>CANTUQ010000066.1:6762500-7362500 GCA_947683425.1 Excoecaria cochinchinensis
GTGAAGCCAAAAACCAGCACTGTATAGTGCCGATTACTGGTCAGAAACCGGCATGTACCTGTGCCAGTTTCTAACCAATTTTTGTCAGAAACGGCACTACATGGTGCCGGTTTCTGGCACCCCTTGTCAGAAACCGGCACAGGTACATGCCGGTTTCTGACAAATTGAAACCGGCTTCTCTGACTGCCGGTTTTCGTCACCCCAAATTCCTAATTATGTTTCCCGTAGCACCATTTTGCTAAATTCTTTTGATTTCGCCCCCACTTTCAAAAAAAGCCCAACATTTTTGCCATTCCATTGCTAATAATGTATGAATTATCTTTTTCAAAAGTGCTTTTAAACTTTTAAAGCATACCATTAAACAAAATAACTTGTGTTGTACCCTAAAATAATATATATATATATATATATATATATATATATATATAAGTATGTATTGCAAAAGAAATATAACAGTTGTTTATAAATATATAATTCAAAAAATAGTATTCTTTTAGAAGTACTCCGCACTTAATTAATGACTTTTTATAAAATAAATTTTAAATTCATAAAATATGAAAATAAAAAGAAACAGAATATGTTGCCCCAAAAAAATATTCTATCTACAAAACAATTAATTAATCCAAATTTTAAATAGAATATTGAATTTTATTTCTAATCAAAGAAAATACATATTTTCTCTATCTATGATAAAAAAAAAAAACAAAAAAAAAGAAATTGTAATAATATAATTAGTTTTTTTTATAAGAAATTTTATTCTTCTCATCATATAGAAAAATAATATAATTGATTTGGTAAATTTTTGCTGAACTTAATCATTAAGTTTATTTTATTATTAATTAAAATGTTATTTTAATTTATCAATTAATTCAAAATATAATTATTTTAATTTCATGCATTAAAATACAAAATTATGAATTTAAATTTATATGATAAATTTAGAATAAAAATTATAAATAATATTAACCTAAAATTATTAGTATTATATTATATATAATAATTAATAAATATGGGTTATTTTGGTATAATTCGATTGTTGAACAGTTCGATACAGTTTAATAGGGTTTTCTGTTTGGTTGTAAATAAAATATTCAGATTCATTCCAAATCAAGATTAATGTTACAATTTGGTTTCCTTCTAGTTAAAAAATCAATTATATAATTCAACTCTGATTTCTTTTTTTTTTTATTTTAGTATTTTGGTTCACTTCATAAAAATGTAGACCCGTATTCATATATAGTAGTTATACATTTATTTTGTCATATACTTTGAATATTAATATTTTATATAAAGATTAACTTGTATCTAAAAATCATAAACAACCAAAATATATTTATCCTTTTATTTTATTTAATTTTTTATATATTTCCAAATGATAAACTAAATTACTAATAAAGAATAATAAAGTATATATATGGCATAAAAAATATTTTAATGACTATAAACTTACAATTCATACAAAGTGTACCAAGTTAGTAAGTAATTACTAGGGGTGATCATGAACTGGTTAACCGGTTCATGAATCCAAAAAAATAATTTCATAATTAATATCATTTTTTTTCTTGAGAGGCTGGTATGAGAAATGTGCACTGCTTGATTGAGAGGCTGGTAAGAGATAATGGTTCGGTTTCAACTCATTAAGAGCCTGCAATGGAGGTTATCCCGTTACTGTGGATGCGGTTATCCTTGAATGAATTACAGATTGTAGACTAGCAGGAGGTTTGAAAGTATGTTTGGCGTCAGGGGGATTTTGCTAGTTTTTGTGTAACAGCAGTGAATAATTCTTGATTTTTGCATGGGGCTGGTCTGCTGGTTTTCCAGATATGCTATTAGGCTGAGTCGTGGTTTTCTGTCATTTTGTTTCTTTAGCCTGCTGGTCAATTCATCCCTTTTGTACTCTCTTACTTTTATTGTTTCCTTTGGCTTATCAAAAAAAAAAAATTAATATCATTTTTTTAAAACACTAACCATTCATTAATCCGTTATAATCGGTTAATCAGTCCATCTATTTTTATTTTTTGGATCGAGTAATCAATATTTTTTCAATTAATCACTACAATTATAAAATGTATTTATAAAAAAAAATTACAATGTTCAAGGTACTTAAAATTAAAAATTAGAAACCAAATATAATTCAACATAATGTTCAAATTACAAACTTAAACTAAAAATTTTCATATATTATTCAAACTGGGTTAAAACCTTTCCCGATCCCACCGAAAATACTCTATAAACTATGATTTTTTTCCATTTTTGTACCCACCATATTGTATCAAAAGATATATGGACATATATATCATTTTCTTTTGCAGGGGTAATATACTTTTGCTCTAGATAATAATCATTATAACAATAAAAAAATAGAATATTTACTAGTTACGGTTATAAATATAGTAAATTTAATAGATCTTCTCGTTTAATTTATTTACTTGCTTTTTTATGAATTATGCATTAACTCATATAAGTATGATAATTTAATTTGGATAAAAGGTGAATAAGCAATGATTAATTTATAAAGAGGAGATTAAGAAATAATAAAATGGAAAAAATAAGATAATGTTGTGATGATATTTGTCTGCAATTGTATTTATCTAAAAATGAAAAGTACAAATTTTGAGTTTAAACCATCTCTATCTCTCTCACGCAATTTGATTCATCTCTCTCTCGCTCTTAGATTTCTCTCTGCTTCCTCCACCAGCGATTTATCTTTTCACCACCATTCTCCCAGCGAGAAGCAAAGAGAGAAGGAGGGAAGAGGAACACCACAAAAAAAGAAAAAGAAAAAAAAAAGATCCAGCGAGGAAGAAGCAGAGATCTAGGTTGCCCTGATTTATCTTTCCACTGCTGTTCTTCTAGCGAGAAGCAGAGAAAGAAGGAGAGAGAAAAGAGGAAGACCTCGAAAAAAAAAAAAGAAAAAAAACCAGACCCAACAAAGAAGAAGCAGTAATCTGTTTATTTTTTTTTTCAGTCTTCTTTTACATGAAATATCATGGGTGGTGATTTCTATGCAACTCATATAGTCTCTCTTGCTAATTAGTTTGTGGGTAAGGTATAAAATTTTTGAACAGGCATTAAGTTTGGAGATCAGCGGTGAGAGAGAGGGCAGAGGAAAATATTAGATTTCTTTCATTTAGGCATTTTTAATAATATATATATATATATATATAATTAAATCGGTCGGTTAACCAAAACTATCTACCGAATTCGAAATCAAATTTCATTATCTATGTGCCAAAAGAGGCGATTCAATTAACCGAAAAATCAGAAATTTTGGATCTATTTTCCGGTTAACCGATCCAACTGATTTATTTTGCTCAGGCCCTATTAATTACCAAATACCATTTAATCATTCAATGTAAAAAAAGAGATCATACTAAATTGTTTTTCTTAGTAACGTTTAATAAAACTAATTTTGTAAATAAAGTAAAAATATAATGTTATTTTTGTTAAAACCATTTTCTCTTATTACCACTTTTATACATAATATAGATTTTGATTACATTAAATTTCAATTTAATAGAACTTACGTAATTGTACTATACACTGTTAAAAGCACATCCAATCTTACTATTATATATAGTCAGATAAAACTGGGGGTGTTAAAAAAACCGCTGGTTTCGATTAACCAAAAAATCAAATCAAAATCGATTCGATTTTTCGGTTAAGTGAACCGGTTTTTTTCAGTTCATGGTGAGTATTTCAGTTTTGGTGGTTTCGGTTAACCAACAGTTTTAATTATATATTTTTTAATATATATATAAAATATAAAAAATTTAAAACCCTAATTTCTCTCTGCCACCACTAGTCCCTCCTTCTCCGCTCCCCTTCCTCTCTCTCCGCCGTCTCCACAGCCTCCTCCAACCCACCATCTTCGCCTAAACCCAAACAGAAAAAAATTATAAGTGTATAAGACAAAATCAAACCCAACTCATAAACCACATACAATCAAAATATTACAATATTTATTAAAAGCCATGCATTTCTAATAAGATCTGAAATAAAAAAAAAAAAAAAAAAAACAACAACAAAATTTAACAAAACAAAACTTAACTAAGAGAAGAAAAAAAAAAGAAGTAGAAGAACCAGATATGGAACAAAGAGAGAACACTAGATCTGGAATAGGCCCAAAAAAAACAAAAATTTTAGGTAAAAAAGAAAAAACAACACCACCGGATCCATCACGCCGTCAGCGACTCCACCATTAGCCTTCTTCTCCATCTAGCGATGCTGTCTTGCCTGAAGATAATGCAGATCCAGCGACAATACTCTACCACCATGCGAGAGAAATGAAGCAGAGTGAGAGAGAGAGAGATGAAGCAGAGTAAGAGAGAGAAAGTGTGAATGAGTTAATATGAATCTTCTTTCTTTTTTCTTCCTTTTCATCTATATTCAGTGTTGTAATTGTAAGGAATAGCAAATCAATGATCTGGGCCTTTTTATTATTAATATATTATTATTTATTTGAAGATAGATTTTTTTTGGTTGGTCCAAAAGGTTGGCCCTGCTTCTAAAATTAACTATGAAATGGTTTGGTCCAAAAAAACATTTTAATGTTTTTTGTTGGTACAAAAAAAATATTTTAATTTTTTTATAACTGTATTTTATAATTATAATGGTTAATCGAAAAAATATTGATTAATCGGTCCGAAAATTCAAAATCGATTGACTGATTAACCGATAATAATAGGCTGAGATTTTAAAAAATCGACAATAATAAACTTATTTTTTTAAGCCATGGACCAGTACATGAACACCTTTAGATAAAAAAAAAAATGAAAAAAGACATATTTTGAAATTCAAACAATTTAAAAAAAAAATTCTCTATATTTTTAATTGAAGACGGTGGCTAAAAACTTTTAAATTGAGCATTTAGTTCATTTTTATTAATTTCAATTAAAATTAATAATAAAAAAATTATTTTTAATATAAATATCCAAAATAAAAAAATGATAATTAGTCAGCTTAGATTATACATATACAGTCACTAGGAGTGAGCAAAAAAACCGTTGGATTTGGTTAACCGAACCGAAACCAATCCGAAAAATAGGTTAACCGAACCAATTTTTATGGTTAACGGTTAGTGTTTTACAAAAACCGATATTAATAGACTGATTTTTATTTTTTAGCTTATAAATTGGTTAACCGAATCGAAACCGATAAATGAACACCCCTATATTTTATTTCACTCTTTTTTTGTTATAATTTTTTATTTCATTATTTTCATATTTAATTATTTATATCCTTTTAATTTTCATTTACTTTAAAATATTTCAATTTCATTTTAATTTTTTTAAAGTCATTTAGTTAATTTATTAATTGTTCAATATGTACATATTTAGTATTTCTTATTATTTCCTGATAAATCCATTTTTCATTAATTAAAATCAAAATATATTCAAAAATTTATATAAAATTAATATATTAACCAAACTTTTCAAAAAAAATAAAATTTTTAATATATGTGAAAATAATATTTTTAAATATTTTTAGCTTATGTTTGTTGTTTAAACATCATATTTAATTATTATGTTGGATTATGTTTGTTTTCTAATTTTAAATTTTAAGTATCTTTGACAATTTAATTTTTTTATGAATGTATTTTATAATTATAATGGTTAACCGAAAAATATAGGTTAAGCGGTCCAAAAATCCGAAACCGATGGACTAGTTAAATGATGGTAATGAACTGGTTAATGGACTGAAATTTTTAAAAATCGATATTAATGGACTGATTTTTTTTAGTACTCATGGACCGGTTAACTGGTGCATACTCACCCCTAACAGTCACAATGATTTTATAGTATATAAAATATATATTTGGATTCGAGTCTTTGGTATACAGAGTAATTTTTAAGTATTTAAAATGAACCATTTTAGCTTTTTTTTTTAGCCTGTTTATAGTGAATTCGAATTAGTCAGACCAATAAATTTTGAATAAAAACCAAAGTAAAAAAAAAAAAAAAAGAGAATACAGCTTCTTTATATATTGGAAATTGGTGAATGTGCAAAATTGCCCCTATATTTTTACCAAAAATATAATGTAATTCGGTAATATTATCTTTAAACTTCCAACATTGGAGTAATGTTACTCTTACATTAACAGTCCGTTAAAATTAACAAATTTATTTCCGTTGACCTTAGTAGTTAACACCTATTTTTGCAAAAGTGTAATATAATATCTCTACTTTACTTTTGGTGCAATGTTCCATCTAAACTTTCAAAATTAGATGTTAACCTTAAAGTCTATTAAGATAAATCAATTTTCTTCTGTTGATATTAAAATATGGCATCTGAGTCATTAATAAATGACACAAAAATATAATTTGGCCTATATATGTATAACATATGGCATAAGAAGGTAGCAAATGACAAATTACCTATCCAATTAAATTCTCTGCAGTTTAATTGTAATTTAGAAGAAAAGAAATTAAAATAAAGAAATTAATTAATTTTATTGAAAAATTTTGAAATTTTCTACTAGAGTACGAGAACAAATAATTGAAAATGAAAAAAAAAATCATCTAATAGTGAGAAAATATTAAAATAAATTCATTTGTAAGAAAAAAATTTTAATTTATGTATCTATCTGATAGGACATTAAGGTTAACGGATGGAAATTATGAATTTTAATAAATTGTTATTGGAGGGATAATATTGCTCCAATTTTAAAAGTTCAATGTTAACGTTCACCAAAATAAAATAAAAGGACTAAATTGTATTTTTAGCAAAAGTAGCAGAGCAATTTGGCAGTATCACACACATTTCAAATTTGATAAAGTTGGAATAAAAAAGAAAACAAAATTTATAATATAAATGTTTTTTTGCTAGTAACGCTACAAAAGAAAACAGAGACTGCAACTTTTATATGTGAATGGAAACTTTTCCAAAGTCTAAAAAAGTTGGCCAAGTCTCCCACTAAGTGAAATATGAAATCAAAAGACAATTTCCACATACCACAATGCATCATCAAATAATCCATGCTTCCATTTCTGAAGGAAAGAAAACAAAAAAACTACTATTGTTGCATCCATGAACAACCTCTCATTTCTCAGGCCTCCCTTCTTCCTTTTCTTATTTTTCTTATTTGTACACATTCTAATTGCCGAGTTATGTTGCACGAATACGGATACCGGTACGGAGATACGATGCGGTACGATATGAGGATACAGCAAAATTTTAAAAATAAAGATACGATACGTTATAAATACGATGATTAAAAATTAATAATAATAATAATAATTGTTCAATTATTTTCAATTGTCCGTATTATTTGAATAAGCCGTGAGTGCAATTCTTGCCATAAATATGATGCTGACAACAACTGTAATCAGTCACACCCAAAGATTGTCTACGCTCCATTTACACTTACAACGCTGCAATTTATTTTGGCGTTTATTCATAATAATAATTATTTAAGAATTCTGATCACTTCAAAAAAAAGAAAATTTAACAAATTCTGTTAAGAGACTAATAATCAAGTCAATATTTGTAGAAAGAAATTTGTAAGCTTAAAAGCCTAAAAAGCTAACTTGATAAAAAGCTAAGAGTCCTTAAATAATATCTAATTATAAAGTATTAAATGAGTTCCACTATTAATATTAGTTACAGCTGATAGATACAGACAATCATCAATAAAGTAATGTGAAGATGATAATTCTTAAGTAAAATGTCAGACTTTGTCCGAGTTTGAATGTCTACATTACTCAAACCTCCAGTGCCAAATTATTGCTTAAACTAAATTCAAAAATAAAATCACGAAACCAAACGGATGATAAAATAAGATATAGAAAAATCCATATATATATATATATATATATGATACTCTATCAATGGATAGCATCGCGGACAGAGTTAAAAAAGTAAGAGCCCATATATATAGTTCATCTCTTAAATTTTGCAAATTTAAATGAGAAAACCCAGAAAAGATTTTTGATAAATATTAACTCCAAATGCTTCGGAAATTCTGGTTTGATGGAATGATATGAACCCAAGGCACTAGTTCAAAGTCCAACTGCAAGGTGAATACATGCAATACTGCAAGGGGAATGTGGTTTGAGAGGAAAATCAAAACACAGACAACTTCAAATTCATTCGCACATTACAAGTTTGCAATTCAAATCCAGATGATAATACTATTTGATAAGAAGCATCCAGTCAACATTGCGGATTCCTCAACGCCAAAATAGAGACGGAAAATTTCGGTCTCTAAATTTAGAGACCGCCAAAATAGAGACGGAATTTTTCCGTCTCTATTTTCAATTAGAGACGGAATTCCGTCTCTATTTTCCGTCTCTATTCCCCTAATTTCTTGTATATATATATATATTTTGATTTTATTAAAATTAAAACTGATAAGATTGCTCAGTTTTTCTCAAAATTCAAAATTCCATTTTAAAAAAACATATAATAATATTTTATTCTTTACACAAAAAAAATACATTTTGAGCGTCTTCTTCAATTAATCCTCTGTTTGCAAGCTTTCCTTTTTACCTGCCAGCCAAACAACCATTTCCACTTCTAAAATCTCATTTAAGGCAATCCAACGGTCCACATTACATCTCCTCCATCTTTCTCAACGCAATCATCACGGCCCCTTCTTCCCACTGGTCTCCAAAATTCGCCCCTCTATTCTCTCTCTCTCAAGAAAATAACTCCCTCTCATTCTCTATATAACAATAAAATAGATCTAACTCTTTCTTTCTAATTGAAAAAAAATAAAAGAAAAACTTTTTCAAAACTCAGTGCTGTCCGATACGTGTATCCAACCCCTCAATAACGTATCCAAAACTCAGTGCCGTCCGATACGCATATCGTAGCGTATCGGATATGTATCGTATCGGATACGGTATCCGATACGGGATACGCTCCTCTGCTGAAGTATCCGTGCTTCATAGTTGTCGAGCCTTACACCCCAAAGGAAAAAATCCTTCTCAATTGTGGCTTCTCAGGGAATGCAACAGCACCTGATGGTCGCCAATGGATTGGAGACTTAAAACCATCCTAAAATCAATCTATTACTGCTACAGCCACCGTTCAAAACTCCGTCCCACAGGTTCCTTACATGACTGCCCGTCTCTCTCGATTCCCTTTTACCTACTCTATTCCTGTCACTCCAGGCCCCAAATTTATCCGCCTCTACTTTTACCCTGCTCTATACCCTGGTTTTGATCGGTCTAAGGACTTTTTCGATGTTAAGGCAGGCACATTCACTTTGCTCCAGAACTTCAGTGCCTCTTTATATGCTGATTATAGCTCGACAACTAAATCTATTTGTAAAGAATTCTGTGTAAACATGGAAGGGAATCAGCAACTTAACATAACATTTGCTCCGTTTTTAGGCAATTGGAATGAGTCATACTCTTTCATCAATGGGATAGAGATTGTTTCAATGCCAAATTACATATACTACACTCCACCAGATGATCCAGGTCTTGGTGCTCCTTTCATTGGTCATCAAGGAATGAAGCTGAACGTCAAAAATGACACGGCATTGGAAAAAATGTATAGATTAAATGTTGGAGGCGGAACCATATCACCAATAAATGACACTGGCATGTATCGGTTATGGGAGGATGATTTTAGATTCACAGAATCCGATTCTTTAGCAGCTAGCAACTCAAGTTCTTCTCTCAATTATTTGAAAATACCAGCATACACAGCACCAGATAATGTGTACCTGTCGGCCAGGGGATTTAAATGGAAACCAACAATCAGACTTGGAATTTAAAAGTTGATCAAGGATTCAGATATCTGGTAAGACTCCACTTTTGTGAATTTGTAGAAATGGTTGAGGTCAATCTAAGGCGATTCGACATCTCTATAGACAACCGGACGGCTGAGGTAGGCTTTGATGTTATTGAATCAAGTGGTGGGCTTAATATTCCCATTTACAAAGATTACACAGTTTCCGCTGAGAAGATAGGAGAAACTGTTGGTTATAATCTTTCCATATTTCTACGTCCTAGTTATAATTCTTCTGATGCTTTCTTGAATGGACTAGAAGTTTTCAAGTTGAGTGATTCCGATGGCAACCTTGTTGGACCCAATCCTAATCCTCCTGCCTCCCCAGCTCCAGCAATATCACCTGTTCAACCATCATCGGGAACCAATAGGTCTAGCATCAAGAAAACACTGCTCTTAGCTGTGGGTGGAAGTGTATTGGGTCTTTTGATTATACTTTCTCTGATGGCTTTCGTGGCTATTTGGCAACTCGAAAAGAGGAAGCACCATGGTTCTTACTATCAAACATTAAGCTGTTGCTGGAGAATGGGCTCTTTGAAAGCGCAGTCATCAAGGACAAAAGCTTCTTCACTTCCAGAAGAGCTCTGCCGCCAATTTTCACTAGCTGACATTAGAGCTGCAACTAACAACTTCCATGACAGTTTGATCATTGGCGAAGGTGGCTTTGGCAATGTATACAGAGGCAAAATTGATAATGGAACAACAATAGCGATCAAACGATTAAACCGAGAATCAAGACAAGGTTTCCGTGAATTCAAGACAGAGATAGAGATGCTATCCCAGCTCCGCCATGTCCATCTTGTGTCTTTAATCGGATATTGTCACGAGGAAGGAGAAATGATATTGGTATACGAATTCATGACCAATGGGACGCTACGAGAGCATCTATATGACACCAACAATGATCCACTTCCATGGAAGAAAAAGCTCGATATATGTGTTGGGGTAGCCCGTGGATTTCAGTACCTTCATACTGGTACAGAGCATCCTATAATCCGCAGAGACATCAAGACAAACAATATTTTGTTAGACGAGAATTGGACAACCAAAGTTTCAGATTTCGGTTTGTCCAAAATTGGTGTCAGTAATACTGCAGTTAGTACAATAGTAAAAGGTACATTCGGATATCTAGATCCAGAATATGCTAGACGGCAACAATTGACAGAAAAAACTGATGTTTACTCATTTGGAGTGGTTTTGCTTGAAGTTTTATGTGCTCGAAAACCAGTCGATCAAAAATATTTGGAAGAACAACAGAGCCTAGCTCTTTGGGCGCAAAAATGCATCAAAAGTAGGACAATCAATCAAACAATTGATCCTTATTTGATGGGAAAAATATCTCCTGAATGTTTCAATAAGTTCGTGGAAATTGCAGAAAAATGCATACGTAAAAAGGGGAATGAGAGGCCCTCCATGAATGATGTGATGGAAAATCTCGGGTTTGCATTGGAGCTGTAAGAAGCAGCTGATGCTGAGAAGAAGGCAAGTGGTGAAAATTTGTATCCTGAAGTATCATTTCGGGATTCTAAATATGCCAATACTGTTGGACTTTTCTTCCATATGAGGTGAGAGTCCAAATTTTTGACCTTTCATATTACAGCTGTGTAGTTTGAAAATGTATGTGTGAAATAAAGAAAAATAAGGAAAGGGTTGGCAGAGAGTTGAAAAAAAAGAGGAAAAAAAAGTTGGCAGAAAGAGTTGAAGGAAGAGGAAGGAAAATATGGTTTTACTACACAAAACCAGTCCCACGATTTCCTATTTTTCTAGAGATTCAGCCATTGGATCGATATGAATTTGGAGAGAAGATTACTCATATGTCGATCTTCATTCGCAACGGTGAAGATCGAATTCTGAAGTCTGGAGATTATTTCGTGGTGGAAACAACAGAACTTTCTTTTACACAAACCAGTTTCACGAATTCTTTATTTTCTGGAGATTACACCATTGGATGGAGCTGTATTTTGGATAGCATATTTTTCACATCTTGATATCCATTATCAACTGTGAAGATCGGGTTTTGACATCCGGAGGTCAGTTCGTAGATGGAACAGAATTCAATTTCTGGGTATTAGCTCTCTTGCTTTTGTCTTTGATTTATTCCATATATCTTGATGTTTATTCCAAGATTCTGATGATGATGATGACGACGATGATTATATGCCTCTAGTTCAGTATAGAGAAGATTTACTGTAATAGACAGAACACATGTTGTATTTGCCCATTATTTGATAGTGGAAGATTTAAGCGGCCGAAAGGTCCCGTGGTTTTTACTCCTTACATCGAGGAGGTTTTTCACGTAAAAAATTTTGCGTGTTCTTGTGTTGATTGTAGTTGTAGAGTTCAGATTTTGTTGCTGTGGTATTTTCTTTAGATATTACTCTATTTGTTAGTTTACCTAAAAGGTTCATTCAAGTAGGAAAAGATAAACAACGAAAACTCATTCCGCAAATTAAGTGTTTCCGTTGTTGATCATTTTTCCCATCAGATTGGTATCAGAGCATTTGGTTGTTGTTATTGTTGTTAGACTTGTTTGAATAATGGAAGCTAATACAAGTAGAATGGTTAATTTAAATGGTTTAAATTACCATGTCTGGAAAGGCAAAATGGAGGATCTTCTTTATGTGAAAGATTATTATCTACCAGTGTTTATGCAAAATAAGCCTAATGATAAAAAGGAGGCAAAATGGACTATTTTGCATCGACAAGTTTGTGGGTATATACGACAATGGGTGGATGATAATGTTTTGAATCATATTAGTAGTGAGATAGATGCACGCAAGTTATGGAACAAACTTGAGCAGTTGTGTGCTCGAAAGACAGGGAATAACAAGTTGTTCTTGATTAAGCAAATGATGAATTTGAAGTACCGAGATGGAACTCCTATGGGAGATCACTTGAATGCCTTCCAAGGAATTATAAATCAGTTTGAAGGAATGGGAATCAAGTTTGAGGATGAGATACAGGCTTTGTGGGTTCTTGGTACTTTACCGGACTCTTGGGAGACGTTTAGAGCGTCATTATCTAACTCTGCGCCAGATGGGGTTATTACCATGGAATTGGCTAAGAGAAGTGTCGTGAATGAAGAGATTAGAAGAAAGTCACAAGGTTCCTCCTCACATTCAGAAGTCTTAGTCATAGAAAGGCGGGGAAGAAGTAAGAGTAGAGGTCCGAATAGAGGAAATCAATGCAGTAGCTCTAAGGGTAAGCTTGCTGATGTTGAGTGTTTTCATTGTGGTAAGAAGGGGCACACTAAAAGGTTCTGTAGAAAACTGAAGAAAGAGAACAGATAACATGCTGATAACAGACAACGGGCTGACAACAATCAGAAGAATACTGACAGTGGTAATAAAAATGCTATGGTTAATGCTACTATTGATAACTATCTTGTTTGTTGTGATTGTGATATTGTTAACCTTGCACATGATGAGTCGAGTTGGGTAATTGACAGTGGTGCTACGTGTCATGTTGCATTACGAAGGGATTATTTTTCATCTTACACTCCAGGTGACTTTGGTGATGTACAGATGGGTAATGATGGGATATCAAAGGCTATTGGTGTTGGAGAAGTCTGTTTGAAATTTGACACTGGGATGGAGTTGGTTTTGCATAACGTGAAACATGTCCCAGATATGAGATTGAATTTGATTTCTACAGGCTTGCTTGATGATGATGGCTATTACAACGACCTTGGTAATGGACAATGGAAGCTCACTCGAGGTTCTTTGATTGTGGCAAGAGGTAGCAAACATTCAAAGTTGTACACAGTGCATCCAAAGATCTCTAAAATCTTTGTTAATGTAGTGGAGAATACTGATGTCATTGATTTATGGCATAAGAGACTTGCCCATATGAGTGAAAAGGACATGTCTATATTGTCAAAGAAGAAATTGCCATCTGGTGTGCAGGATATTCACTTGAAGAAATGTTCTGACTGCTTGACAGGTAAACAGACAATAGTCTCTTTTAAGAGTCATCCTCCTTCCAAGAAGGGGAAAATATTTGATTTGGTGCATTCCGATGTTTGTGGTCCTATGTCTACAATGACACTTGGTGGTTCTTTTTATTTTGTTACATTCATCGATGATTATTCAAGGAAGATTTGGATTTATACCTTGAAGTCTAAAGATCAAGTGTTAGATGCATTCAAGCAGTTTCAAGCTCTAGTTGAGAGACAGACTGGGAAGAAGTTTAAGTGTATCCGGACAGACAATGGAGGGGAATACATAGGCCCTTTTGATGCATATTGCAGACAACAAGGTATTTGATACCAAAAGACTCCTCCAAAGACCCCGCAGCTGAATGGTTTAGCAGAGAGGATAAACAGAACATTGGTTGAGCGAGTCAGATGTATGCTATCACATGCAGGATTGCCTAGATCATTTTGGGGTGAGGCTTTGAGTACTGTGGTACATGTTTTAAATCTAACACCCTGTGTTCCTTTGCATTTTGATGTTCCTGACAGGGTTTGGAGCGGCAAAGATGTTTCTTATGATCACTTGCGCATCTTTGGATTTAAGGCTTTTGTGCATATTCCAAAAGATGAGAGATCTAAGCTTGATGTGAAGATTAGGCAATGTGTGTTCATTGGCTATGGACAAGATGAGATGGGTTACAAGTTGTATGATCCAAATACGAAGAAAATTGTGAGAAGCCGAGATGTTATCTTTATGGAAGATCAGACTTTGAAAGATGTTGAGAAGGCAGAGACAGTTCCTCAGCATACTGATGATCTTATTGATTTGGATCCAGTTCCTCCTCAGCATGCTGATACGCAAACTGGAGATGATGATCAGAATGCTAACAAGCAGGGTACTGATGATGTTGATGCTCCATAACAAGTTGATATGGATGAGATTATCCATGAGGAGTTACCAGTACCAGATGCACCACCATTTGTTTCACTTAGGCGGTCTGTTAGAGATCGTCATTCTTCTACACGTTATTCTACTGATGAGTATGTGTTATTGACTGATGAAAGTTATGCAGAAGCCATGGAAGATGAGCACAAGAAAAAGTGGATTGATGCCATGCAAGATGAAATGAAATCCTTGTATGAGAATAACACCTTTGAGTTGGTGGAGTTACCCAAAGGCAAAAGAGCTTTGAAGAACAAGTGGGTGTACAAAGTGAAGCAAGATGAGAACTCTTCAGAACCACGGTACAAAGCTAGATTGGTGGTCAAAGGATTTAGCCAGAAGAAAGGTATTGATTTTGATGAAATTTTTTTCTCCAGTTATGAAAATGGCATCTATTCGTGTTGTTCTCGGTTTAGCAGCTAGCCTTGATTTGGAGGTTGAGTAGATGGATGTCAAGACTGCTTTTCTTCATGGTGACTTGGATAAGGAGATTTACATGGAGCAGCCTGAAGGGTTTCAGATGAAAGGCAAAGAGAGGTAAGTGTGTAGACTTCAGAAAAGTTTATATGGATTGAAGCAAGCACCAAGAAAGTGGTATAAAAAGTTTGAGTCTGTTATAGGGGAGCAAGGCTACCGGAAGACTACTTCAGATCACTGCGTATTTGTGCAAAGGTTTGGTAGTGATGATTTTATCATTCTATTGTTGTATGTTGATGACATGTTAATTATTGGAAAGAATACTGGAAGGATTGCCCAGTTGAAGTAACAATTGAGTAAGTCCTTTGCTATGAAGGACTTAGGGCCAGCAAAACAAATTCTTGGCATTAAAATTACTCGAGATAGGGCTGCCAAGAAATTGCATATATCACAAGAAAAGTACATTGAAAATGTACTTTGCAGGTTCAACGTGGATAAAACTAAAGTGGTTAGTTCTCCTCTTACAACCAACTTTAAGCTAACTGAAAAAGATTGCCCTTCTACTGAGCAAGAGAAGGAAGAGATGGTTAGAGTTCCATATGCCTCAGCTGTAGGAAGTTTGATGTGTGCTATGGTGTGCACACAACCTGATATAGCTCATGCAGTAGGTGTTGTTAGTCGTTTTCTGTCAAATCCGGGTAGGAAGCATTGGGAAGCAGTTAAGTGGATATTTAGATATCTTTGAGGTACTTCCAAATTGGGTCTTAAATTTGGAAATGGAAAGTCAGTAGGGTATACAGATTCTGATATGGCAGGAGACAAGGATAGTCACAAATCAACTTCTGGATAATTGATGACTTTTGCAGGGGGAGCTGTGTCATGGCAATCAAGACTGCAAAAATGTGTTGCACTTTCTACTACAGAGGCCGAGTATATAGCAGCAACAGAAGCAGGTAAGGAGATGTTATGATTGAAAATATTTGTGCAAGAGTTAGGTTTCAAGCAACAACGCTATATAGTGCTTTGTAATAATCAAAGCACGATTCATCTTGCTAAAAACTCAACTTATCATAAGAAAACAAAACATATTGATGTGAGGTATCATTGGATTAGAGATACTCTTGAAGAGAAGCTGTTTGAACTTGATAAGGTTCATACCGATGATAATGGTTCCGATATGTTGACAAAAACTTTAGCTAAGGAGAAACTAAATGTGTGTTACTCTATTGCCGGGATGGCAGACTCTTCCTCATAGTCAGAAAGGGGGAGATTTGTTGGACTTTTCTTCCATATGAGGTAAGAGTCCAAATTTTTTACCTTTCATATTACAGCTGTGTAGTTTGAAAATGTATGTGTGAAATAAAGAAAAATAAGGAAAGGGTTGGCAGAGAGTTGAAAAAAAAAAGAGGAAAAAAAAGTTGGCAGAGAGAGTTGAAGGAAGAGGAAGAAAAATATGATTTTTCTACACAAAACCAGTCCCACGATTTCTTGTTTTTCCAGAGATTCAGCCGTTTGATCGAGCTAAAATTTAGAGAAAAGATTACTCATACTACGATCTTCATTCGCAACGGTGAAGATCGGATTCTGAAGTCTAGAGATTATTTCGTGGTGAAAACAACAGAACTTTCTTTTACACAAACCAGTTTCACGAATTCTTTATTTTCTGGAGATTGCACTGTTGGATGGAGCTGTATTTTGGATAGCATATTCCTCACATCTTGATATCCATTATCAATAGTGGAGATCGGATTTTGACATTTGGAAGTTAGTTCGTAGCTGGAACAGAATTCAGTTTCTGGGTATTAGCTCTCTTGCTTTTGTCTTTGATTTATTCCATATATCTTGATGTTTATTCCAAGATTATGATGATGATGATGATGATTATATGCCTCTAGTTCAGTATAGAGAAAATTTACTGTAATAGACAGAATACATGTTGTATTTGCCCATTATTTGATAGTAGAAGATTTAAGCGGCCGAAAGGTCCCGTAGTTTTTACTCCTTACATCGAGGAGGTTTTCCAGGTAAAAAATTTTGCGTGTTCTTGTGTTGATTGTGGATGTAGAGTTCAGATTTTGTTGCTGTGGTATTTGCTTTGGATATTACTCTATTTGTTAATTTACCTAAAAGATTCATTCAAGTAGGAAAAGATAAACAAAGAAAATTTATTTCGTAAATTAAGTGTTTCCGTTGTTGATCATTTTTCCCATCAAATACCACAGTAGGTGGATCAGAGTTGGATTCAGATATTGATGTTAGTGGATTTTCAACTTTTGTGGATTCGAGTAATCCCACTAGAATTAGCTATCAAAGTCTTGAATCTGATAGTAAAACTAGCCATGGCTTTTCTGAGTCCACCAACTCAGCAACTAAGTAGCTTAGGATATTTTGCATGTTAGTAATTCTAAATTTGTGTTGCTTGGTGTAGCCATGATAATTGGCTATGTTGCCGTTCAGGTATTGTGTTTTAGTTAGTTTTTTTTTTTAGTATTAAATAGTTGCATGTTAGTAATTCTAAATTTCTTTCTTGGTATGTGGTTAAAAAGCTGCGTATTTGGAACTGATAAAAGTGCGGTCAGAATAGGGCTTTGCATTTGTGTTTTCTGAGTTATATGATAAAATTGTGCATCCCATTCCTAAGATGTGCATAGGGTCGTTCTAATATGTATGGTAATTTTGTTGATTTTGAATGCAAAGAATTTCTCATTATATTCAAACATAGAGAGTAAGAGCCAGAAGTTTAGAAATAAACAAAAGTGAAAGCATGCAAATTATTGAACTACATGCATAAATTAAGGATAAGGACTAAAGAAAAGAGTAGAAAGACTAATAAAAGATCAAGAAATTAGGAAAAGAAAAAGTTCTGCTCCCGTAATTACAGACACCACTGAGAAGGATTGAGGAAAAATGATTAAATTAATCTTCTTCAGCCACCCAACAATTATCTTGATATAAATTGCAAGCTCATAAAATGGTTTAAATTAAATTGCATTAAAAAAAGTTCTTTTTATATAGTCATTAAAGATACCAGCAATAAGGTGTCACAGTTTTGGTAACTTTTTTCAATCCATGTGGGAAATTAGTTCTAACTCGGAGGCTAGTCAAAAGTATTTGACTACCCAATGTGTTAAGAACAATGAACAACTTTGCATTGATCAATAATTGCAAAGCACTGTTGCTCTGTTACAGCGTTCAACACAAACCATAGCAAGCTTCCTTTTATCTTCCATGTATTGGCTTCCTTGGTGCTATGTTTCTCATGTTCGTCGTTAATGTGTTGGATTATTAATCTGCTTATCAGCCCTTATATATATTAATTATTTTCCTTACTCATCTGCAATAAGTTGCAGCTTTTTGTCCTGTCCACACTGTCACAATTCCCCTGCCCATTTTAGTAGCCATTGAATTCTCCATGCTGATTTTATTAAAAATCCACGTTCCGTACTTGCTTTTAATCTTTCTTAATTTACTGACAATTACTGTCTCCGGGGAATTTTCAGAGTCTTCCTTAGCGGCCGATCACATACTTGTTAATTGTGGGGCCTCCGACAACTCAACCAGCCCTGATGGTCGAGAGTGGAGCGGAGATATTGGCTCAAATTTCATTTCCTCAATTGAATCAGACACTGCTTATGAAACCCTTCTTCATATCCTCAAGAAGAATCCGGTCCCTTACAATTCTATTCGAATCTTTCATTCTCAATTAACATACAATTTTCATGTTAGTTCAGGGCAGAAACTCATACGCTTGTACTTCAACCCGACATCAGCCAAGGATCTTAATACTTCTAAGGCCTTATTTAGTGTTAAAATTAGTTCCTTCACTCTCATTAGCAACTTCACCCCTTCCTCTTCTGGCCATTCCTTTGCCAAAGAATTCCGCATCTACCTACAACATAATCAGACATTGAATATAACTTTTAGTCCGAGCAAATCAAATGATGCATACGGTTTTATCAATTGAATAGAGATTGTGTCAGTGCCTACTAATCTCTATCATCCTGGCTCAGGGCATAACGGTTTACAGGTTTTTGGTGGAAATGATCGTTTCTTCTACAAAACAATGCAGCTCTTGAGATGATTTAGCGATTAAATGTTGGAGGAATATCCATTTCACCAGCAAATGACTGGCTTGTTCCGGAATTGGATTGATGACAGCAGATTTGTGTTAAATTTGGATTTAACATACACTAAGAGTAATGATCGAATCAATTCCACAACTATTCCTTCTTATGCTGCTCCAGTACAAGTCTTATCAAACTGCTCGGTTTGCGGGCAAGAGGATGAATCTCATATGGAAACTGTTGTGGAAACTCGGTTAATTTTTACCAAATTCACCTCGAACACTATTGAGCAGGTGAATAAAGTGTAAACGATTGTACTGAAAAATCACACAAGGTAAAATTTCCAGGAAAGACTGGAGGGATCACAAATGGTCCCACTTAAAACCCAATCTCCTTAGACAGAAATTTTCTAAGTAATTTAATAGCACAATAATTTACTAACAATATGCCCGACAATAGCTATTAAATAGATAAATAAAGAACACCATAATTTAACGAGATTCGGTCAATTATGCCTACGTCATCGGACACTACCAAATTATATTTCACTATTTCAAAAAAAATAATACAAGTGAAATATTTACTAAAGAAAGAAAGAATTATTGCCTTAGGAAAGATTGGCAATTTTGGGATGCAAAAAACTAAATGAGGTAGGTTGTTTATATAGGAGATTAACACTCCTATTTTTCTTTGAAATCCCGATGTGGGATTGTTAACAATCCCATTGTTAACAAAAGTCAACAATGGTGAGCCACACTTTTCAACAAATCTCCACCTTGGCAAACTCCACATCTTCAAATCTCTCACAAAACATAGTTTTAGTAGTGTCACCAAATGCGCTTTAAAGCGCCCAACTTCAACTTTTAACAATATTAATCAAGTCCAAACAATGTTGTAACTTGACCGCAGTCACCACTTTTATGAACACATCAGCAGGATTCTCAATGGTCCTAATCTTCTAGATTGTTACTCCACCTTCTTCCAGAACCTCTCGTACAACGTGATAACGAACATCTATATGCTTCGTCCTTGCATGGTAAACTTGGTTTTCTGCCAAAAGAATAGCACTCTGACTATCACAATGCACTTTGATGTGCCTCCTTTACAGCCTCTGTAACTGCCATATACTCTGCCTCCGTAGTAGACAAAGCAACTGTTGATTGTAAAGTAGACTTCCAACTAACCGATGCCTTCGCAAGAGTAAACACATAACCAGTAGTTGATCGCCGTTTGTCCAAATCACTAGCATAATCGGAATCACAATATCCAACTACACATTGACCATCTTGATCATCCTGCTGAAATACCCAACCAACATCTATGGTGTTCAAAATGTACCGCATAATCCATTTCACAGCTTGCCAGTGCTCCTTTCCAGGATCATGCATATACCTGCTCACAACCCTAACTGCCTGTGAAATATTGGGCCTTATACACACCATAGCATACATCAAGCTACCAACAGCATTTGCATACGATACTTTTGCCATGTATTCTCTTTCTGCTTCATTCTTTGGAGATAAAGATGCACTGAGCTTGAAATGAGGAGCAAGAGGAGTACTAACAGGTTTTGACTTTTCATTCATGCCAAAACATTTTAGTACTTTTCTCAGATACTGTTTCTGAGTCAAACAAAGTATCCCCAATTCCCTTTCTCTGCTTATCTCCATACCGAGAATCTTTTTGGCTTCACCTAGATCCTTCATTTCAAACTCCCTGTTCAACCGAGTCTTTAACTTCTCAATCTCTATCAGACTCTTGGAAGCTATCAACATATCATCAACATAAAGAAGAAGATATATGTAGGATCCATCTTGTAGCTTATGCAAATATACACAATGATCATATTTGCTTTTTGTGTACTTTTGCCCCATCATAAACTTGTCTAATCATTTGTACTACTGCCTCGGAAATTGCTTCAATCCGTACAATGATTTTTCAAGCTTGCACACTATATTCTCTTTTTCAACAACTTTAAATCCTTCGGGCTAAACTATATAGATTTCCTCCTCTAAGTCTCCATGTAAAAATGCAGTTTTTACATCCAACTGAACTAGTTTCATATCCAATTGTGCTACCAAAGCCAACAAAATTCGAATGAAGGAATATTTTACAACTGGAGAAAAAACTTCATTATAGTCAATTCCCTCCGTCTGAGCACAGCCTTTAGCCACCAGCCTTGCTTTGTAGCGAACATCATCCTTGTCAGGAAATCCATCTTTCTTTGCATACAACCATTTGCACCCAATTGCCTTCTTTACCTTCGAGAGACTAGCTACCTTCCACGTATGATTCTTATGAAGGGACTGCATTTCATCATTCATGGCTTTCCTCCACTTCTCTACTTCTGAACTCTTGACTACTTCATTATAAGTGGTAGGAATACCATTAGTTGCAATTTGGAATGCGTAAGCCACCATATCAACATAGCGAGCAAGCTTTTTGATTGTCCTTTTTGGCTTACTTAATGCAATTGATTCAGGTTGCTATTGAGGTTCTTGGGTTAAAACCTCTTCTTCATCCAACTCCTCATCTACCATAGGAGTTTCTGCATTTGTTTCATCATTTGCTGGGCTAACAATTTTCCTTTCAAACTCCACCTGTTTTGGAGTACCATCTGTCTGCTTAACACTTTCATTTGTCACCTTTCTCAACATGGTAGATTCATCAAAGGTAATATGACGCGCGCCGGATCCCCGTGGTTGCCCGTGCGACTGCCCGCTCGAGGACGATCGGGGCATTTGAGAGTCCGTTGACAGCTTGCAATAAATTACAAGTGCATCTATGTTGGGCAACAAGGAGGTTTCATGGAGTCGCCACCCAATAGAACATTGAAAAAGTTTCTCTCGTCTCGGAGAGCCTAAGACTGCGCTTAGTATCCATTTTGGGCCAACCAAAGGGGTCTTGGAGGGTAAACCTCTCGCCCTAAGGAGCCTAGGATTAACGTCAAAGTCTCGTGACACAAGAGGTGTCTTGGAGGTCATAGTTCTAATGAGTGATCGGATAGACCTCTCGCCTCTTTGAGCCCAAAGACCAAAGATGGGTTCGGAACTTCTCATTTATTCATACCTTGATTGATTTTACAATTCGATTTTGAGTCTATTAGTTCGCTCTCTCTCCACATGATGCAATTTAAATTAAAGGCGCAATCATCCATTTAAGAGCATAAAATAAAATGGCATTAAAGCATAAAAAAACATAAAATAAAATTACAATAATACTAAGTACAAAATACAACCCTCATTGCAAAGAGTGCAATACATGCATAAACCGAGTTATTCATTTAGATGGGAACATTGGTTCTAGACTACTTATTATTATAAAAAGATATAAGATTATTGAATAAGTTTAAATCTTTGTTTGGGATGAAAACCAGGACATTGGTCCAGTTTTATCAACCAATATTTTATTTGGTAGAAAACATTTGTGTGGTGGTTCTTTTTAAGAGCGGTCAAAAATCGTTTTGTTATTACAGACCACAAATACATAAGATAAAATAAAATAGTAATTACATATTTTTCGAATAAATAAATAAATTCTAAATGAACGATTAAATGAATTAAATTAGAAGAATTAATGGATGCAAAATATGATGACAATTATAATAATCAAATAAAAATAATAATGCTTACGATAATATCATAAAATAATAATAAAACAAATAGTATTAGATAATAATAATAATAATAATAATAATAATAATAATAATAATAATAATAATAATAATAATAATAATAGCAATAATGCAAATCATAATAATAATAATAATAATAATAATAACAATATATAAAATATAACAACAATCACAGTAATAATTATAATTAATCATAACAAATAAAGAATAAAATAATAGCAATAAAATAAATAATAATAACAATATATAAAAACAGAAAATAATAATAAATGAATAAATATAACAATTAATTAATAACACCCAAATAATAATAATAATAATAATAATAATAATATAAATTAAATAATAATAATAATAATAATAATATAATATTAATAATAATAATATAATATTAATAAACAGAAAATAATTAATAATAATAATAATAATAATAAAAATAGGGGAAGGGGACTTACCTCGCCGGAGGGAAGGTGGTCGACACCACCGTCGCCGGAAGGGAGATCGGACTGCCGGGATCCCGCCGGAGTGGGTCACGCGCCGGAACGCCTGCTGAGCTGGCCGAAAACGCCGTCGGAAGCTACAGATCCTCTTCACGCTGGTGTGCTTCCCGCCGGCGAGTGGGAGGAGGAGGTAGCCGCCGGTCGGCTGTCCCTGGCTCTTTGTTTCTTTCTCTTTTCCTTTTATTTTGGTTTCTTCTTCTTGACCTTTGATCTCCCTTACTCTCTCTTTATTTTTCTTTTGCTCTTATCTCCCTCTTGCTCTCTGTATCTCCTTCTTTTTTATTTCTTTTCTTGGTCTTCTATGGCCGGCCACCACTGTTCTTGCTCTTGCTCTCTTCTTCTTTTCTTTTCTTTTCCTTTCTTTCTCTTTCTTTTTCTTGATCTGCCGAGAGAGAGCCCCCTCATTCCTCTTCATTCTTTTCTTTTTATACCCACAAATTAGGGCTAAGGGTCATCCAAGTATTTTCCTCCTTAATTCCCTCCTTTTCTTCTTTTTAATTAATCTAACTTAATTCAAATTAACATACACATACTAATTAATCAAACATTATATATCAATTACACATTACACATTAATACATCAATTAATCTACTTAATATATAATTTATCTAATTAATTAAACATTACACCATTTAATCCATTTAAATTATCACATATATATATATATATATATATTTATCCAATTAATTATACACTTTAAAATTTAATTTTACATTCACTTTAATCACACAATAATATTAATTACTCAAGTAACTAACTACATTAACTAATTAATTTTTAATTTCACACACACATATTTATATTTATTATTTTTTTTCGGAGGGAATAATCAAGGATCAAAAAATCACTATTTTCATTTTATGCCGGACTCGGGACCCGGTGTCTACAGTTGCCCCCAATTTTGGCAAAGCTAGTGGTAGAAACGTAGGTGAGCCAAAATTCAAAGAGGAAGAGAGAGGGGATTACATACCTGTGGCGGAGACCTTGCCTTCTTGCCGAGAGTTGGATAAAGAGATGCCTCCTTAGAGGGCTTCGAGATTTGCCTCCTCAGAGGGCTTTGGGATTTTGCCTCCTCAGAGGGCTTTGGGGTTTTGCCTCCTTAGAGGACTTTGGGATTTTGCCTCCTCAGAGGGCTTTGGCGTTTTGCCTCCTCAGAGGACTTGAAGATTTGCCTCCTCAGAGGACTTTGGGATTTTGCCTCCTCAGAGGGCTTGAAGATTTGCCTCCTTAGAGGACTTTGAGATTTTGCCTCCTCAGAGGGCTTTGAGATTTGCCTCCTTAAAGGGCTTTGGGATTTTGCCTCCTCAGAGGGCTTTGGGATTTGCCTCCTCAGAGGACTTCAAGATTTGCCTCCTCAGAGGTCTTCAAGATTCACCTCCTCAGAGAATTTTGAGATTTGCCTCCTCAGATGTCTTTGGGATTGTGCCTCCTCAGAGGGCTTTGAGATTTGCCTCCTCAGAGGACTTTAAGATTTGCCTCCTCAAAGGACTTTGGGATTTTGCCTCCTCAGAGGGCTTTGGGATTTGCCTCCTCAGAGGACTTCAAGATTTGCCTCCTCAGAGGACTTGAAGATTTGCCTCCTCAAAGGACTTTGGGATTTTGCCTCCTCGGAGGGCTTTGGGATTTGCCTCCTCAGAGGACTTCAAGATTTGCCTCAGAGGATTTCAAGATTTGGCTCCTCAGAGGATTTCAAGATTTGCCTCCTCAGATGGCTCATAGGTTTTGCCTCCTCAGAGGGCTTACAAGATTTGCCTCCTCAGAGGGCTCACAGGTTTTGCCTCCTCAGAGGGCTTACAAGATTTGCCTCCTCAGAGGGCTTTGGGGTTTTGCCTCCTCAGAGGACTTGAAGATTTGCCTCCTCAGAGGACTTTGGGGTTTTGCCTCCTCAGAGGGCTTTGGGATTTGCCTCCTCAGAGGGCTTTGGGATTTGCCTCCTCAGAGGACTTCAAGATTTGCCTCCTCAGATGGCTTTGAGATTTGCCTCCTCAAAGGACTTTGGGATTTTGCCTTCTCAGAGGGCTTCAAGATTTGCCTCCTTAGAGGACTTCAAGATTTGCCTCCTCAGATGGCTTCAAGATTTACCTCCTCAGAGGACTTTGAGATTTGCCTCCTCAGAGGTCTTTAAGATTTGCCTCCTCAGAGGACTTTGAGATTTGCCTCCTCAGAGGTCTTTAAGATTTGCCTCCTCAGAGGATTTCAAGATTTGCCTCCTCAGATGGCTTTGAGATTTGCCTCCTCAGATGGCTTTTTGAAGCGTCAGTTTATCGACATGTGAAGTCTTGATTAAGACTGATGTACACCATCTAGTAGACGAAGGGTATCATGTATGCATGGAAATTATGTGGAAAGCTATGCATGTATGATATGCATGTATGTTATGAATGTAGAATTTAAGCACAGAATTACCTGTATGAAATATTAAACATATGCGAATGTGACATATGACAACTGCAAGGAGTTGTGAAATGAGTACTGTGCATACTATGCATGGACTACGAACATAAAATGCATGCCGAGAATTACGCATATAACATATATGCCACGTACATGGCTTGTATGCATGTAAAAATATTTGCAAATGATCATGAAGGAGAAGGATCATGCATGAGAGATATATGCAAGGGGATTATGTATGCAGAGTATGTGCAAATGATCATACATATGACAAAGATAACGAGTTGTTTATCGGCATAGATGTAAAGAATCGTATGCAAAGATAGGCAGAAGTCATTATATATACGAAGGCTGTGTAAAGTAATGTGTGTGTGCGATGTGTGCACCTACAACTATGTATATGGAACATGTGTAGGAAAAATTATATACATGTATGTATTGAATGCATGCGAAAATTGTGGATGTGAGATGCAGGCAAAGGATATGCCCCTAAAAAGCCATGTGTGTCAAAAGCACTTATCAAATATATTCGCTAAAGCTCTTATGCCAAAAGACCTGCACCAAGAATTCTATATGCAAAACTATTTTATAAGAACGTTTGCTACAGTTATGCGTAAAAACATTTGCATAAAGTATATGTATAAGGGATGTTACTAAGATACAAGCAAAGTATCATTTTTATGAGTAGTGATAAGAAATACCCCAAGATTGTAAAATGAGTGCAACCTATTAGGTACCTCAAACTAGAGTTTCTATTTGCCTTTGAGCATACTGAATGAATCACATTCTCAACTGATTCAATCTCAGCAAAAGAATTCGGGAGTCATTCCCAATGAAGGGCAAGAAGATAAATGTGTAGACATCAAGGTTTACTAAACCAACATGTAAATACGAGGCATACCACGCAATCTCTGTGTGTATGTGCAAAGGCCAAAACAAGATTTTTCATTTTTCAAAAGCAAATTCTAGATGCAATGTCGAGGACAAGACTCAACTCGAATGCATAAATGCACTCATGGCTTCTCGCTTGAAGCTCAAGAAACACCATATGCCTCTTCCTACGTACCAAACCTTACTAGAAAGTCATCTCCACTAGTTAGATAAGGCCGAACCCAGAATCAAAAGGTCTTACTTTGGTTGTAATGTTAGGCTCAGGTAGGTGGCTATCAAAGAATGATTAGGTTTCTAGAGAAAAATGGCCGCGACGTTCATTCGACGGATGGAAGGACCATTCCCAACCCCAATTGTATACTGTCTAGGTATTCTTGGATTTGAATTTGGTAATACTTCATGTCATCAAGCTCAGCATAAAAATTAAACTAAAAAGATAGCTATTGAAACTCATCAAGGGGTGCTACCATGAGCTCTACGTTTTTTTTTTCTTTTTTTTTTCGCTTTCTCTTTTTTTTCTTTCATTTTTTTTCTTTTTTTTTACGCAAGCTCATGTCTCTAATTACACAAAAAGTTTATCGATGATTCAAACCCCTTTCCAGAAGTGTAGCCCAAAAATTATCGATAATTGAAAATTTTTCAAGGGGTGACCCATTTTCATCTAGGCAAATTTTTGATGGCCCAAAGGATTGCCAATGGTCAAGCCTCAAAGATCATCAATGATTAAAAATCTCTTTCAGAAGTGTAAACCCACTTTCGCCGGGATAATTTTTGATAGCTCAAGAGAATATCGCAATGTGCATCCATCTTTACTAGAGCGGCCATTCTTCTAAGGGGAAGCCAAAATCATTTTAAGTGAATGGAGAGGTCTTAACGTGTGTAACAATAAAATCGGTACGCATTTAGCATACCAAAATAAAGGCTCAAGGGGCTGGCAAGCGATTACAAAATAAGGGTAGGAAATGGTCGTTTAAAGAGCTACACAAAGAAATGGTGCCTAAATCATTTTCTAGATTCAGCCTTATCCAGAAGTCGCTTCGACGGGTAATCGGAAAGGTTCTAGTGCTCTTAGTGAGTTTTTATCCAATCCCCTAATTGCAACTAGTTTTTTTTCAGTTTGTTTTCAAAACGGGCCAAAAGTGCTCGAAATTTAGACATTACATGATATAGTCAAATATTTTCACGTGATCTAACTCTTAAAGATCAAACATATATACCCCTTACTTAATTCAAAGTGGAATGAAACTCAGATTTCTAGAGTTAAGATCAAATCCATTCATAGTTGAGAACTAATTAGGCAGAGTCAAACCTTAAATCAGAGGTACCTCAATAAGGTGCAAACATGCCAGCGTTTTAGGATATGGCTTAAAACAAAAATATTTTTATTCTATCAAAAATGTATATGCACAAAAATCGTGTAGGCACAAAAAACTCTTCTTTTTTTTTTTTATTTTGAATATGCACAAACTATGAGTTAAGAATCATGAAAAGAATGCACAATCACAAATACACATACAAGAAAAAAATTTCTCCCAACCGTATTTCTATTACACAGGAGGTCGTACTGTCTCTTTTCCTATGTGGGCTTAGCCCATGGGTTAACGGGGAACCCAATGGGCGCGTACAGCATGCTGCGAAGCACAAACTCTCATTATTAAAAGCGCATACAAATGAATTTTTGGCTGTCGTGTATTTAAACAATTCTAATAAACCAAAACACGCCCCTTAGGGTATGAAAACCTTTAAGGAGTGAACGTCTAAATTTATTTGGATTTATTCAATACACAATAACCCACTACACAAGCAACTTATCATGGCGCATGCCCCCTAGTGGAAGTATCTAAGTCCATTATATGGGCTTTGGTCCAAGGTGATGATATTTTAGGGCTACCCAAGCATGGTCCCTGCCAACAGGCCTAGCTCATCATGAGCGTAACGACCGATCGGGTCACCATTTGATATACCTTGATGGTACGAGACTTGGGCTGGTGATTATCCTTAACACTCCCCTACATTGAGTGAACGTAGGATCATGCTTCGGGAACGCACTAGGGCTTAAAAGGGACCAAACTAGCATAGATCTAAAGCTCTAATGAGATGTAATGCAATTTTGAGAGAAGAGCGAAATTTATAAACTAAAACTTAATTGTAAATTTTAATCAAGGTACTTTCGAATCGAAGTCTCAAATATCTCCTCAGTAGAGTCGCCACTGTGACGCGCGCCGGATCCCCGCGGCCGCCCGTGCGACCGCCCGCTCGAGGGTGATCGGGGCATTTGAGGGTCCGTTGACAGCTTGCAATAAATTGCAAGTGCGTTTATGTTGGGTAACAAGGAGGTTTTATGGAGTCGCCACCCAATAGAACATTGAAAAAGTTTCTCTCGTCTCGGAGAGCCTAAGACTGTGCTTAGTATCCATTTTGGGCCAACCAAAGGGGTCTTGGAGGGTAAACCACTTGCCCTAAGGAGCCTAGGATTAAGAGGTGTCTTGGAGGTCATAGTTCCAATGAGTGATCGGATAGACCTCTCGCCTCTTTGAGCCCAAAGACCAGAGATGGGTTCGGGACTTCTCATTTATTCATACCTTGATTGATTTTACAATTCGGTTTTGAGTCTATTAGTTCGCTCTCTCTCCACATGATGCAATTTAAATTAAAGGCGCAATCATCCATTGAAGAGCATAAAATAAAATGGCATTAAAGCATAAAAAAACATAAAATAAAATTACAATAATACTAAGGGCAGAATACAACCCTCATTGCAAAGAGTGCAATACATGCATAAAACGAATTATTCAGTTAGATGGGAACGTTGGTTCCAGACTACTTATTATTATAAAAATATATAAGATTATTGAATAAGTTTAAATCTTTGTTTGGGATGAAAACCAGGACATTGGTCCAGTTTTATCAACCAATATTTTATTTGGTAGAAAACATTTGTGTGGTGGTTCTTTTTAAGAGCGGTCGAAAATCGTTTTGTTATTACAGACCACAAATATATAAGATAAAATAAAATAGTAATTACATATTTTTCGAATAAATAAATAAATTCTAAATGAACGATTAAATGAATTAAATTAGAAGAATTAATGGATGCAAAATATGATGACAATTATAATAATCAAATAAAAATAATAATGCTTACGATAATATCATAAAATAATAATAAAACAAATAGTATTAGATAATAATAATAATAATAATAATAATAATAATAATAATAATAATTGCAATAATGCAAATAATAATAATAATAAAAGAAATTAAATAATAATAATACTGATAATAATATAATATTAATAATAATATTATAATATTAATAAACAGAAATTAATTAATAATAATAATAATCATAATAATAATAATAATAATAATAATAAAAATAGGGGAAGGGGACTTACCTCGCCGGAGGGAAGGTGGTCGACACCACCGTCGCCGGAAGGGAGATCGGACCGCCGGGATCCCGCCGGAGTGGGTCACGTGCCGGAATGCCGGCTGAGCTGGCCGAAAATGCCGTCGAAAGCTGCGGATCCTCTTCACGCCGGCGAGTGGGAGGAGGAGGTAGCCGCCGGTCTGATCGTCCGGCCACGACGATCGCAGCGCCGCCGCGCGTGGCCTCTTCCGCCGTCGGGGGTAGCGCCGGCGGCCTCTTTTCTTTCTTCCTCTTTTCTTCTTTCCTCTCCGGCGCCGGCATCGTTGGTTGGTTGTCCCTAGCTCTTTGTTTCTTTCTCTTTTCCTTTTATTTTGGTTTCTTCTTCTTGACCTTTGATCTCTCTTACTCTCTCTTTATTTTTCTTTTGCTCTTATCTCCCTCTTGCTCTCTGTATCTCCTTCTTTTCTATTTCTTTTCTTGGTCTTCTATGGCCGGCCACCACTGTTCTTGCTCTTGCTCTCTTTTTCTTTTCTTTTCTTTTCCTTTCTTTCTCTTTCTTTTTGTTGATCTGCCGAGAGAGAGCCCCCTCATTCCTCTTCATTCTTTTCTTTTTATACCCACAAATTAGGGCTAAGGGTCATCCAAGTAATTTCCTCCTTAATTCCCTCATTTTCTTCTTTTTAATTAATCTAACTTAATTCAAATTAACATACACATACTAATTAATCAAACATTATATATCAATTACAATTTACACAATACATCAATTAATCTACTTAATTTATAATTTATCTAATTAATTAAACATTACACCATTTAATCCATTTAAATTATCACATATATATATATATATATTTATCCAATTAATTATACACTTTAAACTTTAATTTTACATGCACTTTAATCACACAATAATATTAATTACTCAAGTAACTAACTACATTAACTAATTAATTTTTAATTTCACACACACATATTTATATTTATTATTTTTTTTCGGAGGGAATAATCAAGGATAAAAAAATCACTATTTTCATTTTATGCCGGACTCGGGACCCGGTGTCTACAGGTAACATCCCTGCTGAAGATTATTTTCTTTGACCCTGAGCACCAAAGTCGATATCCTTTCACACCAGAGGTGATCCCTATAAAAATTGATATCTTTGCACGTGGATCCAACTTTGATTCCTTAATGTGATAGTATGTAGTGGAACCAAACACATGTAAGAAATTATAATATGTAGCAAGTTTTTCAAACCATTTCTCCAATGGCATTTTACCACCAATAGCACTAGATGGTAGGCGATTAATGAGATGGCAAGCATATGTAATAGCTTCAGCCCAAAATTCTCTGCCCAATCCAGCATTGGACAACATACACCAAAGTTTATCCAGCAATGTTCGGTTCATACGTTCTGCCACCCCATTCTGTTGTGGTATATTTCTGACTGTGAAGTGTCTGACAATGCCTTCATCTTCACACACCTTCATAAATGGATCACTCCTGTATTCCCCGCCATTATCCGTACGGAGATTGTGATACGCGTCGAACCCCGTGATAGCCCCAAAGACCCACTTTTAGGGCTTTCGGGATGAGATTCATGAAACTTGCAAGTGAAATTGCAAGGGCGTCTATTTCGGCAACAAGGAGGTTTCATGGAGTCGCCACCTAATAGAACATTGAAAAAGTTCGTCTAGCCTCAGTGAGCCTAAGACAGCGCAACTATGTCCATCATAGGCAAGCTGGAGGTGTCTTAGAGGCCCCACCCTAACATTAGGATGGCCCTTTCGACCTCGCGCTTGGGCAAACCATAGGTGTCTTAGAGGCCCCACCCTAATAGAACATCAGGATAGCCCTCTCGCCTCGTAGCGCCTAGGACTGTACAAATTGAGCCTTTTTACTGGACACAAGAGGTGTCTTGGAGGCCCCATCTCAATAGAACATTGAGATGGCCCTCTCGCCTCGTTTAGCCCAAAGACCAGAGATGGTTCGGAACTTCTCATTTATTTATACCTTAGTTAAATTACAGTTGAGTTTTAAATTTTAAGATTTTATCCCTTTTCTCATACATTTTAAATGCAGTTTAATAGAGCGCATATCAATCACATATATAAAAGCGATAAAAAGCAAGATTAAAATAAGGTAGAAAGGAAATAAAATAAGGTACAACAAAACTAGGGGCGGAATACAACCCCCAATATAAAATGAATGTAAATCATGTATAAAACGGGGTATTTATTAAGAGTGGGGACATTGATCCTCGCATGCATAATTAAAGAAAATAATTTTGAAGTGACAATTTATTTGGATGAAAAAATTAGGACATTGGTCCCATTTTATTAGAAAAATTCAATTTATTTATAAAAATATTTTTATGTGATTTTTAATTAAACGTGCATAAAATAAATGATTTTATTAATAATTACATGACAAATAAATTAAAATTGACAAATACAATAAAAATAACCAATCTTCGGATCTCATCCTTCACTTGCATGCATGCTCAAACAAGGAAAAAATAAGGATTAAAGCAAAAAAACACAAAATAAATTAATGTTAGTAATCAAATCAAGAAAATACATAAAACAATAAATGGTAAATTAGAATAAATAAAATATGCATTATTGATGATAAATTAATTAAATGACATATTAAAATAAATAGATGATTAACATGCTAATAAATTAACACAAATAATAATAATAATAATAATAATAATAATAATAATAATAATAATAATAATAATAATAATAATAGAAATGAAGAATAAACAATTAAATAAAGTAAAGTAAAAAGAATATTAAAAATGTTAAATCTATATACAAAATCACATAAAATAAATAAAAAAACACAATAAATATAAAAATCTACATTATTACTAATCAAATATGAACAAAATAAATAAAAAAAAAATAAAATTAAAAGATTGAGCCTAAAATGTTTACACTTAGATTTTGGATTTGATGGATGAAAAATATGATTGACTTCCTTGATTCGATTCACAAAATAGAAATAAGAATAACGAAAATTGAAATTTTATTCCAAAAGAAAATTGATTAAAAAAATAGAAGAAAAGAAATTAATTCTCAAGAACAAAGAATTGATTTCTTTGTCTCAAAAATTATTATTGATAAAAATCCAAATCTCAAGAACAAACAATGATTTTATTTGTCTCAAGAAAAATTCTTAATTAAAAATTTGATTTTTTAACCTAAGAATTTTATTTGGAGAGAAAAAAAAGTTAAGAAAATTGTAGAGAGAGTTCTTAGAGAAGAAAGAAGAAGATGATGAAATTTTTGATGTAAAATGAACTCTCTCTCATTTCTTTCCCAAATTTTCTATTTAAATGAACAAAAATGGAAAAAATAATTAATTAGGGAAAAATAGGATTTTTAATGAAATTCTCTTAATTAGGGTGTAAAAAAGGAAGAAAACATTCAAAATCCCGAAATAAGGGTGAAAAAAGTCAAAAAATTGAAGAAAAAATGGAAATCGGGTGAAAAATCACGTTTGCGGCAGGACTGGGCCGACCGATGCCCGTCGGCGTCGCGCACGCTGGGCACAGAGCAGCGCGCACATGCGCGCTGCCCGTTGCTCGCGTATGCTGGCACTCCGCTTGGGGCGCCGCGTCGACACTTGCGATTTTTTTTTTATTTATTTTAAATTTAACTAAAAAAACTACAATTTCTAAACCCCATTTTTCAAAATTAATTTATAAAATATTTTTTTATTTTTTTTATTCTAAAATGCAAATTTGACAAGAAAATTATAAGTTTCAACTTTTTCGCCCGTGAATAGGCAATTTATCATCATTGGGTAACTTTGATCTAGGCTGACTCAGGATCCGGTGTCTACAGAGATGCTTGATCCTTCGGCCTGTATGAGTTTCTATCATCTTTTTCCATTTGAGGAAAACTCCCAGCACTTCATCTTTAGTTTTCATAGTATACACCCAAACTCTCCGGAAAAAATTATCAACAAAGGTCGCATAGTAGTATTTTCCTCCCAAGGAAGTCATCTTGGAAGATCCCCACACATCAGAATGAACATAGTCCAAAATACCCTTGGTATCGTGGATTGTTGTTCTAAATTTCACCCTTGTCTTTTTTTCTTTGACATAGTGCTCGCAAAAATCCAATTTGCAAGTCTGAATTCCTTTCAATAATCCTTGTTTCACCAAGAGATTCAAGTATTTTTCACCTGCATGCCCCAAGCGCATATGCCATAACCTGGTTACTTCTAACTCCTTTTCATCAGTAGAAGCCACTGCTGTTATACCAATAACAGTAGTACTTTGGTAGTGGTACAATCTGTTATTTTTTCGAATTCCCTTTAACACCATAAGTGTACCAGAGATTATCTTCATTACTCTACCTTTTGCTCCACCTCAAAACCCTTTTCTTCTAGAGCTCCTACGAAAACGAGATTTTTTGACAAACTGGGCAAATAACGAACATCCTTCAGGATTCTGATTGATCCATTATGGTTTTTTAAACGAATGGAACCAATCTCATGTGTGGTGAGAGAAACATCATTTGCTGTATAAACAACTCCATCTTTTAGTTCTCTAAATTCATAGAACCAATCCCGGTTGGGACACATACGATGATTGTAGCCTAAATCAAGCAGTTATACACTAGAAGAGCTAGTTGACGATGTAACGGCAAGTGAGAAATCTGAGACTTCATCATTACACTCATCAACATCATCTGGTTTCTTTTCTTCAAGGACAATGTTTAGACCTTGCTGAAAGAGAGCGTCTAGAACCTCATTTTGCCACATGCTAAAATGACCCGTACCATTAAAAATTTTCACCGCAACTCTTGCATTTGCCATCAAATTGGACGAGAAAAAAGCAGTGGATAGATTTGTCATTTCTACTACAATTACTATTCAATAGCTGTCGATGCGGATTGCCAATAGCTCAAGGAAAAATCTTTTCTAATGTGAAAGATCATACTACGCTGCAACCACAGAGTACACTAAGAAAGAACCTAGGCTCTGATACCAATTGTTGTCGAAACTCGGTTAATTTCCACCAAATTCACCTCGAATACTATTGAACAGGTGAATAAATTGTAAACGATTGTACTGAAAAATCACACAAGGTAAAATTCCCAGGAAAAACTGGAGGGATCACAAATGGTTTCACTTAAAATCCAATCTCCTTAGACAGAATTTTCCTAAGTAATTTAATAGCATAATAATTTACTAACAATATACCCGACAATAGCTATTAAATAGACAAATAAAGAACACCAGAATTTAACGAGGTTCGACCAATTATGCCTACGTCCTCGGACAGTACCAAATTATATTTTATTATTTCAAAAAAATAATACAAGTGAAATATTTACTAAAAAGAGAAAGAATTATTGTCTTAGAAAAAATTGGCAATTTTGAGATGGAAAAAACTAAATGAGGTGGGTTGTTTATATAGGAGATTAACACACCTATTTTTCTTTGAAATCCTGATGTGGGATTGTTAACTATCCCATTGTTAACAAAAGTCAACAATGGTGAGCCACACTTTTCAACAGAAACTGCCTGTTGATGCAGGATTCATGTATCTTGTGAGATTCGATTTCTGTGAGCTGCAAGAGGGCATTAAAATGGGAGACAGACAGTTCCGAATTGTTATTGCAAATCATATTGTTGAAACATCAGCTGATATAGTTGGTTGGAAAAATGACTACGGAATTCCAGTGTTTAGAGACTATGTTGTGAAAATTTCTTCTCCAAAGGGAAGAAATGAGTCCAGGAGCTATCTATTCGTTGCTCTTAAACCTAAGGGCAAATCAAATCCAATCTTGAATGGACTTGAGTTGTTCAAGATCGATAACTCTGAAGGTAATCTTGGGGAACAGAGTCTTGAAGCTTCGCAGCCTGCAGCTATGCCTAAACTACCAGTTAAGCAAGCAAGGAATTCTGGGGACAAGAAGAGAGAAATTATCGCCATTAGTGGAGCTACAGCAATTGTGATAATGGTATTGTTGCTTGCAGGCTTTGCAATATTCCGCCATTGCAGAAGAGCAAGATTCATCCAAGAGAGCACAAAGCCTCTGCCACAAGGAATTTGCCGCAAATTCACAGCTGAAGAGATCAGAAATGCAACAAACAACTTCGATAGAGATTTAGTAATCGGCAATGGAGGCTTTGGCAGGGTTTTCAAAGGTTACATTGACAACAAAAATATACCGGTAGCCATTAAAGGACTAAAGTCAACTTCAAGCCAAGGATCACAAGAATTCTGGACAGAGATCGAAATGCTTTCAAAACTTCGTCACCAACATCTAGTCTCTCTGATTGGATACTGCAACGACGATCATCTGATGATTCTCGTCTATGATTACATGGCCCATGGAACGCTCCGTGATCATCTTTATCACCCCCAAAATCCTCCATTGTCATGGAAACAAAGGCTGGAAATTTGCATAGGTACAGCACATGGAGTAAAATACCTTCATACAGGTGCGGAGCATTGTATCATACATAGAGATATCAAGTGCTCCAATATCTTACTAGATGAAAACTGGGTCCCCAAGGTTTCTGATTTTGGACTATCCAGATTGGGCCCCGCAAGCATATCTCGTAGCCACGTCAGCACGGACGTGAAGGGCACGTATGGGTATTTAGATCCTAATTATTTTTCTACTCGCCATCTAAGTGTCACTACAAGAAATCTGAGAAATAGAGACGAAAAATAGAAACGGAATTCCGTCTCTAATTGAAAATAGAGACGGAAATTTTCCGTCTCTATTTCGTCGGTCTCTAAAAATTAGAGACCAAAATATTTCGTCTCTATTTTTAGAGACGGAACAATTATTCCGTCTCTACTTTTAGAGACGGAAGGGACGTTTCCGTCTCTAAAAATAGAGACGGAATAGTGCTTTTCGTCTCTATTTTTAGAGAAGGAAACTCAATTCCGTCTCTAAAAATAGAGACGGAAAAAGTTTTTCCGTCTCTATTTTTAGAGACGAAAAATCAATTCCGTCTCTATTTTTTTTAGAATTTTTTTTAATATATTAAAATAAATAATATTAAATTTAAATATTCCTTAATTTTATATAATGAATTTTCATCTCTAATTTATTAAATTTTTTTATATATTAAAAATAAATAATATTAAATTTAAATTATTCTTAATTTTATATAATGAAAAAAATTAAATAAACAATAAATAATTATGAAAATATTGTATTATTGAATGTATTAATATATAAAAAGTGTAGTGAGATTACAAATAAAAAAAAGATAAAAATTCTAAAAATAATAACTAAGATGGAGGAGAATACAGACGATCAGCAGACGGTGTTTGCAGGTCAGCAGGTAATCTACGGCTAATGAAATCCTCCAGCATATTGATACGGTCCATTATTCGGTGCGTCCAACAGTTTAACACCGATTCGGGTGCGGTTTTGGTAGGTACATGCAATGACAAATAAAAAATAATTTATATATTTTCCCTTATTCTTAAGTACACAATTGAAATATAAAAACTATAACAAAATACATTATTCCTCAATATACAATTGAAATATACACTACAACCTACTACATAATTTCACATCATAAATCTGTTTCTTATATTACACCATTATTATATCTAAATCATGATCCTAACTAGAGAGGCTAATGTAAATTCCTACGATTAAGCGAAATGACAAATTGCACAGCATCCATTCTAAGAGAATTTCCAATTATCCATCAATAACTTAACATATTCTACTTAAAATGTATCAATAGCCAATAACACTTAGTTATTATACTGATCCTAACACAACACAACACAACAAACAGATCAACTAGATTTATATGATCTCACTCATAAATTTGCCTTCAAATACACACTTATACGCACAGGTCTTATTTAAGCTTAATATACATGATCTATCTCATTAGGAAGATTTACCCGTCATTCTCCATTACATTTGGACTTATAACTATAACTTCTATGCATCACATTTTAACCACAGCCAAACTCTTTACATCCAAAGTATATATATATATATATATAGCTTAGCTTTTTTTTTGAACAAACAGATTTAATTTAAGCAACTACTTATCTAGTTAATTATTCCAATTCTCTGGCTCATCATATAACTATTGTTACATTAACTTATAACTATAATCTATGAGTTTATCTAACTTATTTCCATGACAGCTTATCCATTTTCAATAGCTAGTTGTCCATGATTTGATAAATTCCATTAATGTAAACTAATTACTCAATTAATGTGGCCAAATTTATCATTTAATTTAGCAACTATAACAACACTGCCAAAAATCCAACAAAAATCCACAAACATATAGTTCACATCCTGTGTTCAGTAAAAATCATTCTTAATATATATTTTTTTTTATGAGAAAAATCACTTAGAAAAGTAATTTTGCTGGCCACATACCGGTTTTTTTTGCACATTTTGGGTCTTTTCGCGGTCGCCTAAGATTCGCCAGAGCTCCACCGGAGTCACCAAGACCATCGGAAGGAAGCTCGACGCCTCAGGGTTCCTTCTCCAGTGATCACGCGCCGAAAACGCCCTCCATTTCGCCGGAATCGTCGTCGGTAGGTTCGGTTTTCTCCCTCTCCGATCTGCTCGTCGCCAGCGATTGAGGGGGATCCACGGCCACCGGAAGCTTCGCCTTGCCGCCGTGAGTCCAGTCGCACCGCTCGTGTCGCCTCTCGCCGTCGGAGCTCACCGAAAAACGTAAGAGAAGCTTCGGCTCCTTTCTCGCTCTCCTGGAACGGCGTTGCGGTGAATCGGAGGAGAACGCTATGGGAACGGTGCGGCTGCGTGTGTCGGTCCGATCGCCACCCCAGTCGCCGGCAGTGGTCACCGGCAGCCTTCCGCCTCTCCCTCTCCCTCTCTCTCCAATTTCTTTCTCTTTCGGTCTCCCTCTCTTCCGTGTTCTGCCTCCCCCTTTCTATTTCTTTTTTCTTCTGTTCTTTTATTTTCACATGTCTAATTATTTAGACCATAAGGAATTATATTTAGAGACGGAAATCGATTACCGTCTCTATTTTTAGAGACGGAATAATTTTTACGGTCTCTATTTAGAGACCGCAAATATTACTCCGTCTCTAAATAGAGACCGAAAACAATAGAGACGGAAAATAATAGAGACAGAATTTATTTTCCGTCTCTAAATTTAGAGACCGAAATATTTTTCTGTCTCTATTTTGTTTCGGTCTCTATTTAGAGACGGAAATATATTTTTCGTCTCTATTTAGAGATGGAAAAAATTTCCATCTCTATTTTCAGTCTCAAATTTTTGAGGGAATCGATCCCGCCATAAATATAGACGGAAATTTTTCCGTCTCTGAAATAATTTTAGAGACGGAAAACTGATTTCCGTCTCTATTTTCCATCTCTATTTTCCAGTTTTCTTGTAGTGTGTAAAATCTGATGTGTTTAGCTTTGGTGTCCTGTTATTTGAAGTGTTATGTGGTAGACCAGCAGTGGATGTGAAGCTAGAGGAGGACCAGAGAGTTTGAAGGTGTATTCAAGAATTGCAGTCAAATGCCCGCATAGTCACAAAAATGAACGACCCACAATGTCCGATGTATTGAAGAAACTTGAGCTTGCATTGAAGCTTCAGGAAGGTGCTGATGCTGCTGCGGAGGAGGGAATCATAGAAAGTGGGTCTGAAAGAGAAGAAATTTCAATAGGTGGGAGTAGGAATAACAATAATAGTGGCTGCTTAGTGCACTCATGTCCCACATTTTGGCCGAAAAATTTATCCCCGAGGGAAATTTAAGGTATTTTAGTGATAAGGGACCAGTGAATAATAAAATGGCTAAAAAAAGACATTCTTTACTTGGGCTCAGAGGTTTATTTTATGCCGTATTTGCATACAAGTCTTTGCCACGTGAGAAAGGGCAGTCTTCAGATTCAAGTTCGTGCGAGCTTGATTTGACATCAGAGTCGGAGACTATGTTGGTAGAGATTATGAGTCATCAAGAAGAATCATGATTTGATTTTTCTTTTTAACGACAAATTAATCTTTTAATCAAGGTTTTATAATTAAGAACTTTCAGTCATGTTTCACTTTTTTTTTTTCCCAAAAGAAAAGCTAATGCTAATGTGTAAAGCTAAAGGCTAATGTGAATCCTGATTGCTTCACCTTTTGATTTTTGGCCTCTCTGGTGCACAAATAATTGATAATTGTAGATCAAGTCTATAGATTCCCTTTCTTTTGATTTCAATGCCAAACTTATCACTTCATTTTTGTATATTTTTTTTAACAGTCAAATTTATTACTTTAGTTAGTTGTCTAGAAATTAGCATCCTACATATTTTTTTATGCACATGCATGTTAATAACTTAGAATTAGGGGTGTGCAAATGATCGGTTCGATTTTGGACCGAACCGAATAAACCGAAAACCGAACTTTAATATTTTTCAGAACCGAACGGCAGACCGAACTTTTTAGGACCGAAACCGAAATAATTTCGGTCGGTTCGGTTCGGTCCAATCGGTTCTTCACAAATTTAAGCTTTTTTTATTATTTTTTGTCTTAAATGAATCTATAAATTAAATTAACTTATATTTAACAATATAAAACCATTTAAAATAAAAAAAAAAAAACATACATAAATTTTTCATATTATGTTATTAATAAATATTAAAAAAATATATATTGAAAATAAATACAATATAAATTTTGATTAATAATACATTCAATATCCTTCAATAAAAAAAACCATACATGTAAATAAATATAATATAACATCATATACATAACACAGCAACAAATCCAATCAAGCCCTTTTAGACCTGCATTCCATACAAACAAATAATAATTAAATAAATTCAATTAAATCTAAAATTGCAACTCTAAAATTGCATATTTATTTCAAGTTTTTGCAGCAAGAAGTAAACATTGTGAAATTTATATGCAATATCATATGCTCAAAACCCACCTCAGCTCACCCACTCCAATCTCCTCAAACTTTGCTTTGCAAATCTCAGACCAAAATTATCAAGCACAAAATAAAACAAAAGTAAGAAGACCCCATTGAAAACCAGATCATCCAAATCCACAAGAAGGCACAATAATAACTCGGCAACAACTAGTGACCATTATATGAATCGAATAATTGGGCATGAAGCTCATTTAAATAGTCTAATGCACAAAACAATATATTAAATAAATTAGCTCAAATAGACACACTAGAATGAAGCTTATAATAGTCGATGACACAAAAGTGTTCTCTGCCTCTCAAAAGAAAATTATTTAAGCAAAGCATAAACTCCAATTAAAACCCTCTCATCCTGTCTTCCTAAGTCGTAGAGGATACACAGTTTTTTAACAAAGAAATATGCAAGATTTTTCATATTGCCCACTTAGCTGCACAGCCTACAATAGCTGATGGGAAGAAATGTTCCTTGCACATATTATAATCCACATAATTTGGTAATACACTAGTTCTTTGAATATAAAAGTCAAACAATTATGAACAAATGCAAGCAACAATCACTTTTGCATTTAGATAGATTGTAATTAGATCATATTGGTCTAAATAAGTATCATCTTATTACGATTATTTGTTTGGATCCAAAGATAGAATTTCTAGCAACATTTTAATCTTTTGATTGCTTATAATAATATCAATTTAGCAAATTTTCCTCTAGTTAATTAATCCAATCCTCTGTGTTTATCTTTATCATATATGTACTACTAAAGGATATTTAATTAAGTGGGAAAATGTAGGTGCAGTTAACAAATAAAAATAGATTGACTATAAAAGGACCTGCACAGAAGCAAATTTCATTATGATATATAATAAATCTAATTACAGGTGGCAAGTTGGGCCGGTTGGGTTGGGTCATTAATGGGCGGGTCACAAATGGGCCAAAAAACATGGGTCACAAATGGGCCAAATATCCAAATGGGTTGGGCGGGTTGGGTCAACCCATGGGCTAAAAACTCTTTGAATATATAAAAAATTTATAATAAAACGCAAATGAGTCGGGTGGTCCAAACGGACTGATTTTGGTCCAAACGGATTGAGTGGCCCAAATGGGCCGCTTGAGACCCAAACGGGCCGAGATGCAATTTGATATTTTTAATCCATTTTTAATAAAAAATAATTTTCTATATAATAAAGGGATATTAAAGTGACTAATTTAAAATAATTTGGCCCAAATGGATTGAGTGGCCCAAATGGGCTGCTTGAGACCCAAACAGGCCGAAATGTGATTTGACCAATTTAATCCATTTTTAATGAAACATCATTTCCGATATAATAAAATGATATTAAAGTGACTAATGTAAAATAATTTGGTGCAAATGGATTGGGTGGCCCAAATGGGCTGCTTGAGGCCCAAACGGGCCGAAATGTGATTTGACCCATTTAATCAATTTTTAATGAAAAATCATTTCCGATATAATAAAATGATATTAAAGTGACTAATGTAAAATAATTTGGCACAAAATAGAAAATTGAAAATTGCCTGCATCAAAGGCACAACTGATCAACATAAATTAAGGAAATCTCAACCAAAAATCACAAGAATGTATTCCATAAAATCTAAACAATACCATAAAAATGCAAATACACATCCTAAGGGCACTGCTACATGCAGAATCTTCTAATCACCCCTAACATTTGAATTATATATATATATAAGCTATTGAGAATCAACATACAACATGGAACATGCTTAACCTGCATAGAAAAATTAAATGTCATGAACTCAATGACGGGCTTCAGACCATAGTAAGCAGCACCAACTCCAATTCAAGTAAATCCGGCCTGAAGAGAAAAGAACTCCCTTATAGACAACTTGTGAATCTACCTCCACAATACCTGAACCAGGCTATTCACTGCACACCCAAGTTAAAATATTCACGGGCTTCAGACCATAGTAGTCATCAAATAAAATCAACAAGAGACAATAGTCCTGCGGAACATTAAATTTTATAAATGAAGAATGCTATACAACAACCTACCTCATTTAAGTTTGCAGACATTTTAATTAAACCCAAAAAGATGGGTGAGGTTGAGGGCACTGCAACACCAACAAGTTTTTAAACAACACAATTACCACTCTTTACTTTGTTTGGTGTTCAAAACTAGTAGGCATGTCCCAAAAAATAAAATTACCAGTAGGTCCCATGCATTCAAGGAACAAGCTTTAGCTTTTCAATTTTGAGTAAATGGTTACAAGAGCAAAATTCTTCCTTATACTACATTGTTCGTGGAGACTGCCCACTGAATTTTGACCATAAACATGTATATCACGCATCTATAACTTCTCAATGGGAACCATAACATTTAATAGATACATCTTATTACTATAATTTCGTATTTTACATGCTGCAGATGGCATATTATAATGGTAATTCTAAGCACCATAGATTAGCCCATTATTACACAGACTAGTATAATTTGATCTGTAAGCAAGTGATTATAACTAATTAGCAATTTGCTGATGCTCAATTGTTTGGCAATACTAGAGATTATAACTAATTAGCAAATCTCTTCCCCAAACTATCATCATCATTTATTGGGCAATTAACATTTTCTTTTTGAAAAAGATAAAGGCTTTTTTCATCACAGGCCTATATATATATATAAGAAATTACTAAGCTATTCAATCAATTAATTGAAGAATGAACTCTAAATTAATTCAATCAATGGAAGATTGAACTCTGTATCCAGATCCCAAATAGAACCCATATGACATAAGAATGAACTCTAAATTAATTCAATCTAAAATGAGATGCCAACTCAACAGAATCAATAGAAATGGAAATGGAAATACAGGTAAAAAATGGAAAGTGAGCATGCACAAGAGATAATATCGGCGTCAACAACAAGGGTTCCATGGGATTTGAAGAGATTAGAGACTGTACTCTTACCCGGTAGCTTGAACTTGCAATAAGCTACCGGTTTTGGCTTCTATAGATTCAATTTCGACAGGAATCAATTTGCTTATAATCTCTACATCAGGTTTTTGAAGAAAAACTGAGATATCGGAGTTGACTTTTGCATCGACAAAAATAACCCCATCGTCGTTGCATTCGATTGATGTATCATCTTTGATTCGACCTGCTAGTGGGTAGAATTTGGTTAAGGTTTCAGATAATGAGGTCTTTAGGCTGTGTGATATTTTTGAAATAGTGGGATTGAGTTTGGTATGGCCATTAATGGAGTAAAAGAAAAGCAAAGGGCCATAACAAACAGGGGCGAGCTGATCAAGAAACGAGAGCTTGAAATCTTTGAAGTGAATTGGAGTTGGAGAAGATGGTTTTATGATTTTGGTCAAATCCTATAGGCCCGTTGGGCATTGAAGCCAAACCTGAACGGGTTAAGATTTTAGTGGGTTAGTTTTGGGCGGGTCCAGATGGGTAGAATTTTAGTTGGGTTGGGTTTGGGTCAGTTTTTTCTGGGTGGGTTGGGTGGGGTTTTTGGGTCTGGGCCAAATTTGACAGGCCTAAATCTAATCATATATCATGCAAATAGAAATGTGTACTTATTAATGCATCACGGACGTACAATTAGTATTTCAATAAATAGTTATTCTTAATTTTTAAAAATCATTGCTAAAGGAGAACAAATCAAATATTAGTTCACTCAATTAAATAATTTAGATCGTTGCAGCTCACTTGGTAGCCAAATGTTAGACATGTAGTTAGCACTCCACCATACAATTTGCTCCATATCAGTTACAGAGTAGCAAATGAAATGAATATCTGACTTCATAAGAAGCTAATAAATACAAGAGCTATGCATAAAAAATGAGCAAAACCAGAGTAGAACCAGAGCAAATAATCCAAAATCAAAAATTGGCCCCATGGGAAATATCACCACCACAGATCTCAGAAACAACAAAAAAGCAACAAAAGTCCATCTGTCCATACACTTAGAATCAAACTCTAAGGCTATGTTTGGTAGAATGCATTGGATTGTATTGTAATCTAACATGTAATTATTCCTTTGTTTGTTAGCCTTAATAATATTAAGTGTAATGTAATGATAAATACATAGGTATTTTTTAATACATTTACTAACGTTTTTTTGAATACGTTAACTAAGACTTGTATTTATCATTACACCTCAAATTGTCACCCCCTCTCTCCCAGCCTGTGTCTCCTCTACTCCCTCTCTCCGTCGCTGCTGTTTCTCTCCGCTGCTGCTGTCTCTCTGATTCTCACTTCGCGCCATCGCAGTCGCAATCGTCGCCGTAGTCCTAAGAGAAAGAGACACACCGGCGGCACCCTAATTGGTTTACTCTGTCAGTGAATTTGCTAATCTTCTCCCTGTTTTCTCTGATAGATAATCTTATTTCTGCATTATTGAGATGAAGTTTAGTTACTTTATTAATTTGAACTTGCTATACTTGAATTTCTAGTGATGGTTCCTCTGAATTATTTCATTGTTGATGGTTCTTTGGATTTTGCAATTTTGAGAAGTTTCGATTTCAATTTGATGTTGTAATTTCTGAACCACGATTTCTTTTTGGTTAATCTTCAGATCTTTAATCGACCTCTCTCGTCTTTCTTTGTTTTTATTTTATTTCTACAAATGGGGAAAAGGCATGTGGTTATGGGATGACTTAAATTTAGTTACAATTTTAATTCGAATTGATATCTGGATATTTCAGCGAGCTAAAAAAAGTGGGTGCTTGGTAGCTTTCATAAAAAGAGAAGTCTTGTTTCTAAGCTCTGCATGATCGCAAAATTGTTGATATCTGCAATTTCTATGACATTTATGTTTTAGTTATTTTGTTTTCCCAATATATGATATGTTTTGCAAGGGATGAGCTGATAAAACAGTGGAAGTGGCCTTATAAACTTTTATATAATAAAGATAAACTCAAAAGCAATTTGTGGTTTTTGGGAAACTAGTTGTTAGTTAGTTATGTCACCGATATATAATAGAGAGATGCAATCGGGCCGCTATTCAATTGCTTCTATAGTGTTCAGGCTTGTTTTGTCATTCTAATTGCCATTATAAGTTAATTATCCTCTTTCAAACAAAATTCTATAACTAAAAACAAAATAAATGCTTTTATTTGAGTCCATTGCATCTCAAGGATCAAAAATTCAGAAATGTGGTGGTTGAAATGGACTGTGAAGAGTTATATATGAGTCTTCTCAAGTGTAGTTATTGGTGACTGTATTCCTTTCAAGTTTGAAACTGAACTATTGGCTTTGTTGCTCTTGGCTTTTATTTCATATTCTTGTCGTCTTACATCGAGTCTGAACATTGAACAATGTTAGTTTGGGTATATGGAAAAGCCGTTGGCTCAAGGTTATATTCACCCTTCTTTCTGTATCTCGTTTTAGGATTTTCCCTTTATAATATTTGGGTTTCAAAATAAATAAATGCCTTTCAAATAAAAAATTCAGAAGTCAAGCTTAAAGTGAGGGATATCAACCATTACTTATTTTCTTATTTGATCAAGCACAACATCAAAATTCTATTCTTTTTGAAAAATGTACCTCATCTTGGACATAGTGGTGCTGGTGGTTGTTTTTGCTTAGTTAATCATAATATCATATATTTTTCTTGTCTCATGCTAGAAGTTTTAACAGACCTTATAATTATCTAACTGAAAGATTTAACAGACCTTATAATTTCTTCACCAAAACTATTCCAATTTTTACAGTTATCTACCTAGAATACTAAATATAGCAGACTCATCCTTAAAACAGAATTCTGTTGAAAATATTTCCCGCTAAAATAATTATGTAAAAGGCTTGTTGCCTAATTTGGAATCCTTAACATGAAACAAAACCAGATAGAATATATAGTGTGTATTCATAGTTGAGGCAACTCATAACTGTAATGTTTCTTCTGTTTCATCCATGCAATATCCATAAATACATTTTTAAGTTTGCTCTCAAAGTGGGTATAGTTGGAATTTTTTATGCAAGAATGAGATTATGAACTGTTTTCTGTTTTGATTTTTACCTGAAAGTAGATTTCTTGTTGACCGGCTACAGCATTTTCTATTCTATTAACTACGGCATAGAGGACATATCACATCTTCTTCATTTGATACATTATAATGAATATAAGTAATGGATATAAAATCTATATTTTGTTTAATGTGTTCAATCACGTAGATAACTACATATACTATTGTACTTCCATGAACATTGTGTGTCATCCTTAGCAGTTTCTTCTCATCTTTGAATGTTATTCATCAGAAGAACTAATGGCTGCTTTTACACTCAAACTTTCGTTTTTAGGTACAATTTTCCTTCTCTTAGAACTGATTTAGTCTATTTTTTTTTTGTTCTGTTTTACAACCTCCTCGCATTTTGCTTTTGCTAGCCATTTGGTTATTGAGATGTCACAAGTAATCAATGATGTACCTATATATATTAAATTCAATTCAATTTTTTTTATGTACAGGTTAAAGAAAAATAGCTCGCCTAGGTTTGGCCACAAGGAAGTTGATAAAGAGGAGAAAAAAATTAGTAATATTGTCACAATGGTTAAACTTTTTAAATGTAGTAAGTTGGTTTTTTCAATTATATTGTGTGGTATCAATGTATATTAGCTCTTATTATTTGAGAAAAAGTTATACTAGTGATTTTTTCTTGAGAAGAAAAATGTTGAATGAAATGGTATATGAGAGTGATGATGTTTGTAAATCAGAATTAAAGATGAATAGAAACTCATTTAGTAAGTTATGTTATTTACTTGAACATGAAGGGGGTTTGAAGGAAACTAAATTCATGCTGATAGATGAGCAAGTTGCAATATTTTTGCATATATTAGCTCATCATGTTAAAAATAGAACCATACAATTGAGATTTAAGAGATCTGGAAAAACTGTTAGTAGATATTTTGGGGAAGTCTTGAAAGCTGTCATCTATTTGTAAGGAATCCTATTAAAGAAACCAGAACTTGTTCCTAACAACTCAATAAACTTGAGGTGGAAATGGTTTAAGGTACTATTGTGACTCTCTAATATCTAATGTATTTTATTGAAAAAAATTAATGATTGACGTAAATTACTTCTCTGTTTAGAATTGTTTTGGGGCTCTAGATGGCACATATATTCGAGTCAAAGTGCCTAGAGAAGATAGGCCTAGATATCGATCAAGAAAAGGTGAAATTGTTACTAAGGATCAGCTGCCGATGGTAGAGTTCTTCGAGATGCTATAACTAGGAAGAATGGATTAAAAGTTCCTCATGGTAAGTGCATATTATTTGAAATACATAAAACTTCTGAATTTTTTATTTGAAAGGCATTTATTTATTTTGAAACCCAAATATTATAAAGGGAAAATCCTAAAACGAGATACAGAAAGAAGGGTGAATATAACCTTGAGCCAACGGCTTTTCCATATACCCAAACTAACATTGTTCAATGTTCAGACTCGATGTAAGACGACAAGAATATGAAATAAAAGCAAAGAGCAACAAAGCCAATAGTTCAGTTTCAAACTTGAAAGGAATACAGTCACCAATAACTACACTTGAGAAGACTCATATATAACTCTTCACAATCCATTTCAACCACCACATTTCTGAATTTTTGATCCTTGAGACGCAATGGACTCAAATAAAAGCATTTATTTTGTTTTTAGTTATAGAATTTTGTTTGAAAGAGGTTAATTAACTTATAATGGCAATTAGAATGACAAAACAAGCCTAAACACTATAGAAGCAATTGAATAGCGGCCCGATTGCATCTCTCTATTATATATCGGTGACATAACTAACTAACAACTAGTTTCCCAAAAACCACAAATTGCTTTTGAGTTTATCTTTATTATATAGAAGTTTATAAGGCCATTCCACTGTTTTCTCAGCTCATCCCTTGCAAAACATATCATATATTGGGGAAACAAAATAACTGAAACATAAATGTCATAGAAATTGCAGATATCAGCAATTTTGCGATCATGCAGAGCTTAGAAACAATACCAAGCACCCACTTTTTTTAGCTCGCTGAAATATCCAGATATCAGTTCGAATTAAAATTGTAACTAAATTTAAGTTATCCCATAACCTTCAATTTTAGTCATCCCATAACCATATACCTTTTACCCCATTTGTAGAAATAAAATAAAAACAAAGAAAGACGAGAGAGGTCGATTAAAGATCTGAAGATTAACCAAAAAGAAATCGTGGTTCAGAAATTACAACATCAAATTGAAATTGAAACTTCTCAAAATTGCAAAATCCAAAGAACCATCAAAAATGAAATAATTCAGAGGAACCATCACTAGAAATTCAAGTATAGCAAGTTCAAATTAATAAAGTAACTAAACTTCATCTCAACAATGCAGAAATAAGATTACCTATCAGAGAAAACAGGGAGAAGATTAGCAAATTCACTGACAGAGTAAACCAATTAGGGTGCCGCCGGTGTGTCTCTTTCTCTTAGGACTACGGCGACGATTGTGACTGCGATGGCGTGAAGTGAGAATCAGAGAGACAGCAGCAGCGGAGAGAAACAGCAGCGACGGAGAGAGGGAGTAGAGGAGACACAGGCTGGGAGAGAGGGGGTGAGAATTTGAGGTGTAATGATAAATACAAGTCTTAGTTAACGTATTCAAAAAAAACGTTAGTAAATGTATTAAAAAATACCTATGTATTTATCATTACATTATACTTAATATTATTAAGGCTAACAAACAAAGGAATAATTACATGTTAGATTACAATACAATCCAATGCATTCTACCAAACATAGCCTAAATATAATTATATTTCAATACATATATATAATCTAAACAAACATAGGAATGTATTAATATTTACATTACAAAACTAATTCAACCAAATATAGTAATATAATTATAATTACATTATATTACAATACATTTTTCAATCCATTACGTCTCCAATTACATTACAATGCAATCCGTTTTACCAAACATAGCCTAATTTCCTTAATCTACCCACGCAACCCCTTCAAAAACAAAATCGGGACACCTAAAGAGACAGACTCGAGCTCGAATAGAAGAAAGAGAAGGAGAAAGATAAAAAAAATTACAGATAAGCTCTTAGATTTATGATTCTAATTCGACTATTTTTGTTTTGTTAAAACCCATCTACTTATGCAAAGAAATCAATTAAGCATCAAACAGAAGAGTAGAAGGAAAACAATGAAAACAAATCAAAAGAAAAGAGAAGAGCAAAAAGAAGAGTACAAAGGATGCTTACCATGGTTGCAGGTACAAGAAGAATCGAAGAATTGAAGAAGAGAATAAATAGGTGGTGGCTGTTGTGCTAGGGATTTTGATTCAAGGAAGGAAGAAAAGCATTTTATTAGGTTATATATATATAACATGATCAAAACCGTGAGTTTAAAAAAGTTCGATCGGTTCGGTTCCTTCGGTTTTTCAATTTTAAGAACCGAATAAACCGAAATAATATTTCGGTTTTGAACTGAAAAAATCGAAAACCGAACAAACTGAACCGAATAAACCAAAATCAATTCGGTTCGATTCTGCACACCCCTACTTAGAATGATCTGGTCATGTATATCAACTAAATCTCTGTACTTTGACTGCAACATCAAGAAAGGCGAGCAAACAATAGCCAATATCACCCAGAACTTTTATCAAACAGATTGCATGTAGACAAGAACAAAATATCCAGCCAACATATTTATACTCAACAAAATATACTTGATATATACATATATATATATATATATATATATATATATATATATATATATAAATGCGGATTATTCCTCTTAACTTAGTGTGTTTCTGAAATAGTTTATAATATATTTTAATGGCTATTTCCTAAGTTTAGAATTCACAAATCACGGGATCCTTTGAGCTAAACCTTTGGATGCCCACTAATTTCTTTTTTTTTGAATAATTTCTTTTGCCGGGTTTTGTTCAACATCAATGAGGTAAGGATTTGTATTAATCTGTCTTCTTATCCACCATTCTTCCAATCTCTGTTAATGCTTCAACAAGGCGTTGCCAACCACTAATTCATGATTCCTTTCAGTTGTTCTTTCGCCTGTTTTAAATTTTTGTTTTATCTCCATGTAATATATATGGCTGCATTAATTGCAGTAAAAATCCATGAGATTTCACATGAAGACTCGGGTACATATACATAAAAACTTCATAATTCATTTAAACATTTAAAGTTGATAATGACTCGAACATTTATAGTGGTTAATTTTGTAAATAATAAATATATACATTTTTAAAAAAATTAAAGCACGTTACATTCAATCGTTAATGTATTATTTGAACCTTTGTGATAAGAATACGTATCTACATACATAATGAGACTAGTTAAAATTGAGAAAATAATAGTTTTTTTTTATTAATTTTGAAGCAATATCAACACGTTTGAGTGTTATTTATCTTAATTTTTAAAGACAGTGTGAATTGAAAAGATAACATTAGAATGGATATGCATGTGAGAGAAACTTAGATATTTATATATATTCCTCCACAGAGATGGCATACGATCAGGACAGCAAGAAACATGCACTACAAGAAAATCAAAAAATAGAGACGGAAAATAGAGATGGAATTCCGTCTCTAATCAAAAATAGAGACGGAAAATTTCCGTCTCTATTTGGTCGGTTGCTAAATATAGCGACGAAAATTTTCGTCTCTAATTTTAGAGACAGAAATTCATTTTCCGTCTCTAAAAATAGAGACGGAATAACAATTTTCGTCTCTATATTTTAGAGACGAAAAGTCAATTTTCGTCTCTAAAAATAGAGGCGGAAAACAGTTTTCGTCTCTATTTTTAGAGATGGATAGCGACTTTCCATCTCTAATATTAGAGACGGAAATGGAAATTGACTTTCCATCTCTAAAAATAGAGACGAAAAATAGTTTTCCGTCTCTATTTTCAGAGACGGAAAACGAATTTCCGTCTCTAATTTTTGAAGGTTTTTTTCATAAACTTATAAAATAATAAATATTAGTAAATTTAAAATTGCCTTAATTTTATTTAATGGAACAAATAAATATTAAATAAACAATAAATAGATTTAAAAAAATGTATTTAATAATGTATTAATATGTATAAAATTTAGTAACATTACAAATAAACGAAGCTGACAAATTTAAAGTTACTAACTAAGGTGGAGGTGAATGCAGACGATCAGCAGACGGTGCTTGCGTATCATCAGGTAATTTTCAGCTAATGAAGTCCTCTAACCTATTAATACGGTTCATTAATACGTCGACCGTGCTGCGAAGCTAAATGACCTCATTAGTAGTTGCAAGCCTACTAGCCGTAGCCGTAGAGGATGAGGACGCATGCGAATATGCAACATTCGCATAGAAGCCCAAACCAAAGACCCTTCCACGGCGGTCCCTACCGCCTGCTACGTCATAATATACTCAAGCATGATCTACATTATCGCCATCCGCTTGCTGAGTCTGAAGACTCACTCCTATAATAAAAATTATTTTAATGTTATGTAGTAGTAAATTGAAACTAAGAAGTTATAACAAAATAAATAATAAGTTTTAAAATTAACATACATAAACTTGTCTAGTTCGATCGCTGACGGATATCACACCGTCATGATTTCGCATATGGGTGTGCAAAAACAACTCATGAGGATAAGGCGTCCGGCCCATAGTAAACTCCTATAAATAACATATAGGTTAATAACAAATAGATAGATTATTCCGTAAATTTGTAACAAACCTAGTGTATAATAATCACAAAAATACTTATATATATGTATTAGTATTTCAATGCCAACCATATACAAATATAACTCCTACCACAATAACTGTTGTTTATAATTTAATAAAATTTCGGCAGAGTTTCCCCTAAATATGTAACAAACCTCCTGTTCAAAACTCAAGAAATTACATTTACATTTATATGATCAACCATCAAAATCCATTTCAAACTCCTTACACAATTAATTGCCCATCCTCCTTCATTGAATCAAACGTTGTGAGTATTATCAAGAGTTGCAAATATTCAAGGGAATAAATTCTAAATGCAATAAGTAACTAATACAATATGGTTTAAAGAATAGCATTTAGAATGTCAGATGTTTGAGTACTTACAAGTCTGTTAACATGCTCACGATGGGACAATGTACCTCCAGTGTGTAAGGATACACTAACTCCATCTGGTCCTCCCCTCCTATTTGTGGAATTCCGATCGGCGATGGAAATGGCATCGGTTGATGACCAGTACTGCATCCAATTTGCCCAAATGTCTTCGTTTATGTACCTTGGTCGTTTACCCTTAGCGTGCCACTTGTTAAGCATATCCTTATAACATACATGGGCTCGTTTCTCCCATACGCCATATACAATGTGATCGAAGAAAGAATTCCAATAAAAAGTTTTTTGTAGGATTGAAAAGAAAAACAAAAATTAAACATAATATATATATTTGCAAAATACGTTTATAAATTAATTTAAAAATTATTTAAGGTACAAAATTTAGAAATTATTTAAATATGTTATTTACCTGAAACTCCTGGAAATAGAACAATTTTGTCTCCAGAGAGATATTCTTCCAAAGAAACCCATTAAATTTTAGCCTCTCCTTAAATATACCCGTCATCGAGCAGGAGCATGGACCAGATGGGATAAATCTAATGGCAAACGAAAATGTAATTATTTGATAGAATTAAGTAATACATAATAAATATGAAAGCGAAAATTATTTAAACTCACTGTTGACCATTAATGACAATATACGTTCGTCCATCAACTCCAACCGATTCAGGCAAAGGACCCTCAACAATATTAGGCGATCGCTGCGATGGTTTAGACGGGTTTTCTGAAGTAGGCGCATCTGTAGATGTAGTCGCAGCTGTAGAAGGCGGGCATGAATACAATGGTGGTGATGATCCAGTGCCCATACGAGGAGGTGCTGAAGCAGGAAACAATGATCCCTCCCCTTGACCAAGGGCGGAGCCAGGATTAGTTTACGAGGGGGGCTTACGATAATCATAAAAAAAAAAATTCTTATTAAAAACTATAACATACTAATAAAGTGTATAAAAACTTTCATTTTAACTGTACACGACGAGTTTTTTTAAAATCAAAATTTTCAATAACTAGATTCATATTTATTTTTCTAGTTAAGTTCGTTTCGACAAAAACAATCAAACTATCAGCCAAAGGATCATTTTACATTTTGTTGCGAATCCCAATTTTTATATGTTTTATAGCTAAAAATATCCATTCTATGGTAGCTGTAGAAAATGTAAATAAAAAAAAATCAAAACCATCCCAAACACACCCTAATATTTTAGATCATTATTTTTCTAGACTAGTGTTTTGTAGTGCAATTCTTGATAAAATAAAATAAACTAAAATAAAATAATAAATAAATGAATAAATTACAAAATAAATAGTTACAGATATTCTAAGTTGGTGAAATTAATTTTGTAGTGTATAATTAATCCAAAACTCACTTTTGTGTGGTGACAATTTAAGAATACGTGACTATAATTTTCTATTTTTATTTCTTGTTTTCAACATATTAAATACACAATTATTTTTTTTGGACTCCTAATACATACTAATTATATTTTTTTACTACTAATTATATTTTAATTTCTACTTGAGGGGAGGGGGGGACTTCAGCCCCTTAAAGTCCACCCCTGTCTCCGCCATTGCCCTTGACTGACAGTCCCGGATAAAGAAGAGTGGACCCTCATCCTAGGAGGCTGCATCCTACCAGTCTTCCTCATATTATTCTTGTTTTTCCTGAAAAAAAATTAAAAAATAAGATTAGACATTAGATTATTACATATTCGTGATTATATCAGATAATAATATAAATTTCTACCTTTTGTTATTTAAATGAAACATAAATTATCTTAATGATATTAAGATTGTGGATTTTACTCACGTGGACAAACGATTATTCGCTACCTTTAATCATCTTCATTTTTCGAATAATTAGAATCAAATTCGCTTTCCATTTCAGAGGAAGACTTCGATTCCTCGTTGGATCCAATATCAACAAATTCACTATCAACAGTGATCAAAAGTTCATTATTCTCGTATGGCAGGCTTTCATTTATTTCATGACACTCCACTTCCTCTTCCTGAAAGTCTTCGCTTTCAATTCATTTATTTTGTTCCGTAGCTTTCATTTCAAATATGCCTCTTAGTTTTACCTTGCAAACAGCCAACCAATCCATCTTATCTGGTCTAAGGCTAGGAAAAGGGAGGTAATACACTTGATTTGCTTGCATAGCCAACACAAAAGGTTCAAAATTAGCAAGTCTTCTTCTTTGATTGATTTCTACCAAGTTGTACTCGCTTTTTGGTTCCGACATTAAGAGTTGGATCAAACCACTCCCACTTAAATAGCACATAACGTTTTATTAGCAAAGCAGGGTATTCAATTTTCAAGATCTCTGTAATTTTACCATAATAATCCATCAATTCACCCTTAATGCAAACTCCACTGTTTGTAGTTGCCCTATTATTACCATGCGATTGTGTATGATATTTGTATCCGTTGACAAAATAAATCGGGTAAGATTTGACAGTCCGCAAAGGTCCTTTAGCAACATCAGAGATGAAATTATTGTCTATTGGATGTTTTGACACCTATAGAATGAAATTGTAAATTGTCAATTTTCAACCATTACATATTATTCATACTCAGTTATTTATTCATATGCGTAGTCAAAACTTACATATGTCTTGAACCATAATGGGAAGTGTTTTTCTACTTCCTTATTGATATCATTTTGTGTTATCTGTGGCATAAGCTCCCTTAACCATTCCTCATATAAACTGCAGCAAACTACATTATAAGTTATAAAACCATTTTCATTGCAATAAACAAATTTACATTATCAATCGATCAGTTGCACTTACTGCACGAATGGTTGAATTTCTTCGCAATTCAGTAAGATATAACTATGTGCAGCCTCTATTTCATTATATGTGAGCATTCTTCTTGTTGCATATCCTTGTAATCAACCGGGATATGTGAATATTCGTAAATTTTCATCATTTGCACTTGTTTGGCCACCATCGTCATTACGAGGAATCTTTCGGCGTCTTGTGCTAATATGCGGTTCAAAGTAATGAGAATAAAATGTACTTGCTTCTTCAACCAAGTACGCATTGCAAATTGAACCTTTCACTCGAGCTTTATTTTTAACATTTTTTTTCAAATGATACAAATACCTCACGTAAATTGTTAATCACGTTAATTACAACTTCACAAATTATGAATACCTATATATATTTCAACCATTTGGATTACCTTTCGGATGGATACATCCATCTATACTAAACGGGTCCTGCCAGTTTGGCCTCATGTGCTAAATGTACTGGTAAATGCTCCATAATGTCAAAGAAGCTGGAAGGAAATATTCCCTCTAATTTGCAAATGATTACCGGAATTTCTCTTTCCAGTTTTTCCATGTCAGTCATTGTTATCTCAGAGGAAATCAAGTTTTTGAAAAATAAACTTAACTCAGTTATAGGTTTCCAAACTTTATGAGGCAACAATTCACGAAGAGCAACTGGCATCAGCCTTTGCATGAATACATGGCAATCATGGCTTTTCATTCCGAACAATTTGTATTTCCTCATATCAATAAACCTTGCTAAGTTTGAAACATATCCATCTGGGAACTTTATACTTCTCAACCAATCACATAAAACTTCCTTTTGTCTTTTATCCAAAGTTTAACAAGCCTTTGGATATTTTCTTATTCGAAAATCCCTATCCAACTCGTTTCTTTTGCAGTACAATTTCAAATCTGCCCGTGATTTTGTATTGCCTTTGCTCCTCCCTTTAATATTCATTATCGTGTTGAAAACATTGTCGAATACGTTTTTTTCTATATGCATCACGTCTAAATTATGTCTTATTATATTTGTCTTCCAATACGGTAAATCCCAAAATATACTCCGTTTTCTCCAACCAAAGTTTTTAGAAATGCTACTATTGACCTCTTCAGCTTCAACTTCTGTCACTTTCATCAACCGTAATTCGTCAATCTCTTGCAAGATTTCATCACCAGATCTATTACGTAGAGGATGGGCGGGGATAACTTTATTCTTGAGAAACCTCTGTTTATTGCGTCTAAAAGGGTTATTTTGGAGGAAGAAATTTTCTGTGATTATCAAACCAAGATATTTTACACCCATTCGTAAGATAAAATGCATCTGAATTATTGCCACAGTAAGGGCAAGCTAATTTTCCAGCCGTGCTCCAACCTGACAGCATAGCATATGCAGGAAAATCGCTAACTGTCCACATCAAAGCTTCTCTCATCATGAAATTTTATTTTAGGGACATGTCATATGTGAGCACACCGAATTTTCATAGTTAAAGCAATTCAAAAATCAATGGTTGAAGGAAAACATCAATCCCCTGCTTTAGATTCTTAGGACCCGGAACAATTGTTGTTAAAAACATGTAAGCCTCTTTCATGCACACCCATGGAGGCAAATTATACGGAATTAATATGATTGGCCATGATGAGTATTGTTGGCCTGATTGCCCAAAAGGCTGAAAACCATATGTGCTTAAACCTAACCTAACATTTCTAATTTCAGAAGCAAAATCTGGGTGAATGTTGTCAAAATGTTTCCATGCAACGGCGTCCGATGGATGGCTCATTACTCCATCTATCTGTTCATGTTCATTATGCCATCTCATGTGAGATGCCATCACATCAGATGAATACAGCCTCTGAAGTCTTGGAGTAATAGGAAAATAATACATTCGTTTCCACGGCACTAATTTCTGCTTCCTATTAGAATTCGGTGGCTTGAACCTCGTTTGATTACAAAATTTGCAATTCATTATTTCCATGTCATCTCCCCAGAAAATCATACATCCTAGCCGATAACAATCAATTTTTTCTACTGGCAAACCAAAACCCCGGAGCAACTTTTTCATGTCGTAAAAACTGTCAACCATATTATTATCTATCGGTAAGGATTCATTGTACTAAGACAGGATTTCATTTAAACTTCGATCAGAAATATGACCTTCGGATTTGATGTTTAATATTTGAGCAACGGAACCCAATTGTGTCATATTATCACATCCGGGCCATAATTCCTGGTCAGCTGCATTAAGTAAATCGAAAACATTTCTGGCATATGGGTTGGGTTCTTCTTCGACACTGCCTAAATTGGGCTGAATTGAATTTTCAGCTGCTTCAAAAACCATTTGGACATAGGGATTTTCTGTATCACAAATATTGCTAGTCATACAATCTGGCCCCCCTTGAATTTCAGATTCAACAACACCAGGTCCAAATTTCGCACTTCTAGAAGTGCTACTAATTATTGGCTCTCCATGCCTTGTCCATTCAAAATAATTGGGCACAAATCTCTTTTTTAGCAAATGGAGATGCACCTCCTCCGTAGGAAGATAACACTTGTGTTTGCATTTTTTGCATGGACATCTTATTTTCAATCCATCAATGTATGCAGGTTGTGAGCTTGCGTATTCAATAAAGTGTTGAACTCCTTCAGCAAACTGTAAATTAATGTAACCATCTGGTGTTATTCTTCTATACATCCAACTTCTGTCCATATTACTCATTATTGTTAAACTGTTGCGCAAAAATCATAAGGTCATAGTTAGTACCATCACGTGTCAATTATCATATTTTATTTCAATTCAATTCTCTATCCTATTATTTCACTTTATTTCCTAATTAGTTTTACATAATTATTAACGTAATAAATAATATCAATGTTATAAAAATTATAACATTGAAATATATACACATAACCATTAAGGGGCATGTATCGAATGAAAACCCACTCGATTATTTTTTGTATATGAAATTCAATTAATACTTAAATCCATTTAATTTTCTAAATTAAAATCATAAAAATTTTGCGAAAAAACGAACAGAGTTTTCCTTATACGGGTCCCTATCCCCCTGTCAAACAGTAGCAAATTTAACACTTCTATATGCATTAACACATTTCAACTCTATAACAACACCAATGCATTATCAAATTTTCCCATCCGCCTCAAACATGAAAATAAAGGGGATAAATTCACCAACAGTTGTGAATTTATCCTTCCAAGTCATACTATATCCAAAATAAGCAACTAAGCATAATTAACTATATAACTACTAGATTTTTAATTTCATTTAAGCATCACGCCAAATCACCATATGGCGTTATTACAGTAGCAATATTAATAGCATAGTCGTTACAGTCAAATTACAACATAACCATTAAGGGGCATGTATCGAATGAAAACCCACTTGATTATTTTTTGTATATGAAATTCAATTAATACTTAAATCCATTTAATTTTCTAAATTAAAATTATAAAAATTTTGCGAAAAAACGAACAGAGTTTTCCCTATACAGGCCCCTATCCCCCTATCAAACAGTAGTAAATTTAACACTTCTATATGCATTAACACATTTCAACTCCATAACAACACCAATGCATTATCAAATTTTCCCATCCGCCTCAAACATAAAAATAAAGGGGATAAATTCACCAACAGTTGTGAATTTATCCTTCCAAGTCATACTATATCCAAAATAAGCAACTAAGCATAATTAACTATACAACTACTAGATTTTTAATTTCATTTAAGCATCACGCCAAATCACCATATGGCGTTATTACAGTAGCAATATTAATAGCGCAGTCGTTACAGTCAAATTACAACATAACCATTAAGGGGCATGTATCGAATGAAAACCCACTTGATTATTTTTTGTATATGAAATTCAATTAATACTTAAATCCATTTAATTTTCTAAATTAAAATTATAAAAATTTTGTGAAAAAACGAACAGAGTTTTCCCTATACAGGTCCCTATCCCCCAGTCAAATAGTAGCAAATTTAACACTTCTATATGCATTAACACATTTCAACTCCATAACAACACCAATGCATTATCAAATTTTCCCATCCGCCTCAAACATAAAAATAAAGGGGATAAATTCACCAACAGTTGTGAATTTATCCTTCCAAGTCATACTATATCCAAAATAAGCAACTAAGCATAATTAACTATACAACTACTAGATTTTTAATTTCATTTAAGCATCACGTCAAATCACCATATGGCGTTATTACAGTAGCAATATTAATAGCGCAGTCGTTACAGTCAAATTACAACATGGCCACGAAAAGCATATACCCATAACACTAAATATGTCAACATTATTATCTAATTAAAACAACATATCTCAAACATATACACGGTATTAACAAATTAATTTTAATACATAACAAACTTACCTCGACTGAAGCAACCTGTAAGCTGCGATGGTTTAGCGCATAGGACAGGTTAACGTGGATCCGAATGCGGTGGTAGCGGGTACATGCAATAAAAATTATATTATAATTTATAAATATTAACTTTTAGTTATGTATGACACATTCGTAATACAAACTTAAAAATAAAAATTATATTCATATCAACAAATTAAAAAAAAAATATACATAATTTTTTTAAATTTAAACAACACTATAAATAATAACAATTACACAACAAAGTTATTATAGTTAATAACATTATACACAATACAAACAATAAAATACATAAATAATTTACACATGAACAAATATACCACAACAATAAAACAATACAACATGTAATTTTAACAAACATACCGTAAAATAAAATATATTTATATCAACATATTAAAAAAAATAAACATAAATTGAATAAATGAAAACAACACTACAAATAATAACAATTACACTACAAAGTTAATAATATATTAACTATAATAACATTTTACACAATACAAACAATATAAACCATCAAGAATTTATACATGCACAAATACACCCCAAAATTAGTACAATATAATAGAATATATATATACACGAAAATAATAGATTTAACCAATAATTTTAAACAACACTACAAATAATATTACCAAAAAAAAAAGAAATAATACACAGCAAATTAACATAAATAATAAACATTAAGCAACTATAACACTGTATTAAAATAATAAAAAAAAATAATACACCCAACTAATACGTAAATATAACCCTATATAACACTAATACACCCAAATATAAAACTATATTAAAAAATTAAACAAAAAAATATAACATTAAAATAATACATAAATATAATAATCACAAATTAAAATAAATTAAATTAACTAATATAAATTAATTAAAATAATACAAAATAAATATAAAACATTAACCAACAAATTCAAATTAACAAAATACATAAATATAAAACATAAATAGAATACTACATTAAAATAATATAAATTACAAAAATGCAGAAAAAAAAAATACCTGTGAAGGATCTCATCGGAGAAGAAGCTTCACCGGCGGCAAAGGCACCACGAGGACCAACGGCGGCGAGGAAGTCACCAACGCGCTCCGGCGGCGGCAGAGGAGAAGGAACAACCGCGGGAAGCTCAGCGGAGGCTGACTGTGCGGCGGGGGATAGGGGGTAGAGAGAAGGCGTCGGTTGACGGCGGCGTGGGGGGAGAGGTTGCGGCGTCGGTCGGCGGCAGGGAAGGAAGGGATCTGCTGAAGAGGGGAGGGGAAATGGGAGGAAAGAAGAAAGGGAGAGAAGGAGAGGAAAAAGGGGAAAGGGTTTAAAATACCTCGAAATTTAGAGACGAAAATTAAATTTCGTCTCTATTTAGAGACGGAATTTCCGTCTCTATTTAGAGATGGTCTCTAAATAGAGACGAAAGGTAAATTCCGTTTCTAAATTTAAGGACGGAAAAGAAATACAGTCTCTATTTTCGGTCTCAAAATATGGAGGAAAATAATTCTGCCATTTTTAGCGACCGAACATAGATACGAAAGGATTTCCGTTTCTATTTAGAGACGAAAATCTTTCCGTCTTTAAATTTCTGTCTCTGTCTCTATTTCCTTTTTTTCTTGTAGTGATGCATGATTCACGCCAAGGTAGTTTTTTATTGCTTTTCTTCTGAACCATATATAATAAATGTGGTTGAAATAAAAGTATTAATGAATTTGGTGCGATATAAAGTTGCTTTAATTAAAGGTGTATAGATTGTGATAAAATTTCTTTACAAAAGTTGCAAAAACGATAAAAGAATATGGTGGCCATTTGCTTACTGACATATGTCTGCGTCAACTCAAAGTCCACCAATCTAATTGATGAGCAAAATAGTTAATTAGTTTTCACACTTTTTTTCATTTTTTGGAGTAACTAGTTTCAACTTATTCACTAAAAAAAAATTAATTTTAGAAAAAAAAAAATGAAATGGCAACGGATTCAGGAAAATAATATATGTTGCTAATTTTGGTGGAAAATACGTTTTATGCAACAAATTTTGGAAGAATCCTCTGTCGCTAAATATATTAATATGTATCCGTCGCTATCTTTAAGGAAATAATTAATAAAACTATAAAGATTGAATTTCCGTCGCAATATGCGTAACTATATTTTAAGTCTTTTAAAATTTTTAATCCAAATGTGTTTTTTTACTTTAAATTAAATTAAAAAAATTATTGTTAGGTCTAATGTTTAATACGCTGTAATAATATATGTTTTTATGAATGAAATAATATTTTAAATTTAATTTTTATTAATTTATTTTAATTATAATATTAAGAGGAGCAAAATAATTTAAAATAATTTTTATATTTTTATTAATTATAACTAAATTTTGATATATTGGTTAATTTCAATGAATTTCTTAATCTAATTCTAAAACTAAAATAAAATCATAATATAATATTTAATTTTTAATAATATTTTAAATAAGAGACGCTGACTAATGGAATATTTCAGAAGCTCTATAAAATATTTTAAAAGTATTTCATTAGTTTTAAAATAATGTTAATTCAAAATATAACTAAAATTAGGAATTAAATTAATTATGAAACTTTTTTAATTTGGAGGTTGATAGAGTTTAGATACACTCATAACTCTAATTTAGATAAAATTTCAATCCAAATATAATTAAGTAATTCAATTTTATTAATATTACCATATCTTATTTCAGAAAGAATCTGAGTTATACTAGAGATAAATCTCTAACTTTTAGTATATCTATAAATAGATTAGAGATTTCAGCATTTAGTAACGAGAAAATGTATACGCCGTAAGACTGCTCGTTCCCATTCACACTTGTTTTTGGTTTTGATCTTTCAGGAGATTTTTAGATTGTAAAAAAACTGTTGTTATCCCGCATGAGGATAAAAGTCAAACCAGTGACCAAAAACAAACAGAATGCTTGTAGACGCTTCCGTAATGTGTTTCTCCGCTACAAAAGGTAATTATCATTATTAATGTTGCCTGCATAAATTATATTTTATTATAATTTTCCCATCAGAGGTTAAATTGAGAAAGGAGTTAATGGTTAAGAGTTATTTCGTAATTAACCACTAAAATGTTTAATTTTTTTTTAATTTTTTTTCATTTATTTATTTATTATGAGGGAGATGGGAAAAAAATTTCAATTTAATTATTTATTTTTGGTGAGGGAAATGGGAAAAAAATTTCAATTTAATTACTCTTATTTGTATATATTGTAAAAATTTTATATAATTATCAAAATCTTTGTTTCCTGCTCAATTAATCAACACTAGTAAATTTAAAGTGGCGATAGGTGCAATTCTGCCAAATTCGAGTATGTAATAGGACACTCAAAAAGTGTGAGTATGTAATAGGTTTTTTTTTGTCACATTTAGGGGTAATATATACATTATGCCATGAGCATGTTTTACGCGCGTCATTTAATATGAGGATGTCTTTTTAGGGTGGTGATTAGTGAAATTTCATCAAATTGGGATGTGTCATAGGACACCCAAAAAATTTACAATTTAGATGTGTAATTACTTTTTTGGCGCCAACATTAGGGCGTAATTATTGATTATATATGCCAATAAATAACAAGATTGATGGAGGACTAATAAGCAACCAACTCCACATATCCTCTAAAAATGAGGGCCTTTCTTATCTTATCCATCATTATATTTTCATTTTTGGTGATTCCCTCCCCATCTTCAGCTCGAGAGTTGGCTTTTAAAGGTGAGAAGAAATTATTAGATATAAACTTATTCAATTAATTAAATAAAACAAAATATATCTTATTATTGTATTATCTTTGCTGAATGATGCAGATGAAGTGGTACGTCAAGAGTTTAGTGAAGTGAATTTGAAGGACTGGTCTGTTAATAATCCTACTAAAATTAATGCTATATAGAGAAGGCTTTAGGATCTTTCGTATGTTGTAATTTTAATTTGTGCTGCTTGCTTTGGCCATTGCAATTGGGTAGCTATGTTTGTAGTGGGCAACTCGTTGGTATGTAACAAAAACTATGTATTTGAAACTCCGAAAAGTGTGTTTAGAATTGGGTTTTTATTTAATGTTTTGTGAGTGATATCATCAAATTTATCTATCCCATTCCGGCATTCCCCACACGTACATCAGGTAGTTTTAATACTCGGTTTTGATCCCAAAGAATTGGAGGCTTATTAGCTAATAGCTATAGAAGCATCTTCCAAATGTGTGTAAAAATTTTGTCCAAACCCCGTGTACGTATGGGAGACTTATATATCATATAATGGTGTATTACCACCAGAGGCAGTTGCACATAGGAAGTCAGTTAATTTTTTCATAAAACCCATGTCACATAATTTGTTTTAGAAATATATGTAAAGGTTGGCCCCCAATTTATTTAGAGCATGGCACATTATAAGCTCTCTAAGTCTTTAAGTTTGGACCGATTTGCCTTCTCAACATTCATTTTTTCGTCCGTTCCTGATAACTACATAAGAAATGGTTTAAAATGTGATTAACAAGCCATCATGACATTTTATTACAACCATTTTTATTTATGTAACAATTTATCGTTAATTCGGTGTAGAAATCTACTCATTAAGCAAGCAATTTCCCTTACGTTTACCGAAAGCGATGAAATTATTGAACTAATTAAAGATGCAAAAGCAATCTCATCCTGCACACATAAATTGAGGACAAGAAAACTAATAATTCCTGACAAAAATTAAAAATGAAAAATCACTATAATCCGCAAGTAAAGAAGATTACCAACGGAAAAAATCGAAGGAAAAATGGTCGAAGAGAAATTTTTTCAACAAAAAACAAGAACGTGAAGAAATTTTACGAAGGACAGAAAACATTCGTTATTAATTCTATCTAAAAGAACAGAAAGTAAATTTACCGATAATATAATATTTGCTATGGAAATCTTATATCGATAAGTGCATTTCCCAACGGAAAGAACAATCTAATGATCCAGTTTTGCATGTCAGTATCTTCCATCATGGCATTAACTTGCATGTATATGCTTACCTCATAAGCACATTGAAGTTTCTTAAAAGATTCGCTTGCTAAAAGGACTTCCCATATTTTTATCAGGATGCACAAGCATGGCCTGGAAATAATAAAAGTAATGAAATAAGTAAAAGAGATTCAGCAATTTCACTTTTTTGTGCAGCAACAGCAGGATTTAGAAAATTAGATTTTACACATATCAGGTACATAATACATGCAACTACACGTCAGGTACATAATACATGCAACTATACTAGGATCCAAAGCCCTTTCACAAAAGTATTAGAAGTTATTCTAAGTGGCAACAACTCCAGCTTGCTATTCACAGAATCAAGTAATCAGTCCAGGGCAGAGTCAAAAAAGGATATTAAGGCGGAAATGGGAGCAAAAAGAATACTTCTCAACCCAAAAACAAACCATAAGGTTAAACAATAAACTTGTCTTAAGAAAAGGAAAAGACTACATATACATACACACGCGAGTGAGGAAAAAAACAAAAAGAAAAAAGAAATAGAATAAGAAAAATCGAAGTTTCCTTTGGATAATACCAAGTAGTAGCTGGCTTAGTTGATGATTTGCATGATTGCAGCTTTTCAGATTCATTGATAGGAATTGAATATTCACACTCCGAAGCAAACTCATCTTGCATAACTGTTTCTGATTCCTTCTACTCCTCAATTTGCACATTTGCATTGATATTATCACACCATTGGAGAAAAAAATTCAAAACATAATTTGAGAAAAATGTAAGGTTTATTGATAGAACAACACCATACCATCCAACTGGAGCTTTCACACAATATACAGAATATATAGTCGCCATTAAGACCAACAAACGTGCATGATTCAAGGAGAACACGTAATCTGCATTTTAAAATATGGAGAATTAAGTTCCCTAATATCTACAGGATATAAAAGAAGAGCAAAGTAGAGACATGCAAGAATCTATTATCATATATGTGATGCTCACGTAACCCCTAAATAGTATTCAGCTTATTCTCGAAAGTCTACTTCCAGGATCCCAAGACCGGGTGAAAGTTCACTTAATTCGTGAAAGCTGATCGTTTAACGATGAACAGAAATTCAATCCAATTTGCCAAGCCTTGAACCTCTAAAAGGCATGAGACAGTGTCTCAAGTTACTCCTATTTTATTATTGGCGATCAGGCTAGGAAGGCATTTGTTAGACACCACAAGGTAAATATCATGAATCGCCACTCAATAAAACATTAAAAAATAAATTTCAACATTATGAAGCAAAAACAAGAAATAAGTTCGAGACCTCACTTTTATTTATACTCTTGACTAATGCTATATAAATAGATTTTAAAATTAATTGTTTTGTCTTTCTTCCCACACAAATTGTCATGCCAGAAAAAGTAAATAAACACTCAAGCATCTTGAAAAACTGTAAAATATTTTATAAAGAAAGCAATAAAATATAACATAAAAAGTGATAAAATCATGATATAGAAATAAACTTAACTAAAAATCACACACAAATTGAAAAATTTATTGATCATTTTATATAAAAATATTAATTTCCGCATGTAATTATTATAAGAAAAGTGATTTTATTATATTCATTTTGAGAAAACTGAAATGAACAATGCCACTTATTATGAAAAATTCATATTAATTTATATTAAAAAAACATTTACAATTAAAAGAGTTATAAATTGTATGTAATTTTGTGTTACAAAAATAGGACATTGGTCCTAATTCATTGAAAAAATTCCAAAAAATTAATAAAAATAGTTTTGGTATGATTTTCATGTTAGGCATGTGAAAAACCTTTATTATTAAGAGCCTTGCAAGAAATAAAAGAAAAAAAAATAATACAGACCCAAATACATGAATAGTAAATAAAATAAATCCTAATCTATTCTCCTGCTTTGTTCTGTCCAGCCTAGGGACGCACACTATCCGTCACACTTGTGGTCATGATAAGAAATAACATCGGTTAATAATAGATTGAATTAAATAAGATGATGCACAGTTAACTGAATCAAATAAATTAGATAAATTATTAATTTGATATAATAAAAATAAAATAAACAAAATAGATAAAAATGCATGATGCATCCGAAATTCACACAGCATACATAAACACGCGTATGCTAAAGCGGTAAATAAAAGCGACTAACAATAAATATATAATAAAATAAAATAAATTAACCAAATTAATAAATTAGCGAATATAGGAACATAAATAATTATAATAATAATAATAATAATAATAATAATAATAATAATAATAATAATGTGACAACGATAGTTAAATTAAAGGGAAATAAATATGTATAAATACGAAAATGCATGCATAAATTGCATATTATAAATATAAATAATTATAATTATAATGATAATGATAATAGCATGCTCAAACTAAATAAATTTAATAAATTATTATGAACAATATTATGTAAATAGAAAATAAAATAAATTATCATGACTTACAAAATATATTCACAAGGTAAATAAATGGAAATAGAAGAAAATATAAAATGCAATATATGTTAGTTAAGAGGGAGGAAAAAAAAATGGAAATAGAAGAAAATATAAAACGCAATATATGTTGGTTAAGAAAGTAAGAGAAAGAAAAGAAGAAAAGGGAAAGGCAAAGCGAGCACCTGGCCCGAACGGCATCACTGGCCGTGACTCGATGGAGTTACGGGCGTAACTCTGCCTGATTAGGCCGTGAGTCGTTTGAGAACACGGAACGACGCCATCTTCATTCCAAAATGAAAATTTTCCTTTTAATGCAAGAAATCTAAATCTAAATGCATGATTTATGCATGAAATCACTCAAAATTCACACTATCAAACCAGAAAATTATTATTTAATGCATAAATCACAAAAATTCAGAAAATTAAATTATGAAAATGGAAGAATAGAGAAAGAAAAGAGATAATGAATAGTAAAATACAATTAACTTATTTATTCAATTTTTGCATGATTTTAATGGATTAACGATCGAAATAAACACAAATAGCAAAAAATAACAAATTTACAAGCTTAAATCATAAAAATCAAAGATTAAGAAAAATTAAACAATAAAATAAAAAAATAAATATTTATACAGTTAAATTAAAATTAAACAATAGATTTACGAGTTTTGGACCTCATGAATATTACTTTCAGTGTTAATTTGCTATTTTAGTTTGCTCAAATATCAAAGATCCAATGTTTTTGGCTCTTTCTCCTTCCTCTATTGTTAGTTTCAAGCTATAAAGAGTGTGCGTTTTGTTTCCAGAGAGAGAAATGATAACCCAGCAAATATCATTTGCTCTAAGACCCATCCAGCCGGCCCACTCAACCGGCAAGGCCCAAAGCCCATCAGCCAAAGGTATCAGACACGAGCTCCTAGGCAGCGCACATATAAATAGCCCAGCCAGCGATGGCTCCAGGTATCGATTACCCAACTTTATCTTTCTAAAGCACATTCTCTCTCTAAGCTACTAACTTAAGCTTCGGAGTGCTCACGCCTGGTCCGACCGAACTCATCTTATTGCAGGGTTATCTCATCCGATCGGATCGCACTCTCTCCTACAGATAAAGACATTCTTAGCTTTATCATTTGGTGCTTTCGTTGAGAGATGGCGAACTCAAGATCCAATGAGAATACAGCCCCCATGGACCTCGACCATGACGACAACGCTCGTGCCATATCAGGCACCTCGAGGAGGGAAGGGCCCTCCAGGTCCCCCATGAGGGCCAACCTCCTTCCCGAATTCAATGACGCCGCTACTAGGCAACCAGAGGACACCCCATCACTGTAAGGGACATGCGCGCTATTCTCAGCGATTTCACAAAAAGCATTGTCCAAACCCTTAAGAAGGGTAAGATGCCAGTCACTTCTGAAAGAGCCCAGGAGGATTACCTCGCCGGCGAAGACTTCAGGAGGAATAGGAACCGGGGAATAATCATCAATGAGTCGCGAGCTCAAAATCATTCGAGGTCCACGGCTGGAACCTCGGGAAGGCACAGTAAGGGTAAGCAAAAAGTGTCCGCCAGCGGATGCTCCCCTTACAGCAATAAGTCGGTCACTCCCCCCATAGGAGGTGACTTATCACACGCTTGCACCCCAAATCACAGTCACGCGAGAGGACGCAAAGGTGACTCTACCGCCACGACCTTGAGCAAGGGAGACCTGCGGTTCAAACAGAAGCTCCAGCGGCTTGGCTTCCTCGCGCCAAAGAAAGGCGCCTTTGAAGGGAACACATGCGGGAACACCGCTTCTCCCTTCTGTAGAGAGATCACTGACTCGAAGCTGCCTCCCAGGTGGAGGAACATCGTGATGGACAAATACACAGGTAAAATCGATCCCGCTACTCACTTGTCTGAATATTTGACCAAGGTGCAGGTTTACACCTACGATGAGCGGATCGTCTGTCGAGTTTTCCCCACCACTTTGGGAGGAGACGCCCTCAATTGGTTCCACGATCTGCCACAGGAATCTATCACTTCCTTCAGGCAGCTTAGGGAGCTGTTCACCACGCGCTTCATTGTGCAGACGAGAGCCCCGAAGTCGGTGAGTGACTTGTGTAATCTCTATCAGAGAGCCGATGAAAGTCTCAGAGATTACGTCGACAGATTCCAAGCCACCATGTCCGAGGTAAGGAATGTAAGCGTGGAAATGGCGGAAACAGCCTTGGCCGGGGGCATCACCGATCGCTCTTTGTTTGAATCACTCGCCACAAAACCCCCAGTCAGTTTTGCCGATCTCATGGAGAGAGTCAGGCAGTATATTCAGCTGGGTGACGCCCTAAGGGCGAACAGGGGAAGAAAAACAAACGTCATGAATAGATTGCAATACCCCGATGGACGCTCGTTCGGCAGGGCACCAGTATTTGAGCGGCTAGGACGGAGCCCGGACAGATCAGAGACTTCAAAACACCAGGGCACACAAAGGGAATTCGGACAGGGACGATCCGAACGTCTAAATGACCGATCTCCCCGAGCCTTCACTCCACTCAACGCCAGCCCAGCAAAGGTGCTGATGTGGATTAAAAAGAAGCACCGGAAAGTGCACTGGCCCAAGAAATTGTCCGATCGGCACAGGTCGGAGAGGGACCAAAGTAGTTACTGCGAATTCCACCGAGACGTCGGCCACACGACCGACGAGTGCTATTCGCTGCAAAAGGAAATAGAGCGGCTTATACAAAGGGGGTCCCTCAAAAACTTTGTAGGATCGGCTAGAGAGGAAAGTCCCTGTAGACGGCCAGACGCCGATAAAGATGACTCCGGCACGGATGACGACGAACGAAGAAATCCAAGGGCTGCAGGACCAAGCAGGTCGTACGTCGGAGAGATAGATTAGGATAATAATGGGTCAGAGGGCAACGCCCCGAGACGACCCTAGAAGCGCAGCATACAAGTAAAGCTTTACAGGAGAAGCGCCAAATTGCCGAACGGACTTCGTTCCCACAAACTGTTATAATAATGTATTAGAACCTGGCAATTGCCCGATTAATAAAAAGGTTCTTTCTTTGAAGCATCATATGCAACTTATACACTAATCTAAAGTGTTTGCTTTACGGAGGATCTCACCTCCCTAGCTCGAGTATGCAATTTTTATGCAGCTTTACGAGTATCAATTAGCTCGATCATGCAATCCTATGCAACTTTTATGCAGTTATTATGCATCTTCTACGAGTATCACCTCGCTCAGTCATGCAATTCTTATGCGGCTTTATGAGCATCCCTTAGCTCGGTTATGCAATTCTTATGCAACTCTATGAGTATCACCTAGCTCAGTTATGCAATTATTATACAGCTTTATGAGCATCGCTTAGCCTAATTGTGCAAACTTTATGCGATTTGAAAAGCCAGTTTGATCCGATCGGTCACTGAGCTTAGGCGTTATCCGAATTCAGGAAGTACTTGCAAATTTTATTCTATATTTCACGAGTAGTACTTAACTCGATTATATTACAAATCTTAATACAAACTTATGTATGCAATAACTTGCAGAAATAAGCAACTTTATTAAGAACGCTTTGAACTATACAATTTGCAAAGAATTGTTATAGAGATGGAAAATAAAAGAATGAATAAAAAGAAAGCTAATCTAAGCTCCTACGCTAACCCTCTATATCTACAATATCTACATGGCCAGGAGGATCGGCAGTATGCTCGGCTTGCGGATCGGCGGTGGCCTAAGAGGGATCGGCAGATGGCGGCACGGACCCATCTCCCCCTTCAGAGACAGGCCCCGCTGAAGGTTGCACCACTATCTCAACCTCAGGCGCTGGAGGTATTGTAGGATCGATTTCTGCTGGAATCTCCCGATCGGCCTCAAGAATCGAAACATCTCCTTCCGAAGCTCTCCGAGTCGCCTCCCCTTCAGGAGCGTCCCCTTCGTCGTCGCTGGTAGGAGGCGCAGGCAGTGAAGCCGGATCATCCATCCAAGACAGATCGGCGCCAGGAAAGCGCCTCCCAGCTTCATGAATTAGCCGAGACAGCAACTCTACCTGAGCCTCTGCTAGCTCATCAAGAAGACGCTCCTTCTGGTTTGCAAGCTCTTCTTCAAGGATCGTTGTGAAAGAAGCCTCTTTCTCCTCCAGAGACACCCTCAGAGACTCCTCTCCCTTGCGAAGCTGCTCGCCCACTACTTTTAATCTGGCATTCTCCGCAGCCAACTCTTTGCACTCGGCATCCAGTCGGGTTGCATCTGCTTCGAACCGCCTAGTTTGTGCATTCTCAGCAGAAAGGCGAGCAACCTCCCCCTTCAGTTTATCAACCTCCCCTTGCCGTGCCTTCAGGTCCTGGGTTTTCTGATGGACTTCCTTCCGCAAAGTCACTGTCTCTAAGTGAGAAGCTGCAGATCGCTGCTTCTCTCTTGTCAAATCGGCATGAAGAGCGGAGGCCTCCTTCCGAGCAGTATCAGCGTCAGCCTTGGCCTTGGAGCCGTCCTCCGCCCTTCCTTTCCAAGTAGACGCAGCGAGCTGAAGACGCTGAGCCCTTCTGGCCACCTGCCCCAGAAAAAGAAAGGAAAATAAACAGGGAACATCAGTAATCCCACACACAAAAAAAAAAAAAAAAAGACTTCATACATCCAGAAGCTGAATGCCAATCGCATGAAAATCTTTCTGGATCTGGCCGGTCTCGCCGATCTCCCTATGATCGTCTTCCCGAAGGAGACCGCGACAAATAGGCCCAGCCACTTGGCCTAGGGACCAATCGCTACCGAAGTTCTCCCTCAGGAAGTCTTTGAAGAGCGTCGGTCGGCAATCCCCCGATCTCCTGGGCGGTTCCCCTTGCTGGACGGCTTTGACCCTAGCAGCCACCCAGCTATCCGACTCTACAGCGGCCTCTGCAGCTCTCTTCTGAGCAGCCTCTTCCACCTCTCGGAAAGTGACACTGATCGGCACATTATCCTCGTCCGGCTCATCCCGAAGATGTGGGGGCTGACTGCGCACCAGCTGAGGAGAGGTCTCAGTCCGAGGCACAGTTTTGTGCCCAGCAGCGGTGGAAGTAGGCGCAGTGACGGAAGCAGGAGGCGCCGAGGAGATCGGAACGGCTACAATGGCGGGAGCCGTTGTTGAAGCATCAGCCGCCCCCTAGAAGCTTGAAGATCGGCAGAAAGAACCAACCTTCTCCTCTTTCTTTACTCCTGGGCTTTCTTCTCCGCCTCGCGTTTTTGCCTGATCCGATCGCCAAGCTGTTTCGACGCTCCATTACCACCAGCCATCTCAGCTGCAACCAGGCAATAAACGAGATAAGTTTTCATACGGAAATCTCTATCACAAAACATAAATAAAATGCAATGCATGACGGTGCATAATGACAATGTTTTCTTCCCGATCCTAATGCTCACGTTCTGCATCCTCAGCGGCTTCAGAACTGGAAGACCCGAACAGCGTAGTCAAAAGAAAGCTGGACTGATAGGGCTCTCCATGCCTACTTACAGCGTCCATTAGCTTCTTTATATCGCCCTCATACATGGGCTGACCCGCTGCAAGGTCCTTTAAAATCTCGGCCTTGTTCGATCGGATAAGGCGCACGTCAAATCCACCCTTCATCCCGACCAAGAAGTATCTCTCCTTGTACCCTTTCATCGAGGTCGGGATAAACATCAATTTCTTCTTCGGTCGGCTGGTGAAAAAGTACTCTGTCCCATCGCTTCGAGCCGATATGTAGAAGAAGTGCGTGAAAAGCTCAAGGGTCGGAGCGACCGCCTCTATTTGGCACAAGATTTTGAAGCACGCCACTGACCTCTACCCGTTCGGATGCAGCTGGTTGGGGGCGATCCCCTACCCTCTCAAGATCGCCATTTCAAAGGCGCCGAGTGGGAGCCTCAGGCCAGCATCCAGGCTCCAGAGATGTCAAATAAACCACTCGTTGTTATTTCGGCCAAAAGGCCCTTCGGTCACCGCCATCGATTCCGGGCAGGCCACTACCGATACCTCTTCAGGAAGGCCATATTTGGAGGGAATCTCAGCCACCTCCCCAGCGGTCAATCGAGAGTGGAATTCAACGGCTAGTCTGTTTTGATAGTCATCCAAAAAGCTGCTATCGAGCCTATCACCACTACTAGAGGCCATTTTCAACAGGCAAGAAGGGCGGACAAATGCAAGTTTCTAGTTTTTAAATGGAGTGGATGCAGGCAGAAAGAAAGCAAAAAGGAAAGAGGAAAAATTACTTACTTGACAGAAAGAACTCAAGGAATTCGAAGAAGCAAGAAGATGTTTGCAGAAATCTGAGATTCAAGAAGGAATTTTGACAGAGCTTCGCTAGGGATTTCGAAAATAAAGAGGAAATACTTTGCAAAGTTCCCTATTTATAGACTGAAGCTTCTCAAAAACGTCAAACGACGCACCATTCAACGAGCGCCACGTGTCGAAAGACATTATGCCTCTGCGAAGAACGAAGCGTCGCCCTCGGTACATGCACAACATTAAATGAAAACAGTTGTCCAAGCAGGCGCATCTCTTCAGAAAAAGCGCCTCCTAAATTCAAAAAGCGCGCCAATATGCGTCTTCGGATCGGGAATTTCCAGAACTGATCCCATCCGAACGGACTTACAAAGGCAAATCTATGCCCGATCGGACCTGTTGAGGGGGGACAAGTGATAACCCAGCAAATATCATTTGCTCTAAGGCCCATCCAGCGGGCCCACTCAACCGGCAAGGCCCAAAGCCCATCAGCCAAAGGTATCAGACATGAGCTCCTAGGCAGCGCACATGCCCGATCGGCTGATGTGACCGCCAGTCCCATCAGCCGCCTGACACAAGGCAGCGCCCATGCCTACCACCTGCTCCTTGTCATGTCGCCGAATACCTACTCTGACAGCCAGTAATCACACCCCAGGCACTCAAGTGCCCCTCAACTGTCTCATATAAATAGCCCAACCAGCGATGGCTCCAGGTATCGATTACCCAACTTTATCTTTCTAAAGCACATTCTCTCTCTAAGCTACTAACTTAAGCTTCGGAGTGCTCACGCCTGGTCCGACCGGCCTCATCTTATTGCAGGGTTATCTCATCCGATCGGATCGCCCTCTCTCCTACAGATAAAGACATTCTTAGGTTTATCAAGAAAAAAATCGTAAGAAAGAGAGAGAGAGAGAGAATCCCCTTTTTTTTCTTCCTTTCTTTCTCCTCCGTGTAAATGATTTCTCTCCTTTCATATCTCTTCATGAAGAGCAATAAATGCTCATATTAGAAAATTGGATTTTTCCCATTGCTGCCAGCTATGAGTTGCCAAACAAACTGCCCATTTTGCCCTTTTTTGGTTGAGTCACGGTCTTGACTCGTGAATCAAGAGTGACTCAACACTAAATAAATTTTTAGCCTTTAAAATCATGCATTTTTGCCCAAAAAGAAAAGATTTTTAAATACTAAAAAAAAGAGTAAAGCCGTAAAAAGGCATTTTTAAAAGAAAAAAGTAAAACCCAAGAGAGAGCCTAGCACTTCCGGTCCTTATCTATTTATGAGCAATAATATTTTCATTAAGTAACCCTGATCATACCTCAAATTTGACAAAATGGGAACAAACCATACCTCCGACTATAAATAATGTTCCAGTTATCCAGAAGTTAGCATACATCCATAAAATCCAAATAGCAAAAGAGTCCTACAATAAAAAGTCCAGGAATGTAACCCAAATACTGAACAGCCTGTTGGATGTGGGGTTCCTCCATAATGGTGGGGCCCACATGTTTAAAAAAAAAAAAAAGAAAGAGTGTGGTAGATAGAAAAGTCAAAGATTGCAGGCAACAATCTTTGGCTTTTCCTTCAAAATTTGCAACTGCGGCTGTGCTAGCTGTCTACGCGCATTTAACGCGTAAATTACGCGTATACTTTTCCTATAAATAGGCATTAGTTCTTCAGTTTAAATTCCAATCCAATCTTAAGAAAAAGGATTGAGAGAGCAAGAGAGAAGTTGTTTAGAAAAATAATTGGGATATTTTTCTAAAAGGGGAGTGACAAAATAGTGAGTTTGGGAAATACTTGTGTGCCACTATTTTGGGTTTATCTCAAAATTATTGTGTTATTTTTCCTCTCTTATACCCATTAATTTTATTAGTGGAAGAAATATTTTCGGAGTTTGTCCCGTGGACGTAACCCAAACGTTTTGGGTGAACCACGTAAAATTGCTGGTGTCTATATTCTGCTCTGCAAATTTATTTTATTTATCCGCTGTGCCTAACAACTGGTATCAGAGCCAAGGTTATTTCTTAGTATGCTCTGTGGTTGCAGCATAGACTGATCTTCCACATCAGAAAAGATTTTTCCTTGAGTACTGTTTACGTATACGGCACTGTTCATATATACGGTACTATTCACGTATACGGTTACTATTCACGTATACGGGTACTATTCACCGTCGGAAAATTTTTTTTTGGATCGAAGAAGTTCATCGAATTCCGATCTAAATGGAGGCAAAAAATAGCAGAATGATCTACTTAAATGGCTCAAACTACCACATCTGGAGTAAAAAGATGAAAGATCTTCTAGTTGTGACGAAGATGCATTTGTCGGTGTTTGCCACAGCTAAACCCGAAGGTAAAACCGATGAGGAGTGGAAGTTTGACCACGAGCAGGTGTGCAGTTTTATCCGACAATTTGTCGAAGATAATGTGTTCAATCACATTTGTAATGAGACAGATGCCAAAACATTGTGGAGTAAGCTGGAGACGTATTCTTCAAAGACGGGAAATAATAAATTATTTTACTTGACCAAGTTGGTGCAAGTAAGATATAGAGAAGGAACTTCCTTGCCAGACAACTTGAACGAGATGGAAGGAATCCAAGATCAGCTAAACAGAATGGGAGTAAAGCTGGATGATGAAGTTTTTGCTTTATTGGTGTTAGCCTCTCTGCCACAGTCTTGGGAGACTTTGAAGATCTCTATCACCAACACTGCACCCAATGGTGTGGTAAACATGGAGATTGTAAACAGTAGTATCCTGAATGAAGGAATGAGAAGGAGATCACAGGCCTCATCTTCTTCATCACAATCAGATGTTCTAGTTGCAGAATCTAGAGGAAGAAGACAATCTAGGGAACAAAACCCTAGAGGCAAGAGCAGAGGGAAGTCAAATAAATATGCCAATGTTGAATGCCATCACTGTAAAAAGAAGGGCCACATTAAAAAGTTCTGTAGAAAGTTTAAAAAGGAACAAGAAAACCGAAGCAGAGCTGTGAAGAGAGATGACAGCAGTGATGACGAGCAGACTAATATCATAGATGAATTCAATATCATTTATGATGAAGATGTTATTAATCTTGTATCTCAGGAGTCCAGTTAGGTACTTGATAGTGGTGCTACCATTCATGCTACATTCCGTAGAGAATTATTCTCATCATACACACCTGGAGATTTTGGTGTTGTTAAGATGGGAAATGAAGGCCTGTCAAAGATTGTTGGCAGAGGAGATGTTTGCTTGGAAACAGAGAATGGTACCAGATTAATTCTGAAGGATGTCAGGCATATTCCAGACATGCGCCTGAATTTGATCTCTGTACGCAAACTTGGAAATGAGGGATATTGCAGTTCCTTCATTTATGACAAATGGAAGCTTACAAAAGGCTCATTAGTAGTGGCTAGAGGTGAAAATCATACAACTCTGTATGTAATGGAAGCAAAGCTCTCCACCGACACAGTAGCAGCGGCAGCCGTGGAGAAAGACAGTGCAATTAAACGGTGGCATCGGAGACTTGGCCACATGGGAGAAAAAGCAATGAAAAGCCTCGCCAAGAAGAAAGTATTGCCCGGTATGGATGAAGTACACTTAGACAAATGTGCTGATTGTCTATTTGGAAAGCAAAACAGAGTTGCTTTTAAAAGTTCCCCTCCTTCCAGAATGAAGAATGTGTTAGATCTCGTTCACTCAGATTTGTGTGGACCAATGCCAAAGTCACTTGGTGGTGCTCAGTATTTTGTGACTTTCATTGATGATCATTCGAGGAAGACATGGGTATATCTTCTAAAGACAAAAGATCAGGCGCTAGATGTCTTCAAAGAATTTCATGCCTCAGTTGAGAGACAGACTGGGAAGAAGTTAAAATGCATCCGGACAGACAATGGTGGAGAATACACTGGGCCATTTGATGTTTATTGCAAAGAGCATGGTATTCGGCATCAGATGACACCTCCAAAGACACCGCAGTTGAATGGTTTAGCTGAGAGGATGAATAGAACTTTGATGGAGAGAGTCCGATGCCTACTCTCACATGCAAAGTTACCTAAGAGATTTTGGGGTGAAGCTATTCTCACAGTTGCACACGTGTTGAATCGTTCACCTTGTACTCCTCTCAAGATGGATGTTCCAGAAAGAGTATGGTCAGAAAAAGATGTTTCCTATGATCATCTGTGGGTGTTTGGCTGTAAAGCATTTGTTCATATCCCCAAGGATGAGAGGTCCAAACTTGATGCCAAGACAAGACAGTGTATTTTTATTGGCTATGGTCAAGATCAATTTGGCTATAGATTTTATGATCCTATTGAGAAGAAACTTGTCAGGAGTCGTGATGCTGTATTTATTGAAGATGAGACCATTGAAGATATTGACAAAATGAAGAAGGATGTTCCTGATTCCAATGGCGACTTATCAGATTTAAAATTAATTCCTCCAACACCGGTGCCAAGAGAAGTTGGAGATGAAGACCAGGTTTATCCACCTGATGATGATGATGCTCCTATAGAAGTTGGTTCTGATGATGATGATGATCAAGATGACATTCCAGCACCAACACCTATGGCTTCTCCACCTCCACAAAGGAGAAGTGAAAGAACAAGATGGCTATCTTCCAGATATCCTCGTGACCAGTATGTGACTATTACTGAAGGGGGAGAACCTGAGAGTTATCAAGAAGCCATAGATGATGAATCTAAGCAGAAATGGATTGAAGCCATGCAAGATGAGATGAAGTCACTGCATGAGAACAAAACTTTTGAACTGGTGAAGTTACCCAAAGGCAGAAGGGCCTTGAAAAACAGATGGGTGTTCAGGATTAAGCATGAAGAACACAGTTCCAGTCCACGTTACAAAGCCAGACTGGTTGTCAAGGGATTCAGTCAAAGAAAAGGGGTTGACTTTGATGAGATTTTCTCACCAGTTGTGAAAATGACATCCATTCGAACTGTGCTGGGGTTAGCAGCAAGTCTTGACCTGGAGGTTGAACAAATGGATGTCAAAACTGCCTTCCTGCATGGTGATTTAGAAGAAGAAATATACATGGAGCAACCAGAAGGGTTCAAAGAAAGAGGAAAAGAGAATTATGTTTGCAAGTTGAAGAAAAGCCTCTACGGCTTAAAACAGGCACCGAGACAATGGTATAAGAAGATCGAGTCTGTTATGGGGGAGCAAGGCTACAAAAAGACTACTTCAGATCATTGTGTTTTTGTGCAAAAATTCTCTGATGATGATTTCATCATTCTTTTGCTCTATGTGGATGATATGTTGATTGCTGGCCAGAATATTTCCAGAATTAACAACTTGAAGAAGCAGTTGAGTAAGTCTTTTGCTATGAAAGACTTGGGACCAGCAAAACCGATTCTTGGCATGAGTATTATCAGAGACAGAGGCGCCAAGAAATTGTGGTTGTCACAAGAGAGGTACATTGAGAAAGTACTTCAGAGATTTAATATGGACAAGGCTAAAGTAGTTAGTTGTCCTCTTGCTACTCACTTTAAGCTAAGTTCTGAACAAAGCCCTTCTACAGACAAAGAGAAGGAAGAGGTGGATAAAGTTCCATATGCTTCAGCAGTTGGAAGTTTAATGTATGCTATGGTGTGCACACGGCTAGATATCGCTCATGCAGTTGGAGTTGTGAGTAGATTCCTTTCAAATCCTGGAAAGGAACACTGGGCTGCAGTAAAATGGATTTTCAGGTATCTTCGAGGAACTTCCAAAATATGTCTATGTTTTGGAAATGACAAACCTGTGTTAGCTGGTTACACAGATGCAGATATGGCTGGTGATGTGAATTCCAGAAAATCCACTTCTGGTTACCTGATTACCTTTGCAGGGGGAGCTGTGTCATGGCAGTCAAAGTTACAAAAGTGTGTTGCACTTTCTACGACTGAAGCTGAGTTTATAGCAGCAACGGAAGCTTGTAAAGAGTTGCTATGGATGAAGAAGTTCTTGAAAGAACTTGGTTTGCAGCAAGATAAATATCAGCTATTTTGTGATAGTCAGAGTGCTATTCATCTTGGTAAGAATGCCTCCTTTCACTCAAGATCAAAACATATTGATGTTAGATATCATTGGATAAGGGATGTGATGGAGAAGAAGCTACTACAGCTTGAGAAGATCCATACGGAAGAAAATGGGTCAGACATGTTAACAAAAACTCTACCAAGACAGAATTTTGAGTATTGTCGGCTAGCTGCAGGACTAGCGAAGCCCCCCACCATGTAGTCGGAAGGGGGAGAATTGTTGGATGTGGGGTTCCTCCATAATGGTGGGGCCCACATGTTTAAAAAAAAAAAAAAGAAAGAGTGTGGTAGATAGAAAAGTCAAAGATTGCAGGCAACAATCTTTGGCTTTTCCTTCAAAATTTGCAACTGCGGCTGTGCTAGCTGTCTACGCGCATTTAACGCGTAAATTACGCGTATACTTTTCCTATAAATAGGCATTAGTTCTTCAGTTTAAATTCCAATCCAATCTTAAGAAAAATGATTGAGAGAGCAAGAGAGAAGTTGTTTAGAAAAATAATTGAGATATTTTTCTAAAAGGGGAGTGACAAAATAGTGAGTTTGGGAAATACTTGTGTGCCACTATTTTGGGTTTATCTCAAAATTATTGTGTTATTTTTCCTCTCTTGTACCCATTAATTTTATTAGTGGAAGAAATATTTTCGGAGTTTGTCCCGTGGACGTAACCCAAACGTTTTGGGTGAACCACGTAAAATTGCTGGTGTCTATATTCTGCTCTGCAAATTTATTTTATTTATCCGCTGTGCCCAACACAGCCACCCCTGCAACTCCCTGAAATATTGAACTGGTTGTTAGAGATATTTACAGAAAAATATATACGCCATTTGATTTAGAAGAAAACCTATCACCTCTTCATGCTGAAATTCAGATAGATAATCATCAGAGTAACAAAAACATAAGCAGTAACAATTGTGAATGAAGAAACAAATTATAATAGTGACAAGTGCAAAATACAGAAAAGTAAAAAAAATTAAAAAAAAATAAAGCAGCTATAAATTTTGTGAGGCAGACGTGTAAGGTTTACAAAGTCTTTAAAACTCTTCAGGTAAACAAGCTACAAACAGACTCTAAAACCAACGCTCCCCCAGCTATCCCCTTAGAAAAACAAGTATAGTTCGTTTCTTAGCAGCTGATTATTAAATTTACCTGACCAAAAAGCAAGCACAGCTATGAATACCATAATGCAATTGAGATGCCATTAGTATGTTATATATACGGGAAATTAATAATGAACTTTCAAAATAAGAAATAAGAGGGCTTACCATACTAAGTAGAACATAAAGCACACAAGTCACTGAGGTGAGACTAAGAAAGCAACTAAAAATTATAAAGAGCAAAGCTGCTGAGCCCCGTTCGATAATTGACTGGAAACCCCTAACAAAGCAGTCTTTCCAACAAATCAGCAGGAAACTCATTAACTGGCCAAATTTTACAAACCCAAAGCACATTAAATTAAATCAGCTCAAGCTTATTCTAGGAGCAACTCCTAACTTAGCTAACCAAATAGAATATTGAATTCTGAAAACAGGGCAGTAAATTGAATTCTAATGAGAGAATTCTGCCAGCTCGTAGTAAACAAAATGGGCCTTAAAAAAGTACATACTGACCCTGTTATTGATGCCAGAATCAGTTGATATTCAGATTCAAAAACAGCAGATATACCACAGCCCAATAATTCATATTTTACAAAGTAATGTCTGCCATTGTTTGATTTGTTAGGAGAGGTTGCCATATTGAATAAGTACTTGGCCAACCCAAGGTCAGATCTATTGTAACAGGAATCAAAGATTACACATCAAGAGACATAAACTCAGAACCTAGACCTCCAAATACGATCAACTATTAACATTGTTTCGAATCCAGGTCCATAACTACAGAAATCAGAGAAAAAAGAAAGAAGCAAATTGGAAGGTTAAAAACTAAAATACAATTAGGTAGAGGTAAAACCAGAAGTTCAAGCCAAAGACTGTAAATACTTGCTGGGTATCAAACTTATTATTATCATGGCATTCAGAAAGCCAGATGCCAACTAATTAACTGATTGCATATCCCACACATCATGCCTTAAAACATGCTTAATAGGCTGTATCACCTTATCCATTATTTGAAGAACCATCGCAAAAGAAAATAAAAAAAAATAAAAAAAAAATAATGATAGTCCCATTGGCAGCATCCATCACTTTTACCCACACTAAGGAGAACCTAAATTTAAATAAAGTTTTCCCGGCAGTTTCAGTTCTACAGCATGATCGGTTATCTCTTGAATGCCACAAAATCAGACCAGTAGCATCCTCAAGATGGAAAGGCATCACATAAAATAAAAACTAGATATATATGCATAAACTGCATCAGTTAAAATGCAGCCATTATTAATTAATAATGACGATAATAGTTCCATGTTAATTTAGCATCTCAAGCAGAAGGTCAAAGAATTTTCAAAATCTTATAATAGCATTAAAAGCAAATATATCACTGTTGCTTACATTAAAATTTACATAAGAAAAAAATATATTAATAGAAGGGCAAATTCATACCTCACTGCCATTCAATGTCATGAAGTAGAAATGCTTGTGACCCTTAAAAGCATACTCTTTTTGGCATGCTTCATAGGGTATGCATATCAAGCACCTGATGAAAATTTTGTATATTAAAAATATTTGTGGAAGTATATCCAGACTTCCACATGCAGGCACGCAGAATCCACAGAAAATAGGGAGAAAAAGATAGTGTGTGTGTGAATATCAGACCATTAAAATATCCTAAATTAACACTTGAAACAGCCACAGAACTAAACTTTTTTATGGTATCATCTTAATTATACCAAAGAAAAACTTATTTTGCAGTAAACATAGAGCAATTTTTCCAAAACAGCAGTGAGGAAAAGCTAAAGAGAGATAGAAAATGAAAAAAGAAAAAAAGCTACACTTACCAAATACTGTGGCCCACGAAAACTGAAGTTGGTCGGTGACGGTCCTAATCAAGACTTACAAGGTTAAAGCTAACATATCTAATACATACTAAGAAAATATACAATGTCATACATGGAAACTCTTTGAATGAGAAGAGAATAGTTATGTTTACCCTTTCAAGAAGCTGAAGCAGAGCAGTTTCAAATTGGCAGTGGCTTCCAACCTATGTGCTTTATCGAAGGCACAACAACCTACATTAAGAGTACGGGGCAACGAAATTTTGATATCAATCAATTATCCATGATGCAGGCAGAACTGTGTGCTTGTAAGTATGTCTTGTTTTGCAATTGCAAGTGCATAGCCACATGCCAAACAACAGGTGGTAACAAATTCAGTCTCATAGAGACAAGATTGACATCAAACACGCAAAAGCAAGCTTAAGGAACAAATGTAAAATGCAAGAAAATGCATAAAATCACGAATATCAGGAGGTTCATTACTGCAATTTAGAGTAGGGTAGTGAGCTTCAAAGCAACTGTGCTTATAAATATGGAAGAGAAGATGAGAATATAAGTAGCAGTAGCATCCATTATTTGCAATATTAAAAATGCTAACCTTAAAAACCTAATGGATCTAATCCCTCAAAAATTACTCCAAATCAGATTTGCAAAAAAATCCAAGTTGAGCCACAAACTCCGGCGAGATTGACAGAGAAGCCGGTGAACTCGTGGAGGAGTTGAGTTGGGAGCTTAGGGTTCTAATAACCGAATAGCTATTGCTAAAAGAATTGAAGAAGAAGATGAAAGAAACGGGATACTATCGGCGAAGACAGAAGGAACGAAAAGTGGGTGGCGAGTCACAGTTCTGGCTAGGTAAGAAAAGAGCTGAATGTGGGCAAGGAAGGAAGAAAAGAATCGTGCAGTAGAATTTGGGGGTTAGGGGTTTACTACGGGATAATATCACCCAGATCACTCAACTGTCACTTATCGCGCAAAAATAACAGACTTTTTTTTTCTAGCTTAAATATCACTGAACTTTTAACATTTTTGCAAAAAAATTATATTGACAGAAATCCGGCAAGATTTCTCGCCGGATTGATGACATGGCATGACATGTCAGAAACTACATGTCGTTTAACGATATTTCCAATAAATGTTATATCTAAATCAATTTCACTCAAGTCACTAAACTTATCATTTATCGCGAAAAACTAACCAACCTTTTTTTTCAACTTAAATTTTACTGAATTTCTAATATTTTTACAAAAAAATCATGTATTTACTATTTGTCGCCACGTGTCATATGCCATATCATCAATCCGGCAAGGGTTCTCGTCGGATTCCGGTGTACATGACTTTTTTGCAAAAATGTTAAAAATTCAGTGATATTTAAGTCAGAAAAAAAAATCGGTTATTTTTATGCGATAAGTGATAAGTTGAGTGATTATGAGTGAAATTGATGCATTTATTTCTTGTTTCCCGACGGAAACTAACACCTATGTAATATTTTTACCACAAATCTCTATGGAATTATTTAATACCGAAATTCAACTATACAAACTAATTTCATATTGAATATTTTTATCATAATTTTTTACAAAATTATCTAATTCCATCAAAAAATATTAGTACAAACTAATTTTGTGAAAAATTATTTTACCTTTAAACACATTCCCACTAAATTTTTAGTACCGTCAGAATATTTAATATTTTTTGACAGTACAAATTAATTTTGTAAAAAATATTTTTATTTTGAACAATTCTCTACGAAATTATTTAGTACCATTAAAATTAAATGATTCAATTGGAATATTTCAAATGAATCATTTCATCCGTTAAAATTAATGAAAATATCAATTTATTATTTAAAATATTAATTTTATTTAATATTTAAAAAAAATGTGATACTATATATTGAGTTATTAATAATATTTAATGTAATTAGATATTAATAATAATTTTTTCTTATTATTAATAACTCAATTTATTAATTTGATTTGTCAAAAAATAAAAATTCCATAATTGTATTAATTCTCAAATTTAATGTTATAAAAAAATTATTAATTATTATTTATTAAAAAAATAAAATAATAATTTTTTTAAAAAAACTAAAAGCTGCAGACCGCAGCTATTAGTTGAGGTCTGCAGCTTTAGCATTAATTTTTTTTTTAAAAAAAAAAGAAAAAAGAAGCAAATTGAGAAGTTGCCGGACCGGGCAGCATTTTGCTACCCTGTCTAACAGCTTCATTTTTATAAAAAAAAATAATAATAATAATTGTCAAAAACCGCATCTGTTTTTGAAAATACCCTAATCCCGAAAATACTTTAAAAAGTACGCCAAAATCAGAAATGTTTTTTTAAAAAACACCAAATAAATCTTTGTCCCTGCATAATTATCTAGTACCGTTAGGAAATTCAATATTTTTCAACGGAACAAACTAACTCTGTAAAGAATAATTTACTTATGAATACTTTCCTACGGAATTGTCAATATTTCCCGACGGTACAAACTAATTATGTCGGTAATATTTTTAGTTTTGAACACTTTCCTACGGAGTTGTCTACTACCGTCGGTAAATTTCCTACGGTAATTTCTCTCTGTCGAAAAATTTCATTGAAAATTTTTGCCAAAAACCATTGCACCTTATTTTACGATGAATTTTACTCGTCACTAAATTCCGTTAGCAAAGTTTGACGGTAAAATTCACCTCCATTTTGTACAAGCCTATGAATTCTTTTTTGCAAAGCGCATTATTTGTTTACAATTTTACTTATGGGAAGTGAATTCTATCAGTAAATAACAATTATTTTTTTCCATCTAAAAAATGTCATAGTAATTTTGCCATTTTTTTTTTGGTTGACTAAGAGATTAGGGAAATAAAAAATGAAAAGGATTGAAGAAAAATCTTAAAGTAATCTTATGTGGGTACCTAAAAATGAACATGACCCAAATGGGATACTAAAATGATTACTATAAAAATATTGGCCCAAATGGATTGTATAGAGGCCCAAATGGACCGAAATATGGGTCAATTCATTTAATCCATTTTTTAAGAAAAAATAATTTTTGACATAATAACGAAGTATTATAAGGATTACTATAAAAAATATTGGCCCAAATGGGTCAAGTGAAGGCCCAAACGGACCGAGATATGGGTCAACTGATTTGAAAAATTTTTTAACAAAAAATAATTATTAATATAATAACAGGATACTAAAAAAACTACTATAAAAAAATGTTAGATCAAATAGATCTGGTGATCCAAATGGGTCAAGTGGCCCAAATGGGCTGTATGGAGGCTCAAACGAGCCGAGTTATGAATCAACCTATTTGATCTATTTTTTTAACGAAAAATAGCCTGCAATATAATACAGTAAAAAAATGACTCAAAAGGATCGGATGATGGCTCAAACAAACCAAAATATGTGTCAATACATTTGATCCATTTTTTAAGATTATATTGACAATATTTTATATTAGATATTAATAATTCAAATAAAAATAAAAACTTACGTTCATATGGGACTCTATCAATATTTAGACTTACAGGATACAACTTTAAAAACAAGTCAATCTCCATTTGGTGTTATATATATATATTAATTTAATCCAATTAATTTCGACATACACTACAAGAAATTAAGCATTTTCCGATGAAAATTCCCGATGGAAAGTCAATATTTTCCGTCGAGAAATTAAATTGCTGATGGAAGTAAATTCCATCGGCATTTGAGCCGTAGGCAAAATTGCTGATAGAAATGTTGTTCCGTCGGCAATTTTGCCGATGGAATCTAAATTTCCGTCGGAAATTTTTCCAACGAAAAAGTCCACTTTTGTCGGCAATTTTTTGACGGAAAAGGAAATTCCTTCGGAAAATTCCCGATGGAATTTACTTTTCATTGGGAAGTAAAGAAATTTTTTATTTTTTTATTTTTGCAGACGAAATTTTCTGTCAATATTCCGTCGGTAATTTAAAAAAGCTAATAAAAAAAATATAACATCAAAATAGCTTAATTAAATGGAAAATATTAGGTACCAAAAACTACAATTAATATGCTATGATTGATACCAGTATAAATACCTCCTAAAATACCCTCTCCACGACACTTTATGGCCATCACAACCTACATATTTTTAATTCAAATACACATGCAAATTAACGTACAAAACCAAATTTATAATAAATTTAAGGTGATGTAATATAATATCCAATACGTATGGAAATTAAGCAATTAATTATAGTGTTAGGGTACATGCTCAATCTTTTTGACAGATATTGATCACATAAAAGAAAATCCACAATGACAAAAACCAAATCAACAAACAATCTAATTAACCAATTAATTCTTCTAATGCAATTAAAAGAAAAATAATAAAAAATCACCATACATGTCTTGATGAGAGTTGATTTCATCATTTTTTGATTAACCTACAAATCAAAATAATATACAAAAAAAATAAAAAAAATGAAAAAAATAATAGATCTGGATGAATACCTCAGCAAATATCCAGCTAACCGGCGAGGGGGGAGGAGAGAGAGGGAGGGAGGGAGGGAGGGAGCACCAGATATGCACGGCGGCAGGCGGCAGCCAGATCTGCATGCAACCAAATTTGTGAGAGAAGGGGGGGAGGGAGAGAGAGGGAGAGAGCGGGGGGAGAGAAGGCAGCGGCCACGGCGGAGATGGACGAGGGAGCCAATCTGCGGAGGGAGTGAGAGATAAAGGGGGAGGGAAAGAAAGAAAGAGGGATGGAAGGAGAGTGAAAAAAAATGTCAGATTTGTTTTAATATATATATAATTTTGAATTTTCTTCGCTAAAAGTAAAATTTTAAAAATATTTATTATTGTATTATTTTTTAGCAACGGAAGTTCAATTCCGTCGCTATTTAGCTACGAAAATTAATTTTCGTCGCTAATTTTAGCGAAGGAAAAGAACTTCCATCGCTAAAAAATATTAACAATATTTGTTCATTTTTTTAGCGACAGAAGTTCAATTCCGTCGCTATTTAGCTACGGAATTTAATTTCTATCGCTAATTCTAGTGACGAAGTTCAATTCCATCGCTAATTTTAGCGACGGATTCAAAACTTCCATCGGTAAATATTATTAAAAATATTAATTAATTATTTTAGCGAGAGAAATTTTTTTCCGTCGCTATTTAGCTACTGAAAATAAATTCCGTTGCTAATTTTTAGCGACGGATGTAGATTCCATCACTAATTTCCATAGCAAAACAAACCGCGATTTTTTTGTGCCATAGTTAGCAACGATTTTGTTTTTCCGTCGCTAAAAAATGAAGGGAATGTTTTACCAACAAAAAAATTTTTTCGTCGCTATTTAGCTACAAAAATTTATTTTCCGTCGCTAATATTTTTCGTCACTATTTCTGTATTTTCTTATAGTGATAGTTGGCCCAATTCTCACCTTATTACTCTCAGGTGTCTTTTGTTTTTTTTTTTTTGTGAGCTCTCTTCCTCCTCTGCACCTTTACCTCAACTCTAAATAGTGAAATCAAATTAGCTGCAACAAGAAAAAATTCCAGCCAATTTTAATCCAATTTCCATGATCTTCCACTAAATTAAACTAAAATGGCTAATAAACTGCACATATCCCCATCTTCAAGATCCAGATCCATATATTCTAGCTATATATGGTACTGTTACAAATGTAACACACTATAAAAAAAAAGAGAATTAGAGATAGCAATTTCCATCGCTAATAGGGAAAATTCCGTCGCTAATTACTTTTATCGACGCCACAAATAGCTCAGTCGCAAATAGTTCAATTTTGCGACTAAAACATAAACGGTCGCTAAAAATAGCGACGGCAAAACCATTGCTAAAAACAAAAAATTCTTCACTAAATAACCCCTAAAATTAGTAATCGTAAATATTAAAAATTTATTATCAACAGATAATCTATCGTTATTCCATCGCTAAAAATATTAGATTTTTTATTATTATTATTTCCAATTTAATTTCTCCTTATTATTATTATTACATCCTGTGACGCGCGCCGAACCCCGTGGCGCCCCGAATACCCTCTCTTAGGGCTTTCGGGAGAGGTTCATGGAAACTTGCAAGTGAAATATTGCAGAGCGTCTATTTCGGGCAACAAGGAGGTTTCATGGAGTCGCCACCCAATAGAATATTGGGAAAGTTCGTCTAGCCTCAGTGAGCCTAAGACAGCGCAGTTATGTCCATCATAGGCAAGCCGGAGGTGTCTTGGAGGCCCCACCCTAACATTAGGATGGCCCTCTCGGCCTCGCGCTTGGGCAAACCAGAGGTGTCTTGGAGACCCCACCCTAATAAAATATTAGGATAGCCCTCTCGCCTCGTGGCGCCTAGGATTGTGCAAATTTGAGCATTTTTACAGGACACAAGAGGTGTCTTGGAGGCCCCATCCCAATAGAAGATTGAGATGGGCCTCTCGCCTCGTTGACCCCAAAGACCAGAGATGGTTCGGGACTTCTCATTTATTCATACCTTGGTTAAGTTAAAATCGAGTTTTGAATTTAAGTTTTCATCCCTTTTTTCATACGTTTTGATGCAATAATTAGAGCGCAAGTTGGTCATTCGAGGAAAGTAGTAAATGAAAGCATAATTAAAATAAAGCACATAAAAAATAAATTACAACAAAATTAGGGGCGAAATACAACCCCCATTGTAAAATAAATGTAAATCATGCATAAAACGAGATATTTATTAAGGATGAGAATATTGGATCTCGTATGCATAATTAAAAAAAATAATTTTAAAGTGACAATTTATTTGGATGAAAAACTAGGACATTGGTCCCATTTTGTTAGAAAAAATCTCAATTTATTAATATAAAACTTTATGCGATTTTTTAATTAACGTGCATGAAAATAAACAAACTTATTACAAATTATATATTAAATAATAAAATCAAATGAAAGGAAAATAATACTAAAAATGCTAAAAAAAATATCCCACGAAAATGGTGTCTTCAAACTTCCATCCCACTCGCCATTGAAAAGGCTCACACATAAAAATAATTATTGAAATAAAAAACACAAATGAAAGTGATGTTAGTAAAGAAAATGAGTTAAACATGTAACATGTAAAAAATGAATTAAAATAAATAAAATACATCATGCATGACAAATCAATTAGATGGCATAACAAAAAATATAACTTAACACATGAACAATTCAACATGCATAAATAATAAAAAATAACAACAATAATAAAATTCAACATGCATGAAAACATGAAAATAATGATGATGATGACAATAACAAATCATAATAATAAACAAAACTAATAAAAATAATAATAATGATAGTAATAATGATAAATAATAACTAATAATAACACTAATCACAATAATAATAATAATAATAATAATAATAATAATAATAATAACAACAACAACAACAACAACAACAACAACAACAACAACAACAACAATAACATTACAGAATATGAACAATCAAATTAAATATGCAAGAATAAAATGAAGAAATAAAATAAGCCAATCATGCTAACACATGTTAAATGATAATACTAACAATAACAATAATATATGAAAAAAAATAATGACAATAATATGAACATGAACAATTAAATAAGAAATAAGAAATAAGAAATAATAATATGAACAATTAAATAAACATGCAATAAATAAAAAGTAAAATAAATAATAGATCTAAAAGAATTTACATGATAGCTAATCAATTGTAAATAAAAATTAAATTAAAAGTTGAGCCAAGAATGTTTACCCTCAAATTTGATGTGATGGATGAAGTTGGACGATAAATTCCTTGTTTTGATTTAGAAAAAAAAATATAATGAAATTTTATACCAAGAACAAATAATTGATTTATTTGTCTTAAGGAAAAAATTATAACAAAAAAGTAAAAAAAATCACAAGAACAAATAATTGATTTATTTGTCTCAAGAATTAACTTAAAAAAAATCAAATTAGAACACTTGGAGAATTTTTCTTGAAAAAGAAAAAAGAAGAAGGAGAAGAAGAAGAAGAGAGAAAGTTTATTTTCCTTAAGAAAAATCTCCCCTAATTTTCTCTCCAAAAAATAATTTTATAATCCCCAAAAAAAATCAGATTTTTAATAAAGAAATTAAAACGATTTAATTCCCATAACTACAAAAAAACTGATGAATTTGAAGAGTTTAGAAGATAAAAGGTTTTTACAATTAAATTCAATAAAAAAAATGAAGAAAAAGCATTAAAAATGAAGAAAAATGGGCCAAAATGGCCACAAAGGCTGTCAGGGGCGAAATCGCACAGGGGGCGAGCGACGCCCGTCGGGGGTGTGGCAGCGCACAGGGGCGAGCACGCCCTGCACGCTGGGGCGCTGCCGCACTCCTGACACTCACGAATTGTTTTTTTCTAAAAGACAATAATTTCAAAACATACCATTTTTGTCTCAAAATAATTTTTTAAAACATTTTTAAAATACATTTTTATTTATTTTTAATAAATCAAACCGGCAAAAAAATCATCACTTTCAACTTTCATTTTTGCCTATAAACAGGCACACTTAATTTCATCATTAGGTAATCCTGATCTAGACTGACTCGGGATCTGATGTCTACACATCCAAAATTTAATGTATGTAAATAATAATTATACAATATTATTAACAATACTATTAATTTAAAAAATATAATATTATAGAGGTAAATTAAATTGTACAATACTTAAAAATCACTTTAAAAAATACTAATTCAACTAATAGTGTTACTTAGAATCACTACTAATAAGATTTTTCACAATATGCTATAAAAAAACAAAAATTAGAATTTCACAATAACTTTCTAAACTCTTCATTATTTCTCACAACAAGCAACCAAAAATGCACATATCTTTTATTTTCTTATTATTTTTAGTAGCATTCCATCCAATTCCATTACCTACAAGTTTCCAATAAAATTTTCAAATTATTAGATACTAAAATATAGGATAATTAATATAATTTCAATTTTCTATCAAAAAAATTAATTTCGATTTGATAACCAAGTACAAGTAGCTGCACTACAATTATTAAGGAAAGGAAAAACTCAAAGAACTACCAGCATTACATTTTTTTCGGATATCAACATGTCCTATATTATGTTGAACAATTATCAAAATCATTGTTCATCTGGTCATTTTATGCTTCAATTGATCATTTTCTATCAAGATTCAGTTAAAAATCATTGATGCATCATTTAGCCAAGACTTAATCCAAGCACTATCAATTATTTCATCCTCTAACTATGTCGAGTTCTTGTTTAAATAGTCTAATCATGCATAATTAATAAGTATTCAATAAAATTCAGGCTAAACATTCTAGCCTATGGTTTGGCGGGACAAAGATTCATATAGGGTATTTTGAAAAAATATTTCCCAAATTAGGGTAGTTTTAACACTATTTCTATAAATAGGGTTTTTTTCAATGCCGCAGCTCGCATTGAAAGAGCAGCACCTGCTGCTCTGACGCAGCAGGTGTTGCTCTGTTTTTTTTTTTAATCAGCCACAGCTCAAAGCTGCAGCATTTGATTTTTTAATTAAAATGGTCAACAGCAGCTTCTTTTTTTATTTTTATTTTTTTATAAAATATATTTTTAATAAATAATTAAATATGACATATAATTATATAAAATAATTATATATGTATTTTTTTATATAATTACGGTTAAATAAGTATTTATTTTTATATAGATTAATTTAATTTTATTTGGATACTACATATTTTTGTCCATAAAATTCAAAGTCTGAAAAATAAAAAGTAACTTTAAATATTCATTTTATATTTATTAAATCTTAAGCATTCAGTGTATTTTTTTAATTTGTAATTTTGTATTAAAAAAAGAAAGAAAACAACTTCTTACTTTTTAAAAAAAAAAAATTAATTTGGACCATCAAATTCACATCTATGTACTTTAAAATTAATTTGGACCTGTCACTATTTTATTTACACTGCATTATGGAAATTGAACTATTTAATTTTAATTTTGTTTCAATATATTGATTATCATTTAAGTTTTAACAAACAATTTTTGATGGTAACAATTTTTTGTCCACTATAAAATTAAAATCTATAAATCAAAATACGCAAAGACAACTTCATGGGCCTTATGGGCTGAACCATTTTCCTCTTGTTTCAGCCCATAATTGTTTTTCACTGAGTCCTTCTATAATATTATAGCCTATCTGTGTTGATCATGTGACTGTGTTTTGCCGGAAATTAGAGAAAAATTGCAAAGTAAGATTTGATTACATGTTATTACATTTTATTTTAAAATTAAAGTACATAGATGTGAATTTGATGATCCAAATTAAATTTTTTTTTAAAAGTAAGAAGTTATTTTCTTTCTTTTTTAATACAAAATTACAAATTAAAAAAATACACTGAATGCTTAAGATTTAATAAATATAAAATGAATATTTAAAGTTACTTTTTTTTTTTAGACTTTGGCTTTTATGGATAAAAATATGCAGTGTTCAAATAAAATTAAATTAATCTACATAAAAATAAATACTTATTTAACCGTAATTATATAAAAAAATACATATTTAATTATTTTATATAATTATATATCATATTTAATTATTAATTAAAAATGTATTTTATAAAAAAATAAAAATAAAAATAAAAATAAAAATAAAAAAGAAGCTGCTCTTGGCCATTTTAATTAAAGAATCAAATGCCGCAGCTCATTTGATTAAAAAAACAAAAAAACAGAGAAGCACTTGCTGCGAGCAGCAGGTGCTGCTCTTTCAATGCCGCAGTTCACAGCTGCGACATTGAAAAAAATACCCTATTTATAGAAATAGTGTTAAAACTACCCTAGGTTGGGAAATATTTTTTCAAAATACCCTCTATAAATCTTTGTCCCTGGTTTGTCCATATTGAAAATCAAGACATTATGGGTTTATTTCTTCCTTATTTCATTCTATATGCTATAATTAACCTCTAACACTACAAGAAAATAAAAAACTAGCGACGGAAATTTAACGATGGAATTTATTCCGTCGCTATTTGTCGACGAAATTTATATTCCGTCGAAAAATAGCGATGGAAATAGTTAACGAAGGTAAAAAAATTTCGTCGATAAATAGCGACGAAAAATAAAAAACGTCGCTAAAAATGACGCCAAATATTCCCTCCAGAAATGCCGACCGAAATTAGCGACGGTTTGTTAATTCCATCGCTGAATGTAGCGACGAAATATTTAACCGTCAGGAAAAAAGTAAAAAAAATAATTAATTTAATTTTAGCGACGGAAAGTTTTTTCGTCGCTAAATAATAGCAACGGAAATTTTAATCTGTCGCTATTATTAGCGACGGATTGAACTTTCCGTCACTAAAGTTTAATTAATTTAGTGATGGTTTTTAGTCTTGTTGCTAATAATAGCGGCGGTTATGCAGAAGCCGTCGCCAAAAAATGGTTTTTAAAATTTAGTGACGGTATTTTTGACCATCACTAAAAATGGCGACGGACTGAATATTCCGCCGCTAATTTTAGCGACGGACTGAATATTCCGCCGCTAATTTTAGCGACGAAAAAAATTTTCGTCGCTAAAAAATACTTAAATTACAAAACAAATCCTTTTTTCCCCTCTCCTCTCTCTCTCTCCTACCTCTCCCCTACCTCCCGTTTCCAGCCTCTATCCCGCTCCCTCCCACCGCCGGCGAGCCTCCACCGGGCAGATCCGGCCTGCCACGGTCCCTCCGGCGCCGATCCGGCCCGGCCCCTCCTCCTCCTCCTCCTCCCTCCCCTCCCTCTCCCCTTCGTTCCCCGCTTGTCTTCCCCTCCTCCGCGCGGCGGCTCCTCTCTTCCGGCGTCGGTTGCGGCTGCTGCTCCGGCGTGGTGGACGGCTCCTCCTCCTCCTCCTCCGGCACTTTTCTCCTGCTGTCCCTCCTCCTCCGGCGGGTCAGGTAAGCCTTCTTTTTTTTTAATTTATTATTAATTTGTATATTATTATTATTATTATTATTATTATTAGTATTATTATTATTTATGTTAATTAAACATTGTTAAATATTGTTAAATAAAAATATGAATTATTTATTAGTGTTAATTGTTATTGTTGTTAGGATTATTATTAGATATTTATTTGAATGAAACATTTTGTTATTGTTTAATATTTTTTTCAAATATATTATTATTAGTGTTATTAGTATTAGTTAGATTATTGTTGAAGAATGAAATAAAAATTTAATTACTGTTAATATTATTAGAAAATAATAAACCTAATAATTTGTTTGAGGATATTAGTAGTATTAATGTTGTTGGTGAATAATAAAATATGAATATTTGGAAATTAAGTTGTTTATGAATATTATTATTTGTAATGTGGAATGTTATTGTGTTAGAATAATTGTTATTTATTTATGTTAAGTACACATTTTTTCAAATAAATTATTATTAATGTTATTATTATTAGTACGATTATTGTTAAATAATGAAATGACAAGTTTATTATTGTTAGTGTAAAAAAATAAATTTAACACTTTTTTGAGGATTTTATTATTATTAGTACAATTTGTACCGTAGTTATTACTACTACTACTACTACCACTACTACTACTATTATTATTATTATTATTATTATTATTATTATTATTATTAATTTGTATTGTTATTATTATTCTTATTTGTTTATGGTAAGTTGTATTGTCGTTATTAAATTTTTTGTTCAATAATAATATGAATAATTAACATAAATATTATTATTATTATTATTATTATTATTATTGTTATGTGCATTATTGTTAAATAATAATCTGATTAACTTAATTTTGTTATTATTATTGGCGTTTTTGCTTGTGTTGGTGTAATGAAGATGAATATAATATGATAGTTTGCATTTTTCTTTTTATTTAGCATATTTATCAGTGTAATTATTAATGGCATGACTAGCAATTGTCTTAAATAATTTGCACTTATTTTTTGTGAATTAGATATATATAATTTAAACTAAGATGTCACTCTGTTTGTGTAACAGTTTTGGAATTAAATATGAGTAACGTAGATAGGTCTTGGATGTATAGAAGAAAAACACATGATGGCTACATTAATCCTGAATTTGTGGAAGGGGTTCAGTCGTTAATTGAATATGCAAGTTCTCAACCTGCACATATGGACGGGGCAAAAATAAGATGTTCGTGTAAAAAGTGTAAACACCTTAGTTATCTTCCAGTTGATGAAGTGTATTTCCACTTGCTAAAAAAAGGATTTATTCAAAATTATTTTGAGTGGACACAACATGGGAAACCATCAATATGTAGCACCTCGATGGGTAACTTGGGTAATATGTCGGCAAATGAGGGTTTATTTGAAGGAGAAGGAGAATATGTTGCATATGATGCAAGGGTTACTGATAATCCGTACGTCCAAATGGTTTACGATGCAGCTGGCCGTGGTTTCATGGGAAATACACCCTTGATGGAAGAACCCAATGCAAATGCACAAAAATTTTATGATCTACTAAATTCAGCAGATCAAGAATTATGGCCAGGCTATGATAACATGACTCAATTATCTTCGGTAGCTCGAATATTGAATATAAAATCTGACACCCTTAAATTGCTATACTATACGTACGGTAGTCGATTAATTCGGTCATTATATTATCATTCATACATTTACTTTCTTTTCCATTAAATTCAATTCCATTCTACTAATTATTTTATTTTAGTCTTATTAATGCCATTACTTTACTTTTACATAACTTACTCCATAATCTTTACTTAATACATAATGCAATTTCAACATAAATTTTATTCATTATTAATCTAAAAATTCCCAATAAATTAGTATATACTCTATTTCACTTATACATTCATGTTTAAGTATTACGATTACCAGATTCACAAAATATACCATAACACTACAAGAATTTAAGGCTTTCCAGACGGAAAACCAAGATTTTCCGTCGGGAAATATAATTGCCGACGGAATGCAATTTCGTCGGCAATATGATCGTAGGCAAAAATTATTGACGGAATTTAATATTCCGTCGGCAATTTTTTCGATGGAATTTAATATTCCGTCGGCAATTTTTCCGACGGAATAATAAATTTCGTCAGTAATTTCCCGACGGAATATTAAATTCCGTCGGTAATTTAAAAAAAAAATAAAAAATTTTGGAATTTTCCTACGGAATTTAATATTCCGTCGGGAAATTACCGACGGAATATTAAATTCCATCGGGAATTTTTTAAAAAAATAAAAAAAATTCAGAATTTTCCTACGAAATTTAATATTCCGTCGGGAATTTTTAAAAAAAAATAAAAAAATTCCCGAATTTCCCTACGGAATTTAATATTCCGTCGGGTCGGTAATTTAAAAAGCACATGAAAAAATTAAATAAAACAATAATAACAACAATACAAATTAATAATAATAATTAAGGTACAAATTTTACTTATTTTATTTTAATAATAACAAAATGTTGAATACTAATAATATGAAGACTACTAATAATAAATTTAATAATAACATTTAAATTAATAAACTCATAAATAAAGAAATATATGTATAAAATACAAAAAAAAATCCACAAATAAAATGTTAAGTTTATTATTTTCTAATAATACTAAGAACAATAAATCATATTATTTTATTATTTAACAATATTCCTGCTAAGACTAATAATACTAATAATAAACTACTTGAAAAAATTAATTAAAATAAAATCATAACAAATTATTCTAACAATAACAACATTCCATATTTAAAACAATAATATTAATAAACAACATAATTTTTCAAATATTTGTACTTTATTATTCACCGACAATATTAATACTACTAAAATTCTCAAATAAATTATTAAGTTAATTATTTTCTAATAATACTAATAATAATAAATTGTTCATATCATTATTTAATAATAATCTAATCTAACTAATAACACTAATAATAACATATTTGACACAAATTATTCATACTATTATTTAACAATAATAAAATATTTAATTAACATAAACAAATAAAATTAATTCTAACAACAACAATTAACTCTAACATAAATATTTACCATAAATATTTATATTTTAATTAAACAATATTTAACAATTTTAACTACCATAAATAATAACAATATTTATTATTAAACTAAAAAAAAAAGGAATTCCAGTACTTACCTCACGCCGCCGGAGGAGGAGAGGAGGAAGGAGGAGGAGTGGGGACCAACGCCGGAGCAGCCGCACCCAGTGCCGGAGCAGCGGCAACCAACGCCGGACGAAGATCGGCGCTGCACGGAGGAGGGAGGCGAGAGCAGCTAGCGAGAGAAAGAGGGAGGGGAGGGGAGGAGGAGGAGGAGAGGGAGGAGGAGGGGAGGCGGGGCCGGATCGGCACCGGAGGGAAGGGGGAGGAGCGGATCCGGCCAGTGGAGCGTCGCTGGAGGTGGGTGGCGGGCAGAAATGGAAAACGGGAGGGCAGGGAGAGGGAGGAGAGAGAGAGAGAGAGAGAGAGGGAGGAGGAGGAGGGGAGGCGGGGCCAGATCGGCGCCGGAGGGAAGGGGGAGGCGCGGATCCAGCCGGTGGAGTGTCGCCGGAGGTGGGTGGCGAGCAGAAATGGCAAACGGGAGGGAGGGGAGAGGGAGAGAGAGAGAGAGAGAGAGGAGTGAGGAATTTAATTGGTATTTACTTTTAGCGACGGATTTTATTCCGTCGCTAATTTTGAAAATTAAAATTTATTCGCGACGGAGTAAAATAAACCGTCGATATTTTTAGCGATGGAAGTTCTGTCCGTCGCTAAAATTAAAAAAATTTACATTTTAACGACGGTATCAGTATTCCGTCGCAATTTTTAGCAACGGATTTTTATTCCGTCGCTAAATGAATAATTCATTTTTATTAATTTTTATTTAGCGACGGAAATTGATTCCGTCGCTAATTTTAGCGACGGATATAAAATTTTCGTCGCTAATTTTAGCGACGGTTATTAAATTCCATCGCTAAATTAAATTAAATTTTTTTCTAATTTTTTTAGTAACGGAAGATATTTTTCGTCGCTATTTTCAGCGACGGTTTTTACAAACCGTCGCTAATTTCGGTCGGTAATTTTGGAGGAAATTCTTGGCGCCATTTTTGGCGACGGATTTTATTTTCCGTCGCTATTTTCCGACGAAAAAGATTTATTTTCCGTCTCTATTTCCCGACGGAATTTATTTTTCGTCGCTAAATTACGACGGAATAAAAATTCCGTCGCTATTTTATGATTTTCTTGTAGTGTAAGAAAACCAATATACCGATTTGGCCATAAACCTATATTTTCAATCATGCTTACTTTCTTCTACTAATCATTATTTTAACTAGGTTACATGTTAATTATCATAAATACACAATTATCTTGCATTAATCATCAAAGTATACCTTAGTATTCCTTAGGTATACATTCGGCCCATGTTAGGTTTTCTTACACCAATTTATTCTTTCCATTTTAAACACACAAATCATCATTTTTATCTTCCTTTAACATGTTTATAAACTTACTTTCAATTTTGCATGCATATTTCACATACATACATCATAAATTTTCAATGGAAAAAAAGGATATTGCATCTACTAACCTTATATTCTTGATCTTCACACTTTAATCTTCATTTCCTTAACCTTCCATCCTTGAAACATCATTCTCTCCTTAATTTCTTAAAGTGGCCGAATACATCCACATAAGAAACCACCATAAATTTGCTTTTTTTATTCAATATAACAACAAAAAAATACTCTATACATCTCAAACTACCCATATGAACCTTTAAACCAAATTATAGAACTCAATTTCACTTACCTCAATTTTGACACATAAACTTCTCTATCAATTTTTTTTTTCACTTCTTTTACTTCAAATGGACTTTAGAGGTCGCTACCAATGAAAAGAGATGCTGAATTTTACTTGGAAGGATTGAATTTGGTGGGAACTGTGGAAGAAGAATGAAGAAAAATATAGAAAATGGAAGAACGTACCATTCGGCCATAGAGAGGGGGAGGAGAAGAATAAAGAGACTTATGGAAATTGGCTGATATTTCAGCCTTTTATAGTTGATTTTGATGGGTTGGGCTTTTAATACATTTCGGCTTGGAAATAGTTGGCCCAACCTCCGATTGGATTAGGATTTGAGTGTGTGGGTTTACATAAAATTTAGAAGGATTAAAGTGTCAAAAACCTAGAACTACATAAAATACTGTATTGAGGAAATTACACCAAATATCACATTTTTAACTTTTTTTTCAAAAATATACCCTTTGTCTAAAATCTTTCATAAATACCACTTTTTCAATTTTTACTTTCAAAAATAACTTTTATTTTCCAGGCTGTCCGTGCCGTTCTCATTCTCCTTCCGGCTTCCATCTCAGCGGAAAAAGTCCAACTCTAGGGTCTTCTCCTCCAACAGAGAGAGCGGCACTCTCCTCACCATTTCCCCCTCTTTTTTCTTCGATTTCTCCTCTTACTTTCTGCACTCTCGCATCGATTAGCTGCTGATCAGGTGATGGCTCTTTTCTTTTTTATTTTTTTCTTTTTTGTCGAATAATTTTATTTTCGTTTTTGTTCTTTCGGGTTTTAGTTCATTTGGATTGGTGGTTATTGGGTATTATACGATTTCGATGTTATCTGGTTTCGTAATTGGTAGATTGGGTTTATTGTTTTCTGATTTTGAAATTATATGGCATCTCTTGCAGTTTTAAGTTTTGCTGGCAAGATGGCGACTTTTGAACCGGAAAACGCTTTAAAGCGAGCTGAAGGTGAGTTTTATAATTCCTGGCCCTTTTTTATCTGCTAGTTGCTTGTAATTCTATTGTGTGAAAGCTTGTGTCCCTGATTGTTTCCTTTTGCTAGAATTTCTGAGAATGCTATTTTACCTGGGAAATTTTTCTTTTTGGTTGTAAGATTATATATCATGTTGACTGCTGTTGATATAAGCTAATGTTTCAGTAGAATGGTTTAAATAGCTAATGTTTCAGTAGAATTGTTAATCTTATAGTACAGAAGGAAGATCTAATCTTGGTCCTGGTCGTTCTAAGGCTGGAAATGTAACTGCTAATGCACCGTAAGTTGCAAGCTATTTCTATCTATATATGGAAATGGTCTTTCACATTTTTCATAGTAAATGGCATCAGTTTGTAGGACGTACATGACCGAAACGTTTAAGTGGTTGCTCTGCCCAATGCACATAAGATTTATGTATCTCAATTACTCATAATCTAATTCTTTCCAAATTCTTTAATTCGTCTTTTGTATTTTGCTCTGCTGCATTCTTGTGTCTTTACTTGTGTCTGTAAAAATTGTTAGGTTTATGTATATGTTTTGTTATATTGATCTGTTGGCTTTTCCTAATAATTTATCCCTCGATTTCTGAATATGAAGTTCTTCGAACTGCCGAATTGAGGATGCTCCATGTCTACTTTTTATTACTCTTTAGGCCAATATTAAGATTCTTATATAACTGTTTCTCAACTATTTTATTTTCTGAAGTTTTTTCACTTTCATCATTGATTTTTTTCATTCGTCATCCTGGAATGCATGGTAGCTTTTGAATGCACATGAATAGGATGCTATCCACATTATTTTAAAAGAAAAGTTCAATTTCTCCACGAGTAAATGTAATTTTTACTATATTACTCCATTTAGAATAAAATAAATCCTGACAATTGGTCATCAATTGGACTAGATTGATGAAATATATAAGTTGCATTTAATACGGCCTTAGAAATATATAAGTTGCAGATCAGGAGCTAATTCTTTCTTTATTTTAAATCTTATATTTCACATTAGTTATTTTGTTTACTGGCTCGAGCCTTTCAATGGCTTTCCTTTTTTGATTGTGGGTTAGTTGCTTTTGTTTGGTTATTTGATAATTGCAGTGGAGATAGCAGCTTTGCGAAGTTTCTTAACTGCAAATCAAGTAAAAAATAAAAGAAAAGAAAATTAATTTAAATTCATAAATTAAAAGAAAAATAATTATAAATACAGTTCGTAATTAAATAATAATTAAATTACCAGCTCCTCTTGCCTTTGCACTTTCAACAATAGTAATTGGAATACTTCCTCCTTCTGTTCTAACTAAAATCACCATATAAACCAGCAGGTAACACCCCCATTGGCCTAATCTTGAATAATAATCACCCATTTTTCTGCTTAATTTCAAGAAAATTTATAAAGTAAATACAGATTTATTATAAAAAAATGAAAAAATTAGCAGAAAAATAATATGTATATATATTGATATGACTGACCTTAGGAGAACGAGAATGAGAAGAGAGAAAGCTTCGGAAGTAAGAATATATGCTAAACTTGGGATTTCTATGGTTGGTATTTATATTTGTTGTGTGCCTTTGGCAACCAGCCAGCCATTAATAAAGCAAAGAATATGTATTATTATTTTTATTATTATTGCATTTAATTTTAAGACAGACAGCTCAAAGACTAGGACTTTCTTCCACTATGGTCAAAATATATTTTTTCTCTGTTAAAAATAAAATAATAATAATAATAGAAAAAAAATAACTCTTATATTGAATTTGTTCAATTTATCAAATAGAATTGTCACTTTTACCTTCTTTTAGATTATTCTCTTGTGGAACAAGTAAAGACGAGGATTCTTTCCTAGTTGAAATGGAATGAAAGTGAATGTGTACTAGATGTGTATAGTGTGTATACTAAATGTGTACTAGATGTATATTGTGCGTATACTATATATGTACTATATGTATATTATGCGTATATTAAATATACACTAGATGTATATTATATGTATACTACATCTATATTATGCATATACTACATGTGTACGATATGTATATTATTTATATACTACATGTATATTATGCGTATACTAGATATGTATTAGATGTATATTGTGTGTATACTACATTTATATTATGCGTATACTAGATATGTATTAGATGTATATTGTGTGTATACTAGATATATATTATGCGTATAATAAATGCATACTAGATGTATATTGTGTGTATATTATATATATATTATACGTATACTAAATGTGTACTAGATGTATATTATTCATATACTAAATTTATATTGTGCGTATATTAGATATATATTATGCGTATATAAGATGTATATTGTGTGTATATTAGATATATATTATTTATATACTAGATGTATGTTGTGCGTATATTAGATGTGTAATACATGTATATGTTGTGCGTGTGCTAGATATATACTAAATGTATATTATTCATATACTACATGTATATTGTGCGTATATTAGATGTATATTGTTCGTATAATAGATGTGTACTAGATGTATACTGTGAGTAAACTAACTGTATATTGTGTGTATATTAGATGTATATTATGCGTATATTAGATGTATATTGTGCGTATACTACATGTGTACTCAACGTATATTGTGCGTATACTAGATATGTATTATGCTTATACTACATGTGTACTTGATGTATATTATAAGTAAATTAGATGTATATTATGAGTAAATTAGATGCTAATTGCTAAAAGAAAAACTGCCTTGAGACGGTTAGTTCCAAAATGAGTTTGTTATTTTGTTTCATCACAGTAGAGCATTATGATAAGAAGTTTATATTCAAGATTTAAAATCGTATACTCTTTTTGGTAAATCCAAGATTGTGGAGCTAAATCGTATACTCATCTTTGATTAAAAAAAATATTCACTCTGCACTTATGTGGATTGCTATTAAAACAACCCAACCCATTAATTGAGATTTTTGCTCAACACCAAATATAGTTGATAATTCACGATGGACCTTTACCTGTTTGAATTCGCTTTTTCTATTCGACGTTGCAAGGGTTTGAATTCATATTACGTCCATTTTTTGTTATCTTGGCAAATGATGTTTTTATGGTTTACAATTGAGTTGTCGATTCCTTGACCAACTTCACAATAGAATTTGCTGACAATATTATCACACAAGCATGCATGATTATAGTTTACATTTATGTGTATCTAACGGGAAAGTTTTTTTGGTTGTTTCAATTAGCAGATATTAGCATATCTTTTGATTTCGGCATCATCATCTGCAGCCACCCGCGTTGATGATTGGCAATCTAATTGGGGCAAAGATGAGTTCACAGAGATGGCTAGTGCTTCGGTTGCAATGGCCTTATTTGCCTTTGCTGTTAGCTCTGTCATTTCTGGCTTCAACCTATGGAACAATGGCTCCACTTGATCTCGAAAGCATTTCAAATTGAACATAATAACGTTGTGGGGAAAGGATGTAAAACCACCCAATGAGAATATATATATATATATATATATATATATATATATATATATATATATATATATATATATATATATTAGATTTATATTAGATTGAGTGAATACCAAACATGTAAATAAGCCATATATGGACTGGGATTTACGATTCTTAAAGCTCTGTATATTTTCAAATGGGTTTGTAAATGTAAAACCTTCAAAACGCTGGCTCAATACAATCTGAAATATATCCCCAGCCAAGATATGCTTCTTAGCCTGCAAAACTGTTGCCTTGTATTCATCACTTGTCATGCTTGACATCTCTAATTTGGGGCCACAAAGACGGGTCGACAACTTGATTGAACCTGCAGGTATCCTTGGTCTGAAATCAAGGCTTGAATTAATGTTCTGATATTGAGCTTGTATGTACAATAACGTTTAGGATGGCATGACAGAATATTAAACATAAAGAAGATTATTCACGTAGCTACATAATGTACTCTAGATAATAAATTTTCCAACTGGTTCATTCCATCACTAAAGGCCTCCTCAATAGTAGAAAATCGATCTAATTGCACCCAGTGAATAAGATATGCTTTCTGATGGGGAAAAATTACAACATCAAAAAGACTATATTGCATTCATGGACAAAATATTATATCTACAAAAATAAAATAAAATAAAAAATTGACTAGTTTCATTCTATAATTTCCTATCGAAAAGCTTAAAAGCCCCACTGACTGAATTTTATTTGAGATTAGTATAAAGAGCAATAAAAATATGCTTCAACAGCAATAAGATAACTTGAAAAAAGAGTCACGAATATTATCAAATTCACAACATCCCAAAGAACAAAGAAACAAAATTAGGCAGATTTGCATCCCAAATTATCTTTTGAAATGATTAAAATGTTTGTGGTTCTACATGAAATTCTATGATTGTCTTAGTTTTTGAGAAGGAAAAAAAAATTTCATGAAAAAAATTCAGACAAGTATTTTCCTTTCATAAAAGTAATTATGCACATTGTATTTCAAAACCTTTCGGTTTATCTCTCAAGTACTTCTTGTTATATAGATAATCAAGAAAGTAAGGAATTTGAATTCATGGATCTGAAAATTATGTATTTATTTATCTTTTTAAGGCTAATACATATATATAAAACCGTTGGCATTCGATTTGTTGATTTTGGAGGATCCAGGGCACTTAAATTAAAGAATGAAGCTGGAAGTCAATTAAGCGGTGAGGTGATACCCAAATAAAGCAGAAAAATTTGATGGATTATATATATTCAATTACAGAAAGGTGCAAACAAGAATCTATGATCTTGTGTTAGCAGATTGAAAATTCTTTTTCAAGAAAACATTTTGGAGCCTTTTCTGAAATATTACAGCGTCATCTATTAGTTTAAACCCTAATAGGAATCATCTTCAGAATGATGAAATATATATACATATGTATTTGAAGAATTTGTGCAATGAAATAGGTTTAGCAAATAATTGCAGCGTACTTGAATAACAGGGCAAGTCTCCTTTGGCAGTATAGAGAATTAGAGTTGACAAAAACAAAATTCCTGCCAAAGGAGAATTGCACTAATATTCTCCACTGCTTAACTTCAATTCCTGCTGCTATCTTCTAAGGATCCATGGCTTCTTTTTATTAATGGTAGATTCGCAGATTCAGATTGGATATTCGATTACAAAAATCAAATTGGAATTATCCAGCGGATCATTCCATCTGATGAGCTTCTTCTTTCACCTTTTCGTCAAATTAATGGTCCCCTTTTTATTGGATAGGATTCCTTTCTCCTACCTTTTTTTCATGCATTTTCACGTAGCTGCATATATGCACGTATATATGGGAACAAATCTTCTGCTTTAATATGAGAATAAAAGAGAACATGCTTATGGATTTATGTAAACAAATTTCTGGTTAATCTTTCATCAAATGGAGTTACGAGTCGTCAAATATGTGGCGACTCGTGACTCTATTTATAGCCTTCTGAAATTAAAAGGTGTAAAATAGCTTTAGTGCTCCTCTGTTTTTAATGGGGATCTAAGTAGTTTTAATCAATTGAGCAGTTCAAGAAAACTTGTTACTATTATGACTTGCCTCTACAGAGTAATTGTAAAGTTACCTGATTTGCAGTGGTTTCAATCACCAGCTTCTTTGATGCTTAGGGACATGCTCTTCGACAATAACCTTTTTCCCATTAGAATTCTTCATAGTTTTTAGCCATAGCCCTTCATAAATCTTCAACAAATTTAACCACTCAAAGAAAATCTCAAGAAAAGCATACTTTCAGTAATAGGTTAACAACGGACGTCAAATACTTGAGAATTGAGACATTCATACTAAGCAACTAACAAATGTATTAATAGCACAAAATTAAAAGAAAAAAAAAAGAAACAGATGAAGTTAAAATCAGAATTTGATTGACAATAAATTACCTGTGAATCATATTGCTCGTCTTCTTTTCTTAAAACATTCAATTGAAGCCTGTAACATACAAAAATAGAATTACAAAAATAAAATTTAAAGAAATGAGAAACAAAAGACAAATCAGATTACCAGAGCCTTTTCAGCACAAAATTCAATTCTTCAGCACAAAATTCAATTCTGCAACACAAAACAGAGCTTCAAAGAGAATGATTAACGCGTCTCCAACAGTTCTCGGCGGCAAGCAAATGGAAAGTAGTCAAATAGATTTGGAGAGAAGTAGAATAGCCAGTGGTCTCAAAATCGATAGAGAAGGAAAGTGTAGAGGTCTTGAAATCGAAAGAGAGGAAGACTTGCCCGGTGATCGGAAAATTGATAGGAAGCGAGAGTAGCCCGTCGGAGAGAAATGAAATAGGCAGGTGAGAAATAGGAAAGTGATTTTTATGTTTGATATTTTTATAAAAGTGTTGTTTTTGTAAAAAAGGTTGTATAAATGAAATTAAGTTTTTAAAACGTTATATATTTGAAATGCCGTGAAAAATGTTGTATAATTATGTTAGAAGCCCGATATATGATTGAAACAGAGAGAGCTGAAGAAAAAATATAGGAGTAGCATCATTAATGACAGCCCCTAGTGTACGTTGCACAGCGCGACTTGGGATTATTTTTATGAGGAATGAGATAGTGGTTTTGTTTCTTAGGAAGGTTTTGGGGTTACCGCTGGTCTTGACTGGATAGCCTGGTGAAGAGGCAGCAAGCATCCTGCTAACATGCGAATCCATCAGAAATTCCAGCTCCAAGTTGGCATCGGCAATAATGATCCCCGGTGGAATACTAGCTCTACAATGGCTTGCATTCACCAGAATTACCATAAGCATCACTGTCAGTACCGCCGGAGATGGTGGAAGATTCTTCATCCTTACTCACTCACTCTCAGTCAGTCTCTTGCATTCACTTTGTAGACCTTATCTTTTTTGCAACTTTATTACGAGTGCCCAGCCATCGTATAGCCAAATTGGCTATGAGATTGTAATTAATGGGGACGGCAATGAAGCAATAATTGAATGGTTTAAATGAAAAGACAAATTAAAAATGGAAAATTTATTAATATTTTATATAATTAAAAATTTTCAATAATTTTTTTAATTCTGCTGATCTGAAATTTTATAGTCTTTTGTCCGAAAAATGCATCCTTGTTTTGTCTCGAAGAAGTATCTCACACATTATGAAGGAGCCTTGCATGGCCGAGGAAAAATCAACAGACGACGACTACAGTCAATGTTGATTTTCCTGATTTTTATATGGTACTCTTTAATTCGAGGATTTATCATCACTACTCATATTAGAAGATTGAAGCTTAACTTCTTAATCCTTTGCCCCATCTCTTTCCACTTCACAAAATGAAGAGTAACAGCAAAGACTATCATTTGGAGATCAAATTAATTTTCTTTTTTCTCTTCATTCCCTTGTTTCTCTACAACCATCCCATCTTCGTTGCAGCCGAATCATCACCTCCATACCATCCTCTTGAACAAATAGCTATTGACTGTGGCTCTTCCGGCAACGGCATAGACTTAAGTAGCCGAACCTGGGCGGCGGACACCACTCTCTTCCATCTGGAACACAATGCATCAACACTTTCCACTGCAAACCCACTCCCTAAAACAATAGACCCTGTACCTTATAAAACTGCATGCCTCTCCATATCTCCATTCACCTATTCTTTTTCTGTAACCAAAGGCCCAAAATTTATCCGGCTCTACTTTTACCCTGCTTCTTACTCCAATTTCAATGCATCAAATTCAAATTTTTCTATCAAAGCTGGTCGCTTTACCCTTCTCAGAAACTTCAGCTGTATTAGCCATGCTCGGGATCTTCATGAAGAAGGCTTTTTCAGAGAGTACATCATAAATGTTGAAGAGGGTCAAAATCTGCTCAACATATCATTCATTCCGGAGACTGCTATGCCTGATGCTTATGCTTTTATCAACGGTATTAAAATTGTATCAATGCCGGATAATCTTCTTTACAGTAAACTTAATGATGCTGGGTTTCCTTCTGTTGGTCCTAATTTAAAACCGGTAATGCGAATTGAGACCGATTTTGCTTTACAGTTGATGCACCGAATAAATATCGGGGGGAATTCCATTTCTCCTCAGGATGACACAGGCATGTTTCGAAGCTGGTCTGATGATACTAGTTACTTGACAGTTGATAAATCCAATGTTGTAGCTTATTCGCCACTTAATTACACGAACGATTTGTACCGTTATGCTGCACCAGACATTGTTTGTAACACAGCCAGGACGATGGGGGATAAGAAGGAGATCAATAATAACTATAATCTAACTTGGGAATTTTCGGTTGATTGAATGTCATTTTCCCCCTTTTTTCTAATCACTTTTGCTTTGTAATACAATAATGGCCCCTTGATTTTTTTTCCTTCAACTGCTCAAGTAGCTGCTTTAGGCCCCATTTGATTTAATCGTTGATTATAACTAGTAGATATACATGTTATTGGTGAAAATTTATTGCTTAAATCTGGTGTTTAGGTCAAAAATTTCATATAGTAAATCAATGACAAATCTACACATTTAAAAAAAATTATAAAAAATGACTATATTTGTATAATAACCACTTTTATTATTATTTTTTTCTCTTTGTTAATTTATTTCTCCCTCCATTCGTTTATAATTGTCACTTTTGTTATTTTCACTACAATTAAGAAATATTAATTATTTTTGAATTTAGAAAAAAATTGAGTGATTCAATGCATATTAAGTGATTTAATATAAAAAATAAATCTAATTGGTCAATTTTTATTAAAAATAAAAATTAAATTGGAAATAGAAAATTAAATTGTATTGAAAATTTAAAAGTGACAGATAAATAGAATTTAGATTTTACTCAAAAGTAATAGATAATAAATAATGGAGGGAGTATTAATTTAGTTTATGATCAATTTTATATACTTAAGTAAGAATTTTCCATTGTCCGCATATTGATACTTAAGTAAGAATCAAACATACGAACCCCTCGGCAACAACTATTAAAGTATTAATGACTTTATAGTTAGAATATGCGAAGAAATACTCTCTGATAATTTTTATGTGCCGGAGAATCTATGACGTCTTTATAAGCTATATAAAAGAGAAAATATTTATAAAATCTTTGGATAATTGTTTGGAATTTGAACAACTTCTTGTTTCATATGTTTAACCAAATACCTATGAGTTAGCTGAAAACCTACAAGTAAAAATCCATAAAAATAGAGATTCATGAGTTAAAGGTTTAACTGTAATAATAGCAAAATTGAACCAATTAAAGATAAAATGGATCAAAATATAAATTTAACATTTTTCATATATTTATAATATATGGAGAATCTATGATGTTTCTATAGATATAAAAGAGAAAATAATTTATTTTTTTTTTTAAACATCGAGTAAAATCTTAGTATTTCAAATTCAGCGGATCAATACATACTAATTTTAAAAATTATTATATTAATTAAAATAGGGGTTGATTTCACCCATGGTCACTCAACTTATCACTTATCGCGCAAAAGTAACCGACTTTTTTTTTCTTACTTAAATGTCACTGAACTTTTAACATTATTGCACAAAAGTCATGTTGACCGGAATCCGGCGACGACTCTTGCCGGATTGATAAGTTCAACAAATGCTACATTTAAATTAATTTCACTCACGGTCACTAGACTTATCATTTATCTCGAAAAAGTAATTAACTTTTTATTTTTCAACTTAAATGTTACTGAACTTTTAGCATTTTTGCAAAAAAGTCATCAATCCGGCAAGGGTCGTCGCCGGATTCCGGTCAACATGACTTTTGTGCAATAATGTTAAAAGTTCAGTGACATTTAAGTAAGAAAAAAAAAGTCGGTTACTTTTGCGCGATAAGTGATAAGTTGAGTGACCATGAGTGAAATTGACCCCATAGCTATCAACCGACTCAAACAACTAACTCAAAAAGTTAAACCGAATGCGCACTTGCAAACTTATTTGCCTTGATGCGCACTTTTTGGCAGACCCTGCAATGAATCATGTACCTATCTCAATTTGCTGTTGTTAAAGTAAATGGTCCGAGTTAACTTAAATGGTCGAGGCCCGTCAACCAAAATTTATGAACAAATAATTCATAATGGTCTATGTTCCATTGTGCAGCCAACCTTAAAGCCCACCCTGTTCATTACCGTTCCTTACCCTACCAACATGAATATGTAACAGTAGAGTAGAGGTGATAAATTTTGACTCCACCAAGTCTAAAACGGTGATTCGAGTTTGAATGGACTTGCTAATAACCCGATTGTAATATCACCTAATTCAATTTAATCATTTTATGATTTGTTTAATTTCATTTGTAACTTTTAAAACTTTTATATAATGAGAAAATAAATTAATTTGATGGAAAAATAAGTAAATAAAGGAAAACGAAACGTACTTGTTTGTAGCGCGGTAATCACGTTGCGGAAGCGATACAAGGATCTTCCTTTATTGGTCACCGGTCTGGCTTTTACCCACTCGGGATAATAGCAGCTAGATCACAATCTAGAAGTCCCTGAAAGATTAACACAAAATAATCGTGAGTGGGAACGAGCAGCCTTGCGGCGTATAAATTTTCTTGTTACCAAATTATGAGGACCTCACCTCTATTTATAGAGGTCCTAAAGGCTAGAGTCTTAACCCCAGTCTAACTCAGAATCATTTCTGAGATAGGATTTGGTAAATTAATTTAGATTAAATAACTCAATTTAATCTGGATAGGAACTCAATCCTATATTAGAGTCATGGGCGTATCATAACTCTATCATCTCCCACTCGCACATGACGGAACACATTCCATATATATAATCTTCAGTTATACAGACTAATAGATTGTGTGACCAGCATACCTTGAGAGCACATTTGCTATACACCTGTTAGGGATATATAGCTTCTCGAAAAGGCGATCCTTTTATTTCACGTATGCCTAACCCTAGACCACCTTCTCACAATCACCGTTTTAAACTCATGATCTCATAAAACGTCATTCGTGTTCACTATTATGTTTCTACTCATAGAAACAATAATAGACATGTCGGTGAACCACGAATTCTTATGAATGTGATCAAAAGGTTATCTTCCCCTCTTACTATATGCCATCCATCATGATTCAACTCGCTTTTCCAGTTAGATCCGCCAGGCCTAAATTTTTCCAGGACCTCTTGGAGAATAACCAAGCTAGCCACATTGAATCATACTTCAGGGATAAGTTAAGGGTTCTAAGGGTCGATATATAAACACAGGGTCTCACGATAGGGAAAGTTCAGATCAATTGTATTAAATTCCCATCCCTTTGGTCACTTAAGCACACATGGTATAAAACATGTGTTATAATGTTCTTTCCTTCCCTTAAAGGAGCGCATGTCTCACATTTTAAATAATGTGCATATAAAACACCATACAGAAGCGTAAGGTTGCGATGCACCAAAGCACCCAACTTTAGTTCGCTTACTTAAGAACTACTTCTGGCTTTTAAGACAGAACATGGTGGTTACATATAACTAACCATCGGATCCCATACGATCCTTATTTTGGATCTCAATCCAAAGCATACAAACTTATGTATGACTTTATCTTGCGCCTTAACAAGACATATCTTGTGATTTCTGCAAGACGACACTTTCATTTTGAACAGGCTCTCGAGCATACTCATTTGTTCAAAATTCGCCTCATCTTAGTCTTTGCCAACTCTTTGACAAAACCAAGGTAAACACCCTTGTGAGTGGGCTACTTCTCTGTCTGACATGCTCAAACTCAAACAATTAACAGTAAATGTTCACATATTAAACATTCACACTCATGTTTTGCCAACAATGAACTTTATTATTATTCATAAATAATAATGTTAAGGGATTACAAAAATAAAGTCAGTACACATCAAATTCTACGCAAACCCTGAATTCTAATGTGTCTCTCAAACACATCTTTCGTTACAGGTTTAGTTAACGGATCTGCTATCATATCATGCGTAGATATGTACTGTAAGTTCACATCTCCCCGTGCAACTACATCTCTAATATAATGATACTTAATGTCGATATGCTTAGTCCTACTATGAAATTTCGGATCTTTTGTGAAAGCTATCGATGATTGACTGTCGCTAAAGACTGTCACTTGTCCCTCCGAGGTAGTTACTCTTAAATGGTCCATCAACCGTTTTAGCCAAACTGCCTCTTGTACTGCAGCTGCGGAAGCTACGAATTCAGCTTCCATCGTTGATAAGGCTACACAGGTTTGTTTCTTGCTACTCCATGAGATGGCACCCTTGCCAAGCAAGAATATGAAACCTGAAGTGGATTTCCTCTCGTCCACATCTCCAGCCCAATCAGCATCAGTGTATCCTCTCAATTGCAGATCCTTGCCTTCATAACAGAGAGAATAATCTGCTGTACCTTTGAGGTATCTAAGTATCCTCTTAACTGCTTTCCAATGTGCTTCGCCTGGGTTAGATTGATATCTACTCGCCATGCCCACTGCATAGCAAATGTCCGGTCTCGTACACAACATAGCATACATTAGACTACCCACGGCACTGGCATAAGGAACGTCTCTCATACGCTCCACTTCATCTGGCGTTTTAGGACACATCTCTTTGCTAAGAAACTGATTCTTGGCAATGGGGCAGGATATGGGTTTGCAGTTCTGCATATTGAACCGTTCAAGGACTTTGTTGATATATGTCTCTTGGGAAAGGGACAACAACCTTCTCGAACGATCTCTTGAAATCTTAACTCTAAGAATGTAGTCTGCATTACCCATGTCTTTCATTTCAAAGTTGGACGATAACCAATCTTTGATTTGATTTACGTACGCTTTGTCATTTCCAGCTATTATTATGTCGTCTACATACAATGTCAAAATGACAAAGTTATTTTTAGAGCTTTTATTATACACGCAATGGTCTTGATCAATCATGTTGAACCCATTCGATATGATTGTATCATGAAATCTCATATACCATTGTCGCAAAGACTGTTTAAGGCCATAGATTGATCTTTTCAATCGACAAACCTTATGTTCGCTGCCTTTTTCGATGAAACCTACAGGTTGTTCCATGTAGATTTCTTCATTAAGTTCTCCATTGAAAAAAGCAGTCTTTACATCCATTTGATGTAGCTCAAGGTCTAAACTCGCCACTATGGCAAGAATTAACCTTATAGACGTAAATCTCACAACAGGGGAGAAAGTCTCCTCATAGTCAATCCCTTCTTGCTGTGTAAACCCCTTAGCGACTAGCCGAGCTTTGTATCTTTCGATACTTCCATCAGCTTTTCGCTTTACCTTGAGAATCCATTTGTTCCCAATCGGTTTGCGTCCTTCCGGTAGATCAACCAGTTCCCAAACATGGTTTGACCTCATCGATGCTATTTCTTCTTCCATTGCATTGATCCATTTTTCTTTAGCTGGGCATGAGAAGGCCTCTTTTATGTTTTTAGGCTCTTCATCATCTTGTGGGGTAATCAAAAGGGCTTCGTTCAAGCCTTCGATCTCAAATCATCGGCGAGGAACACTTATCCTTTTAGATTTACGCAGTTCCGAATCTTAATAAACATGTCTCATATATTCATCGTAATTCGGAATACTCCCACTGGGACCAGGTTCCATACTCCCACTGGAGTCAGGAATACTCCCACTCAAATCAGGGTCTCGAACATCCGGATCATGTAGAGGAGGAAGATCTTGACCTTCTTCCTCTAATTCCCTCCCACTCGGATGGAGTGATCCTGATGGTTCATCTTCCTGAGTTTCATAGAAAGTGAAATCTTGATTCACTTCGCCCAACTTTGGAAACTCATTTTCCAAGAATATGACATCTCGTGATTCAAATTCAGTTACAAAACCATTCTCTTGTTCACCCATGAATACGTATCCTTTTGATACTTCAGAATATCTCACAAAGATACTCTTTTTACCTCTTGGTCCCAATTTACCAAATTTACTTGAGGTATCATGGACGTAAGCAGCACAACCCCAAGGTCGTAGATGGCTTAGGTCAGGTTGTCGACCAGTCCACAACTCATAAGGTGTGGATGCGACTGATTTTGAGGGCACTCGGTTTAGAACATATGTGGCAGTAAGTAAAGCATCTCCCCCTAGGAGATGGGCAAATTTGCTTCTGCCATCATAGATCTAACCATATCAAGGAGAGTCCTATTTCTCCTTTCCGCAGCACCGTTTTGTTGTGGAGTTCTGGGAATGGACAACTGATGTTCAATCCCTTTTTCATCACACAAAGCTTTAAATTCATCTGAAAGATATTCCCGACCTCGGTCAGTTCTTAAAGCTTTGATCTTTTTATCTAATTGATTCTCAACTAAGTTCATAAAAGTTTTGAAGCAACTCAATGCTTCTGACTTGTGAGAAATCAAATAGACATGACCATACCTTGTATAGTCATCGATAAATGTGATGAAGTAGTAGGCCCCATGCCTTGCCCTCACATTCATTGGACCACAAACGTCAGAATGAATTAATTGCAATGGAAAATCAGCTCTAGTTCCTTTTCCGAACGGTTTTCTCACTAGTTTCCCTTTTAGACAATGCTCACAAGTAGGTAATTCAACCTCATTCAAATCACCTAGTAAACCAACTTTGGCTAACCGACTCATTCGATTTTGCCCAATATGGTTTAATCTAGCATGCCACAATTTCACGTGATTCTCATTATTATGTGAAGTAGAAGAGATTAAAGAAAAACTATTATTATTCATAAAGTTAGGATCGATATCCAAAACAATGAAATTGTTCGAAATAAAACCAGAACCATAATAGACATCATTCAAACATAAGTTCACACTGTCATCTTTAAAGTGTAAATCAAAACCAAGTTTTAATAACACTAGAACAGAAACTAAATTCCTACGAATATCTGGAGCATAAAGTACATCATGTAGGAGTAAGGTTCGGCCTTTGCGTAAGACTAATCTACACGCGCCAATCCCTCGAACCGGCACTCTTGCGTCATTTCCCACATATACATATTTTGCTCCATATGGTATTCGTCGGAACTCTACAAAGGCATCTCGATCCTTTGCTACATGGTCCGTTGCTCCTGAATCAACCACCCGCAAAGGATGAAATTCAGTTAGAAATACAGAACTAGATACACAAATTTCACTCACTCTTGAGTTAGAATAGTGTACCTGATTGGGCACAGTGCAGTCTCTTGCATAGTGTCCTTTCTGCTGGTAATTAAAACATTTCACTTTTGAAATGTTTATCTTTTTCTTGCCTTTGGACCTTTTAGAATTCTGCTCCTTTTTCTGCCTTTTGTTTCTCTTGGCAGGTTCCTTATCCTGACCCTTGAAGCCCTTCCTTTTGTTCTGGTTGGAACTCATTCCACCAGAACGGGACTGTGCCACATGCACTTCAGCATTGACCTTAATCGATGCCAATCTATCCTCTTCAAGCTCCAAGTGACGTGCGACATCCTCAAATGTCTTCACACTGTCCATATGAGTCAGTTGCATTTTCATATGCTCCCAACTCTTGGGTAAGGAACGGATGACAGCTTGCACTTGCTGCTCGTCGGTCAACTTATGACCATATTCACTAAGCTCGCTCATCATATTTTCCATCTCCCTTAGATGTTTTCTCATTGTATGATCAGCTTTCTTCTGATAAGTATCAAACTTGATCGTCAAAGATCGGAGTTTTGTTAGAGTCACTCCTCCAAACTTCTCCCGCAAAGCGATCCACAGATCCATTGCGTTCTGATACTTGCGAAATTGCTTAGTTATATCATCCTCCATAGCACTTAGGAGAATGATACGAGCAGTGGAATTCTTTTTCTTCCAAGCCAGATATACATCTCGGTCCCGCCTATGCTGGGCCGTGTTGCCATCCTCGGGTTCAGCCATAACCGAACTCAAGATTTCGAGAGCCTCTTGCTCCTCTAGCACATACTGGATCTTCATACTCCAGATTTCATAGTTGTCGCCATTTAATTTCAAATCTTTGTTTAATTCAGCGATAATAGATTTGGAAGCAGATGCCATTTGTATCCTCTGATTCAAATGGAATAAAGTTGCACGTTATTAGTGGGAGATAAGGCAATACATGCTATTTACTATACACCTGAAATAATAACCTAATAAAGTTTTCTTTTAGACTTAAATTCGAAAAGCATACTTAGAGTACCAATTACCTTCTAAGTTCTAATGTCCAACTTTATAGGTTAAGATTTCATGCATAGTAAATTAGAATTATTGGATTACTAAGTTCTTAAACTTATGAGGGATATCTTATTGGTTTTATTTTATTAAGTCTCTACTTAATAAACATGCAAACATTTTACTCATAAAACATTGCAAGGCAATTAACATTTTAAAATAAACACATTTATTAAAAAATAATTAAAAGCCATAAAGAATAAACTCATTCATTCAACCAATAAATAAATCCAATCATTCTCAAATAAGACACACACATCTCAAATAATAATAATAGGAAAACATGAATCCTATAAAATCAAATGCTAACTATAATTGACACTCATATCAACTAATCTAGAAAACTAGATCTCCTCAAGACCTTTACTGACACTGGGACTGGTTCTTTGACTAACTTCATCAATTCATAAGGGAACTCATAAGTTCGCTGATGAAGCCATGGACGATACACTTCACGTCCGCTTCTTAATTTCATCACATATGGAATGTTGCTCCTCAACACTCCTCTTTTGGCAACTCTAGCCAAAAAATGGATGATAGATTTCTTATAAACTCTATCTCCTATGTACCAAGTAGTTTCCAAAAGCTCTCTTAGGACTGGATGATATGCAAAAGAATTAACCAACGCTTTGATTTTATCTCTGTCATCCCTTCCTAAGCTTAAGCCTCCTATCCAAATGCACTCCTGCATTTGTTCATGCATAGTCAATATATGACGCACAATAACATCAACATCATCAGCTCGATAGGTCCTCTGCATTCTAATTTTGCTTAATGAACGCACTCTTGCATTTCTCAAAGCAATCCCATGCGGGGTTTTCGGAATCATAGGTGTCCTTATCATCATTTCTGAAACACATTACAGAAATTCAAATGGTTAATACACTCATGTATAAACACATATGATTGAAACACATTTCAATCAATAAATAAGGACAATAAAAAAAATTCAAAATATTTAAAAAATAAAAAACACATTTTCCATAAATATTTTATAATATTTATTTTCAAAAATAAACAAAAATATTTCATGGTCGTCAAAAAATTTTAAAACATAGACCAATAAATCAGAAATATTTTGAAAAATATTTTCGAAAAAACAACGAGCTGATTTGGAGGCCGGAAAAGCTCCCACGCGCCGACACGCGCCGACGAGAGGGAGGGGGACGTGCTCACGCGCCCCCACGAGCCACACGCGCGTCTTCAACTGGCCGGACACGTGTCAACACCACAGTGTGACACATGTCCAACTATTACTGGTCCACGTGTTGCCCACGTGGCAACATGTGGACACGTGGCAGCCACGTGTCATGCCACGTGGCAGTGACGTGGCTTGACACGTGGCGGACTCTGATTGGTACACGTGGGTCCCCTGACACGTCATCATGACACGTGGCAAGCCCCAGCTCTGCCACGTGTCGACCCCTTATTGGTCCACCTGGCGCCACGTGGTACCCGGTGGACACGTCGGAGCCACGTGGCATGACCTCAGTCTGCCACGTGGCTTTGACCTATTGGGCCACGTGTCGATGACGCGCCACGTCATCGACACGTGTTTGCGTGCGTGTGGGCCACTGCCCACGAGCACGCGCCCAACGTATGGTGGCGCGTGCAAGCCACGCGCCGCCTTCCCGGCCTCTTTTGGACTCCGAATTTCGGCCGGCCTGGGGTTTTCGGGGTCTGTGAACATAATGGAATGGTCAAAAATAAAAATCCCAATTTCTAGACTAGCGTTTCGAATATTCAATTTTATCCCTCGGGTTTCGGTGTACACATACACGGAATTGAGCCAAAATATACACGCATATATATTTTTCACACAAAAAATAAATTTTTGTTGCGTTTCATGCTTCCTAAATCTATAAATTTTACTCATAAAATTTTAGATTGATTTTAAAGCCGCATGCCAGGACGCAATAAAACGATGGCTCTGATACCAATGATGGAAAAATAAGTAAATAAAGGAAAACAAAACGTACTTGTTTGTAGCGCGGTAATCACGTTGCGGAAGCGATACAAGGATCTTCCTTTATTGGTCACCGGTCTGGCTTTTACCCACTCGGGATAATAGCAGCAAGATCACAATCTAGAAGTCCCTGAAAGATTAACACAAAATAATCGTGAGTGGGAACGAGCAGCCTTGCGGCGTATAAGTTTTCTCGTTACCAAATTATGAGGACCTCACCTCTATTTATAGAGGTCCTAAAGGCTAGAGTCTTAACCCCAGTCTAACTCAGAATCCTTTCTGAGATAGGATTTGGTAAATTAATTTAGATTAAATAACTCAATTTAATCTGGATAGGAACTCAATCCTATATTAGAGTCATGGGCGTATCATAACTCTATCATAATTATTTCTATATATTATATATGTATTTTTTTTTAATTAGAAGTATTTTTTTATATAAATTATTTGACTGATTTGGACTCAAAACCCTACTGTTATAGTATAAAACCAATATCACTACATTGAAATTTTTTCATTAATGAGAAATTTTAAAAATATAAAAAAATGAAGTCAAATAAATTTGTCCATTTGTGGCATACCTATTTATAATCCATAAATAATTATCCATTTAAATCATGAATTTATGAGTTGCAAAATAATAATCTATTTCTAGCCTGACCAAACCGTGGAATTCAATCTATTTGCTGGCCATAGACTGATAGGTATGTGTGAATTTGTGATAGGCCAAAAAAAGAAATTTCTATTATATTTTATTTTCTTACATCTATCATAGATTATTATTAATTTAATCTATAAATTTATTTATAAATCTAATTACAAATATATATATATATATATATATATATATATATATATATATAAGTATATTGTCATTTTTCAAATGCTAATATTGTTGATAAATGGATTGAATTGATTGTGTTTAGGCCATATCATGATGGATTGTATTATAAAAATATCAAAATTTTAAGGATCATAAATAGGTTGGATCAATTCAAATTAGATCATATAACTTAAATAGATCATTTTTTAACAGATTATAAACCAGTTGAGTTCTAAATAAATTGAGTTATAAATGGATTATGTTTTATAACAGATCGAATTGGATTGAATCTTTTTGCAGATTAAACGAGTTAGGTCATATATATATATATATATATATATATATATTGTAAAAAAAAAAATGAAATGCTAAAGATCATATGTAATTGATATAGACAAGTTGAAGTTCGTAGAGGCTTTAATTCTTGTTACCAATATGCTCAGCTAATGTATATTTATAACCGTATATGTGTATGTATGTATATATATAACCAATATTTACTCCCTGTTTGAATGAAGTGTGCCATTTAGCAATGTATGATATGATATAATAAGACAATTGTCGTTAACATATTTGGGACAATAATATTAAAGTATGGTATTTAGGGGTGAGCATGGTCGGTTAACCGATCCATGAGACCCAGTCCATTAACCAATCCATTAATATCGGTTTTTTGAAATTTCAGTCCATTACCATCGGTTAACCAGTCCATCGGTTTCGGATTTTCGGATCGGTTACCCAATATTTTTCGGTAACCACTATAATTATAAATATATTCATAAATAAAATTAAAATATTCAAGTTACTTAAAAATTAAATTTTTTTCACTATAATATAACATTATTGTTGTTAAAATAAAAATATTTGGTGGATATAAGCAAATTTGTTTTTAAAAATTAATATTTAATAAGTAAATATATTAACCGGTCCATAGTCATTTTTAATTAGATAAATTGTTATACTTACTAATAGACAATTAAAAAAACTTAAAAACTTTAAAATAATTAGTATAATGAAAAAAAAAGTATATGATCACCTTTAATTAGGATAAATTGTTATAAATTATTAATAAATTAATAAATAATTTAAAAATTCGGTTTCGGTTCGGTTAACCAGTCACATGAGTCAAAAACCATTAACCAGTCCATTAATATCGGTTTTTTCAAAACACTAACTATTAACCAGTCCATTACAATCGGTTAACCAGTCCATCGGTTCGGTTTCGGATTTTTTTTTCGGTTAACTGAGTCCATCGGTTTTTTTGCTCACCCCTAATGGTATTACTAATAACTATTTTTATAGAAATATAAATATGAATATGACTAAAACGCCCTCAATTGTTTCAAATTTCTAAATGACTTATAAAATAATTTTTATATAAAATATAAATTTATTCTATAGTTACAAACAATAATAATTAAACATATATTTTATTATTCTCTATTAATTATATTACAAATTATTTTGTCAATTTAATCTTAATATTATCCAAATACAAAATTCAAAAAAAACATATTAAATTTAAATAACTAGGAGAAAAAGAAAAAAAAACATTTGATTTTGCTGGATTCGAAACAGTGAGTTTAAGAGTTAAGTTAAAATCAAAACTAAAAACTCAGGATTAAAAAAATAATAATAAAAACTTGAAAACCAAGAATTACAAACTCCATAACTTTTCTTTCCATTAACACTATATAACTTTTTCATCTACCAAATATAAACCAAGAATTATCAGCATGTGGCACTAGTAGTTAATCCGATATTTCTTGTTAAATTGAATTAATTAATTGAAGCAATAAAATAAATTTGCTGTGGAATATTAGAATATTTATATTGGATGACTACCTTTAATCCTAATTAGACTCTAAATCTACTAGTATTATATTCCTAATCAAATTATATTAATTACTAAGTCTTTGAACCTATAAATATGCTAATTGTGAGCTATTAAAATGACACAATAAAATTATCAGATAATATATATTTCTCATTTCTCTTTATTTCTACTTTGATTTTACTTTTATTTATAATACGTTATCAGTACGATCAAGTTTCTACCATAAATTTTGATAATTGGAAGCCGGTGGTTTACTACAACCCGGTTGGAAGGAATCAAGATTTTAATTTTCAAAAATTAGACGGTAAGTAAATTTAATCTGTAAATTTTGAATTGTTTTAATTTTCATGAATCAATGAAATTGATTATAGATTGAACTATGGTATAATAAATTGTATAATTTTTTATTATGAGTAATACTACTATTTGAAGGCTCATGAAGAGCTGTAATGCCATTATCCGCATACAATTTGTTTTGAACTATGTTATTTTTCAATATTTCTCAAAGAAATTTATTGATTTCTTAAAGATATTTGCTAAAATGAATATTACTTTGACATCGAGATTAGAATATTGAAATATGTATATGACAATATTTGTATCGGAAAAATATTCTTGAAAACTATTTGATTTTACTAACAAATAGAAATTTTAGCAACCTGAAGTTTACTAACAATTATACAAATATTAGTAGGCTGAAGTTTACTAATTAATTGATACTAATATCAGTAAATTTGAAATTTATTGATAAATACAAATATTAGTAAACTCGGAGTTTACTGACCGATTGCTATTAATATTAAGAAACTTGATGTTTATCAATTGATATAAATATTTGATTTAATAAAAATAGTGAACATGAAGTTTACTAATTGAATGACAATTGATTACTTGACATAACCAGTTTGACCATCTTGGTTCAATTATAATGCATAAATTATTGATAATTCATATATATATTAAAGAACCAGAAGTTTCTTTAATTAAATTTAAGAAATTCTCATAAGCTACTTGTTCTCAAGAAATATTATTAAAGTATCGCTATACTACAAGAAATTAATCAATTCCCGATGGAAAGTTAGGATTTTCCGTCGAAAAATTCAATTGCCGATGGAAATGAATTCTGTCGGCAATTGAACCGTAGGCAAAATTGCCGACGGAAAAGGCTTTTCGTAGGCAATTTTGGCAACAGAAAAGGCTTTTTCGTAGGTAAAATTTAAAGATGGAATCGAATCTTCCATCGCTAAATTTAGCGATGGACATGTAGTTTATTAGCAATGAAAGATTTGATTTCGTAGTTATTTAGCGACAGAATCGATGTTTCTATCACTAAATTTATGAAATTTTTATTTTTTTAATTTTTAAATGATAAAATTATCAATAGTATAAAAATTAACAAAAATAATATAATTGAAAATGCATTCATTAAAAAAAACGTAACAATAATGTATTACAAATTAAACAAAGCAACGAATGTACTATACTAAAAAGGTATAAAAAAAACTAACTGTTTCGCATATCCCTAATGCATGTGACACCAATAATTTATTATCCCAACTAAGCAAAACAAAACAAAACAAAACTCCCAAACTATAAATAATTCTATAATTTCAGTAGCAATTTCAACAACAATTATCATTCTTCATCAATAGCATTTGCACAGGCATGATACCAGGAAAAAGTTGATGAAGAGTGAATAACTCAGCCATGATAACATCCATTGCCCACATATCTGCCACTGCCCACATATCTGCAGAGTAAGAAACGCACAAGGAGTTAGCCACGTAACTGATGCGGACGAGTTTGCCCTTCGGTATTTGGAGTGAACCGAAAGGGTTTTCCAGCCGTAATTTCTACAACGGTTGTCCGATTGACTATTATAATAAGTTTCCAAAAAACTGGTTTCGAGCCAGTCACATTTTATGGGGCATAACCTCTCATAACGGCCATTTTTTGCCTTAAAAAATGTCGTTTAGGCCTTCGTTTTTCAGTTTGAAGTTTAAAGACAATTTTGTAATTTTTTATTTGTTTACTATAAATTGTTTTGTGCCCTACTTTGAAAGGGGATTATTTTGATTGGAATAATATTATACTTTTATTGATTCTTTCGCTGCGTCAGTAACTATGGAAGTGCCATAAAAATAAATAAATAAATCAAGTGAACTAACAGCTTTATGCTAGCTGTTACATTCCACATTTTTTTCCTCCTTTATCTATGTTTATAATAGGCTACATCCAGTCCAACAAGAAAAATCTTTCATAGGAAAAGTTAAATGCTAACTTCAAAATAACTCAATATATTTAACCCAATGAACTTCACCATCATCAAGTAAGGCAATAAGATCCATGTATGCATACTTGAAGAGTTATTTTTTATACAAAACAACCCCATTTTGAGGGGTTTAAAAATTGACACAGAATTTAATGGTTTTTGTTTATCTCTACAATGTTATGAGAATGCTTGTATACTCTAAATGAAAATACCCTTGACTGACAATGAGAGTTGCTTTTAAGGATCGTTGACTATACTCTCCAATCATTACATGTAATTTTGTGTTTGTTAACAAGTAAAGTTCTTGAGTAATTCTCATTTATAATTCTAATATACATTGCTTGAATTTGTTATTAATACACTTAGATTAATTAGAGTAACTTGTAATTCTTAATAATTTTAGGAAAATTAGAATAATTAAATTTCTTCTTTTATATCATTGTCTATCCATCTTAATATCTACTCGGTTAATACAAAATTGCTTTAAGATTCCCTAGTGTTCGACACCCTACTTGTTCTATACTTAATCTTAGAGACTAAGGTATACAATTTGACCCATATCATATATTGAGTGTCATTTCTGTAATTTCTTGGCACCATAGTGTCTTCTTTGCCATTTACAATCTTGCTTTATCAATTATGTTCACCATTTGTCACATTTATACACATCATGCATGAAAAGTTCATTTACATACCTATTTTTAAACATCACACATAATTGAACAATAAATCGTACATGCATTACGCGACCCTTGATTTAACATTTTACTCAACTATCATACTTCATACACCACAATTCCATGTTCAAATTGAGTACTCATGTAACTTTTTTATGTCAAGTTAGCTTCTTTAACAAAATTCTATAATACAACTTGCACACATGTATTGAAGTACTATACCTTTTGACCATTTTCTCACCATTTACTTTATTTATTTAAGAATTTAAAAGTTCAAGCTCATTTAAATTCCTTATCACATACACATTGTAATTATGAATTTATTTGATTGGCTTGTGATCCACACACATAAACTTATACTTGAAAAAGCTTAATCTCAGCTGAAATCTTTTTGTATTTTCTCTTAATGATGTACAAAGTGGAGAGTACAAAATATATACATAAGTGTTCCCACAAATAGAGAGCACAGTTAAGATTTACAAATCTAATTTAAAATACAAAAACGAAATGACATGTACAGCTCATTCTTGATTTATTTGGTTAGGATTTCAACATATTTGACCGATTCCTTATCAGCCCCCCTCAAACTAATGATGGAAACCACTGTTAGTTTGTCTTGAAGAAGCAAAAATCGCCGTTTGGACAAAGGTTTTGTCAAGACGTTGGGCATTGGTTGATGGTTGATAAGTATGAGACATGTAGCTATTTTTGGTGAACCAAATCCCGGACAAAGTGAAAATCCATTTCTAGATGTTTGGATCTTGAATGGAGGACTAGATTTGCTGCAAGATCTGTGGCAGAAATATTGTCACACCATATTTTAGGTGGAGTGGGGAGTTGGATTTCCTGTTCCTTGAGAAGAGATTGAAGCCACGTAACTTCTGCAGCAGCAGTGGCAAGAGCTCTATATTCAGAGTCGGTGCTGGAACGTGCAAAGGTCTTTTGCTTCTTTGAACACCAAGATATGAGGTTAGGACCATAAAAAATACTATATCCAGTGGTACTTTTGCGGTCAATCTAATCACCACCCCAATCGGCATCGGAGTATGCATTTAATGAAGAAATTGCAGCAAGCCGAATGATTATGCCAAAATCTAATATCCCACGCAAGTAACGCAAGATGCGTTTGACAGCTTGCCAATGATCAATGGTAGGAGAATGCATGAATTGTGTAACTTTATTGACAGTCATAGTAATATCTGGTCGGGTAAGTGAAAGATACTGAAGAGTGCCCATAACTTGGCAATAAAGAGTGGGATCATCAAAATGATTAGAGGTGCTTAGCTGTAGAATGTGCGAGGTCAAGCTGGAGTGGAGACAGGTGTTGCTTCTTGCATATTTGTCTTTTGAAGCAAGTCATTGATGTATGTCTTTTGGCAAAAATGCAATCCATCTTTTATTTTTGTTACTTCAATGCTAAGAAAATAAGAAAGAGGGCCCAAATTTTTAATTGCAAGATTGCCACTAAGGGAATTAACAATGTGACGTAGTAGTTGAGATGTAGTTCTTATAAGAATCGAGTCATCAACATAAATCAAACAATAGGCAAAATGTTCTCCATTTTTGTAAATAAAAAGGGATGTGTTAGCTTTGGAATCCTTGAAACCAAAATCATGCAATGATTTAGTCAAACATTGATACCATGCTCGGGGAGCCTGCTTGAGGCCGTATAAAGATGTGCACAAAGCACACACATGTAGTGGTTTGTTTGGATCAATGAAACCAGATGGTTGCTCCATGAACATAGGTTCTTCTAATATGCCATGTAAAAATGCATTTGAGACATCAAGGTGATGAATTGGCCAGCCGGATGTAACAGCAATTGAGAGAACCAGGAGAATTGTAGCTGGCTTTATAACTGGACTGAATGTTTCAAATAAGTCTATTCCTGGCCTTTGATGAAAGCCTTTAGCGACATATCTCGCTTTATAGCGATCAATTTGTCCATTAGGCTTCATTTTGATACGGTAAATCCATTTGCACCCTATTATGTTTGATGCCTTTGAACTAGGTACCAGGTCCTAAGTACCATTTGCTAGCAAGGCATCTATTTCTTCACCCATTGCATGCCTCCATTCATTATGTTTAATATCCTATGTGTAAGTATTTGGTGTGAAAGGTTCAGTTATTGTAGTATGGTGACTTTTGGTTTAGTGTTTCTTGTTTTTGATCGAGTAATCTGGGGTGTGTGGAGGTAGTTTGAGGCAAGATTGTTGAAGTGAGGTCTACTAAACAAAAACACTCTAAACATATTATAAAATCACAATCTATCAAGTCCCCCACACTTGAGCTTTTGTTTGTCCTCAAGTAATATATATATATATATATATATATATATATATATATATATATATATATTTCTAAACAATTTCAAAAATAACAGACCATACAAAGTCACGAAAAACGATAACCAAAATAGATAAGAGTCTCAATGTTCTAATCATAAGATGCAAGCCTTACTAATCATGTAACCAAATGAACAAAAATTCAAAAATATCCAAAATTTAAAGAAAACAATGCTAGTTAGAGAAACTAAGATTGAAGATTAGCTTCTTACTTAGTTTAAAACAAGGAGTACTTAACATTCTATTCCACATCTTTCATTCATTCATTTTTTTTTATAGAGTTGAAAAACAATTTAAGCAAAAACAGACTAAAGCATTTCAGATAATTCCCTAGTAAACAACCAATCTCAAATGGGTACTAATATATATATATATTTAGTAACTGATAGTCTCAAAGAGGTACAAATAGATATATTTCCCCCAGTAACCAAGCAATCTCAAAGGAATACATAAAATGTATTTTCCCAGTAATTGATGATCTCAAAGGGGTATTTTAATTACAACATATTATAATATAGGTTTGAATGAAAGTACGTCCTTAATAAAATTTCAGTGTAGAGCTAACTTCCTTCAACTCTCAAAATTAAGCAAAATTTTCTACAAACAAAAGAATTTCTAAATCACATGTTCAAAGGGTTAATTTAATTGATGGGCAAAATAGTGCAATTAGTTTTCACACTTTTTTTCTTTTTTTTTTGGAATAACTAGTTTCAACTTATTCACTGAAAAAAAATTGATTTTAGAAAAAATAATATATGTTGTTAATTTTGGTGGAAAATAAGTTTTATGCAACAAATTTTGGAGGAATCCTATGTTGCTAAATATATTAATATGTATTTCGATATAGAGATAGAAATATCCGTCGCTATCTTTAAGGAAATAATTAATAAAACTATAAAGATTGAATTTCTGTCGCAATATCGGTAGCTACATTTTAATTCTTTTAAAATTTTTAATCCAAATGTGTTTTTTACTTTAAATTAAATTAAAAAAATTATCGTTAGTTCTAATGTTTAATACGCTGTAATAATATATGTCACTGGAAAAAAAAAACCCAAATTAGCGACGGTAGCGACAGATTTGCTACGGAATTCAGATTTTAGCGACGAAAATAAAAAAATAGTCGCTAATTTTTGGCGGCAATGGATGGCGCCTTTTTTTGCGATGAAATTTAGTGACAAAATTTTTCGTCTCTAATTAGCGACGGTTTTTCAAATTTGTCATGAAAAAACAGAATTTCAATTTTATTTTCAATTTACCAATGAAATAAACGGATTTTTAAGTCGCTAAAAAATTTTCAAATTTGTTAATTATTAAAACAATATTTTAGAAATTGAAGTGATACTTTAGTGACGGAATAATCTGTTGCTATTTCGTCTGTAAAATTAATTATAATATTAATAAAAGTAAGCGTACATACTTATAGTTATTAATTATTTTTAATATTTTTTCTTTACACATGAAATTATATTGAATTTCATTTCCTTTGCTAATTTCGATAAGATTAACATTTAATCTTAAAAATTTATAATTAAAAAAATTATAAACAAAATTTAATAATTTTTTTAGTACTCTCATTGATTAAGATAAATTTTTTTAATTGTATTTTTTAGCTTGTAATTATTTTCTATTATGGATTTTATTTTTAATTTGTCCAAAATAAATTTTTTATTATTCAATTATTTAAAAATTTAATGAAAATATTAGATGGGTGAAATGAAATTAATATTAATAAAGAAATTTATTAAGCAATATGTGTTGATACTATTTTTGGGTTTTGAATTAATAACTTTGACTAAATGATTAAATTAAAATACATAAATTAATATATGTATGTATATATTGCAACGCCCCGACAAATAAATAATTATACAAATAAATTAATTAAATTATAGGTTAACTTGGTTATTTTAAAAAAAATTAAGAATTATTCCAGATTTTTTATTGAATTTCCTAACTTTTTCTATTTTGCTACTTTCGCTGCGTCAATATATGTATGTATATATTGTAACGCCCTAAAAATTTCTGAGTTGTGAATAGTACCATAGTAGATATGTAATATCTCAAAAATTTTTGATGTTGTAAATAGTAATTTGATAGGCTAAAAATTTACCAAATGTCAATTTTGATCCAAATGACCCGAAATTTTCTTTGGAATCTACAAAATTAAATATATTTAATTATAACTAAATAAGTAGCCAAATATAAGTGTGTGTGTGTGTGTGTGTGTGTGTATAAAGACCCATAAGATCTGGAATTTTCTTTTAAGACTACTTTAATAAATATTTGGATTATTTTAGTTAAATAGATCTATAATAAATGAATGAAAAAAAAAATAGACAGACTGAATTATACACATTTTATAAATGTATGTAATTATGTATAGATAAATAAATAAAAATACATAAATCCCTTAAGTCTAGAATTATCAGGGGAAATGAAGAAAAGTAGAGAGAGTGAGTAGGGGAGTCATGAAAACGGAGGAGGGGGGATGGTTTGGTGGGTAGATCGGAGAGCAAAACTGTGTGTGAGAGAGAGAGAGCACGGCAGAGGAGCAACCGACGACGACGATGATGGCGATCGGACCACCGTTCTTCGCAACGCCGGCTAGCCCAACCAATTGGGTCTCTCGTTCGCGAAGACAGACCTGATTTGGAGAGAGAAAGCCGAACCTTCTTCTGCTTGCTTCGGCCACCTTCGGCGATTAGTGGCGACATGCAAGGCATGTCTTCTGGTGTAACCCCTGCCTCCTCACTCGCCGACGATGAAGAGATCGACGTTGAGATGGACCGAAGCTTCCATCGGCGATTCCGGTCAAATGGCGGGGCGTACTAGCGCGTGATCACCATAAATGGAGTCCCCACACCGTAAGCTTCATTTTGGTAGTGGTGTCATCTCCGGTGGAGCTCTGGTGACTGAAGAAAGGGGGGCCAAAATGACAGGAAAAAAAAAACTATAAGTGATTACCAAACTTGCTTTTTCAAATGATTTACATATCAATGAAATCTGTTTGGCATGATTTTTATAGAATTTCAGTATGCAGAAATAAAAAAAAAAAATATAGGCGGTTAATGGATTGATATATATGTTGTGCTAATTGATTAACTGGTTTGGTATGATTTGATATAGATTAAACTTATTAGAGACTGTCTTAATAAATTACAGCATATGAAAATATATTTGTTAATTCAATTGATTTGTTAGTAGTATAGCAATTTAGGTTAGTTAAATGGATGTTTTTGTTTAAGTTAAATGTTATTTTGTTGATTTAATGTAGGTTTTTCTTATTTTTTGCATTTATTTTGAATTATTATTTTCCTGTGTTAATTATGTGTTTTTGTGTTAGATTTGGGTGACTTAGAATAATTTTGAAGTTGAAATGTGCTTAAGGGGACAGAAGCTGACCAAAGCTGGGACCAAAGTTACAACCAAAGTAAGGTCCAACTTTGGTAGAGAGCAATTCTTGAGGAAGAAATTAACGAGATGGGTAGTGGCTTATCAAAGATGGGACAAAAGCTGAAACCAAAGCAAGCTTCAGCTTTGGTAGAGAGAAAGTAACTGACCAAAGCAAGACCCAGCTTTGGTCCCAGCTTTAGTCCATGACCTGATGGACTTTTAACTTTTTATTTTGACAAACTTTTTTTTTCTAAATGGACTCTTAAGAGGGACGGCTGCACTTATAAAAGAAAAGACATCTCTTAACCTAAAAAAGAAGAAAAATACAAAGTGAAAAACATAACAACGTGAAGATTACAGCAGCAGAAGAAGAAAATCAAAGAAAGTGGAGAGACAATCTGATGGTGGCCAACCCAGATCCTATTTTTCCTCTTCCTTTGTTCTGAAATATGCTGGTGGCTAGACCTGTTCTTCATTGTGTTCTTCTTCTTTCCTCTATTTTATTTTCTTTTGTTATGATGAATTTAATGGATTTTAGTTTTGATTTGGGACTTAATTTTATTATGAACCAATTCCATAGTTAGGGCTATGGTGGATCTTAATTTTGAGACTGTGTAATTTATTTTTGATTTTATGCATGAGATTGATTTTATGGTTTGAGATTATGTTTTTATTGAGATTAATGCTTGTTGAAATTGATCAAATTAACATGAAATTAATCAATTAATTTACTTGACCAATTGAATTAATTGTTGGATCAAATGAAAAATAACTTGGATTGAAAATATGAATGATCAAACTTATTTTTGTCCTTGTGATTTTTTATTTTTATCAATGTTTTTCCATTGAACTTAATGCTTTCTAATTTTAGTTCTTTTACTTGATCAATTGAAAGAATTAAATTGAGATTAGAGTTAAAATACCATAATCATTGAATTTTGATTAATTTAGGAAAAAATCACCATCTCATATGAATTATCATTTTTTTGCATAAAAATCTGAAAAATTACATAGTTAAAAAGTTAAGTGAAACCCAAGTCCCAACATCCATCATAATTGTTAATTCTCTTTAAAATTAGTGTTTGATTGTTTAGTTATTCATTAGCATAATTTAACTTAATTTCATATTTAAACTTTGCCTGTTTAAATAACATAAGTATTCGAGAATTTTAGTATAATTGTTAGGCTGTTCCCTGAGGACGATATTATGGACTCAATATCCTTTACTACTTGCATGACAGAATACATTTGCTCTTAGATTTAGTTTATTTAGCCCATGTCATAAGGTATGTTAAAATGATGTTTAAAAATAATTATTAGTGATAATTAAGTGGGTTTTTAATGTTCAAATGGATAATTTGACATTTAAATTTGCTTAATCTATGTGAAATTTATACTATGTACTTATAAGTACATATGAATTAAGTTAGGAAAAATGTAGCTAAGTGTAAATTTATGAAATTGGGATAGAGTTGAGGCATAGAGGATAGAATTAAGGCATAAAAGAATATGAAATTTAACCTTTGGGTGCATAATTGGTATGCTTGTGTATAATTACCTATTAGTTTCGTATAAGTAAAGTAGTTTTTGGTATGTAAATGGGGTGGATAGTTAAATTGGTGTGTTAATAAAGAAATTAGTTATTAGTTAGTTGAATTATTGGTGTGGGAATAAAAGAAATACACACGTTTATAGGTAATGCGATACAACACCTAGTACAGTAATTTGAGGAAAGTATGTAAATGATAGAACTAAATTTAGAATTGGAAGAATTATGCCTAAGTAATGAATAAAATATGTATGTAAAAGCTAAATATTGTATAAAGGTGAGAAATGATGAGATAAAGGATATAGATGAACCAACAGTAAAAAAAAAAATTTAAAGTATAAACAATTTAAGAATGTGATAGGAATGAGTAAGGAAGCAAGAAAAGTGGATTTAAATAACAAATTTGCAAATCCATATTAAATGTATAACCTAAGGAACTAAATGGTAAATACGGAAGTAAATACGGATTAAGGAACCATAAAGTAATTTAATGATAAAAAGTAAACTTGTGTTGGAGTTTGATTCGGGGTATGGTGAATGAATGTATGATTTTTAAAAGTGTTAACAGATTTTTTCTCTACAGGGAGATAGGCATTTTTATAGGAAAAATTCTGCCGAAATTTTTTAAATTTATTATTATTATTATTGAAAAGAGTATCTTGCATTTGATTAATTGGTACTATAGAATTGAAAAAGTAGAATAAATATAGGTTATTTTGTATGTTAGAAGTCCCTCTACATAAATACTGTTAACACTTGATTATTATTATACTACTTTGTTCTTATTATTAATCTTTGGAGATTAATTCATTTGGATTTGCTGTGTAATCTACATATATTGCTGCTTTGCTTATTTTTATTTTTTTGATTTGAGGCCTCTATCAAGATTAGACTCAATCTCTTATCACTTTAGTTGAAACGCAAAATCAGTTTAGGATCAATAAAACTACGAAATCATAGGCAACATCTAATGTAATTTATGTATATTTTATTTTTAATGTATTTTTGCTTAGTATTTATTAGGAACATAATATGAAAATTTATGTATGTTATTTTTCTTTTATTTATTTTAAATGGTTTTATTTTATTAAATATAAGTTTGATTTTCGATCTATTCGGTTCAGTTTAAAATCGAACCGAACCGACCATTTGCATACCTTTAATTGTACAATTTAATATATTTTTATAATATTATATTTTTAAATTAATAGTATTGTTAATAATATTGCATAATTATTATTTATATAAATTAAATTTTTGATGTAATAATAATAATAATAAATTAAATTAAAAATAATAATAAAAAATTTAATAATTTTGCAACAGAATAGCGATGGAATTTTTTGTCGCTAATATTTTTTAATATTTAAGGCAACTAATTTAGAGGTTATTTAGCGACGGAATATTTTGTTTTTAGCGACAGAATTTGCCGTTGTTATTTTTAGCGACAGTTTTATATTTTGGTCGCAAAATTCCTTGCGACAGACAGATTAGCGACGATTAGTCGTTTTGTCACTAAAAGTAATTAATGACGGAATTCATGGAATTAGCGACGGAAATTGCCGTTTCTAATTCTCTATTTTTTGTAGTGTGTTTTTATAAATGAAATAATATTTTAAATTTAATTTTTATTAATTTATTTTAATTGTTATATTAAGAGGAGCAAAATAATTTAAAATGATTTTTATATTATTATTAATTATAACTAAATTTTGATATATTGATTAATTTCAATGAATTTCTTAATCTAATTCTAAAACTAAAATAAAATCATAATATAATATTTAATTTTTAATAATATTTTAAATAAGAGACGCTAACTAATGGAATTAGGGGTGAGCAAAAAAACCGATGGACTTGGTTAACCGAAAAAAAAATTCGAAACCGAACCGATGGACTGGTTAACCGATTGTAATGGACTGGTTAATGGTTAGTGTTTTGAAAAAACCGATATTAATGGACTGGTTAATGGTTTTTGACTTATGTGACTGGTTAACCGAAACCGAAACCGAATTTTTAGTTAATTTATTAATTTTTTAATAATTTATAACAATTTATCCTAATTAAAGGTAATCATGTGCTTTTTTTTTTATTATACTAATTATTTTAAAGTTTTTAAGTTTTTTTAATTGGCTATCAGTAAATATAACAATTTATCTAATTAAAAATGATTATGTACCGGTTATATTTACTTATTAAATATTAATTTTTAAAAATAAATTTGCTTATATTCACCAAATATTTTTATTTTAACAACAATAATGTTATATTATAGTGAAAAAATTTTAATTTTTAAGTATTTTGAACATTTTAATTTTATTTATAAATATATTTATAATTATAGTGGTTAACCGAAAAATATTGGGTAACCGATCCGAAAATCCGAAACCGATGGACTGGTTAACCGATGGTAATGGACTGGTTAATGGACTGAAATTTCAAAAAACCGATATTAATGGACTGGTTAATGGATTGGGGCTCATGGACCGGTTAACCGACCATGCTCACCCCTAAATGGAATAGCTCTAGGGGTGAGCAAAAAAACCGATGGACTCGGTTAACCGAAAAAAAATCCAAAACTGAACCGATGGACTGGTTAACCGATTGTAATGGACTGGTTAATGGTTCGTGTTTTGAAAAAATCGATATTAATGGACTGGTTAATGGTTTTTGACTCATGTGACTGGTTAACCAAACCGAAACCGAATTTTTAGTTAATTTATTAATTTTTTAAAAATTTATAACAATTTATCCTAATTAAAGGTGATCATGTACTTTTTTTTTCATTATACTAATTATTTTAAAGTTTTTAACCTTTTTTAATTGGCTATTAGTAAATATAACAATTTATCTAATTAAAAGTGATTATGGACCGGTTAATATATTTACTTATTAAATATTAATTTTTAAAAACAAATTTGCTTATATCCACCAAATATTTTTATTTTAACAACAATAATGTTATATTATAGTGAAAAAATTTTAATTTTTAAGTATTTTGAACATTTTAATTTTATTTATGAATATATCTATAATTATAGTGGCTAACCGAAAAATATTGGGTAATCGATCCGAAAATCCGAAACCGATGGACTGGTTAACCGATGGTAATGGACTGAAATTTCAAAAAACCGATATTAATGGACTGGGGCTCATGGACCGGTTAACCGACCATGCTCACCCCTAAATAGCTCTATAAAATATTTTAAAAGTATTTCATTAGTTTTAAAATAATGTTAATTCAAAATATAACTAAAATTGGGAATTAAATTATGAAACTTTTCTAATTTGGAGGTTAAATTGAGAAATGAGTTAATGGTTAAGAGTTATTTCGTAATTAACTCCTAAAATGTTTAATTTTTTTAATTTGTTCTCATTTATTTATTTATTATGAGGAAGATGGGAAAAAAAATTCAATTTAATTATTTATTTTTGGTGAGGGAGATGGGAAAAAATTTTCAATTTAATTACTCTTATTTGCATATAATGTAAAAGTTTTATATAGTTATCAAAATCTTTGTTTCCTACTCAATTAAATTAATCAACACTAATAAATTTAAGGTGGCGATAGGTACAATTAGGGGTGAGCAAAAAAACCAATGGACTCGGTTAACCGAAAAAAAATTCGAACCGATGGACTGGTTAACCGATTGTAATAGACTGGTTAATGGTTAGTGTTTTGAAAAAACTGACATTAATGGACTGGTTAATGGTTTTTTACTCATGTGATTGGTTAACCAAACCGAATTTTTAGTTAATTTATTAATTTTTTAATAATTTATAACAATTTATATAACAATTTATCCTAATTAAAGGTGATGACTATAAATAACAAGATTGATGGAGGATTAATAAGCAAACAACTCTACATATCCTCCAAAAATGAGGGCCTTTCTTATCTTATTTTTTTTTGATAAGCCAAAGGATTTCAATTAAATTAGAAAGAGTACATAGTGACAAAACTGCCAAACAATCCACAAGAAACAAACAACCCAGCCAATAGCATATATGGCAAATCCAGAACCAAACATAACCCCACAATCAGAAGCCTACTTAGACAACACTACCCTATTAAAATATCAAAATCTACATTGCAGAGGAGCCGCCGTTCAGACTAACTATTAGATAAATTCTGCAGGTCTTCAAGGACACCATACTCACTGATCCTACTCCTTGCATCACCAAAGAGACAACGAAAAAAAGCATTCCCATGATTAATGAATGAAAGAGACTCCCTAAAGAAAGCAGAGCATTCTGACTAATAACGTTAAAATTGCTAAACAGCTTCCAGCCACCACATTAGATTGATCTAGTTCAAAATAGTATTTTTGACTGAAATAGAAGAGAATCGAAGAAGGTGATAAGAGCCTTTTCCTCCACACAAATTCAACCCAAAATGAATACCCAGCACTGCAACCCAGCAAAAAAGAGCATGCAGACCCTTACAAGCCTAACTCCAGCCTTCCTATATCAGAGACTTCCCTCTTGATCCTCTAATGTGAACAGTGAACAAACTGAAAGAGATCAACCAAACAATCACAGAGCATAAAACTTAGGGCAGAGAAGAAACAGAGAAGGTGGACCCAATTACACCGAGCAGAATAAATGACCAAAGCCAAAGATGAAAGGCTGAGGCCACCAGCAAAGCCACAAGATTATAGAAGACTGAACAAGTGCATATCAAAGCAGCCAAGCGAAGAGATCCGACTTGTTAGAGGCACCCCGCTTAGCAAGGTGATCAGCTACAAAATTGCATTCTCTTGGTCTCTGTTGAAAAATCACATTACCTAGAGAAAGCAAATAATTGTCAATTCTGTTGAAGATAAAAGAAAGTTTCCATGGCCTATGATGTACATCCAGACATAACCACTGATTCACCACCATTGAATCTAATTCGATAATGATGCCTGGTCCATACACATTACCCAGTAAGTGCTCACAAGAGATTTTTAGGGCCTTCTTCACAGCTAACAGTTCAGCCAAGTTAGAGTCTAAAGAACCCACAAAACATGAAAACAAGCAAAGAAACTCTCCTCTGTAATTTCTTAATACGCCGCCGATTCCTGCTGGACTCGGATTACCAAGGGAGGAGCCATCTGTGTTCCACTTGAGAAAAGGCACCTCGGGTGGGCACCAAAAAACTAAAGGTCTGATTTTTTTTGTAATACGGTGAATTTTAATGGCATCAGCTGCAAGACTTAGACTCTGACCTCTAAGAAAAGCCAAATCATCAATATTATTAATCCAAAAGGAAGCTCTAGCTAGAATAATATGAAAAAGCACATCTAGCTTAACCTTTCTACCCTCAAAAACAACTGCATTTCTCTCAAGCCAGATAGACCATATGGATGCAAGAAAAATAATTAACCACACTTTCCTTTGGATTTTACCTTTCACCAGATCTAGCTATTGAACAACGAAATCATTGAAAGAACACGGCAGACAGATTGAGATGCCCCACCAGCCCACCAGTCTGTACCAGATAGAGGAAGAAAATGGGCAAAGAAGGAGCAAATGGTTAACGGATTCCACCTCATTCCGACAAAAAGGACACACTAGAGCATTTGCATCCAAAATTCCCAATTTAAATAAGAAATCCTTTGTGAAAATCCTGTTTAACAAAGCTCTCCAAAGGAAAATATCCACTTTTGGGGGAACGAGATTTTTCCAGAGTATATTTGAAGGTAACGAATGGGATTGGGGATAGACTTTGTGACGCGCGCCGAACCCGGACAACCCAGCAAGGGCCCTCTCTTTGAATCCGCTTTAGGATTCGAGGTATGAAGGTTCGCGTCTTTTGATCATGGGCGCCATGAGACATCATCGGTATGCTCCTCTCAATAGAACATTGGGAAGAATAACCTAGCCTATTGACGCCTAAAGGCACCTTTGAGGTATTTGGAGTCGCCACCCAATTTGCAAGAAATTGGGAAAAGGTTTCTCACCTCTATTGGTCTAAACCAGAGATATGGTGTCCGGAACTTCCCTCTTATTTATGCTTTGGTTAATTATAAATGGGTTTTTAACTTCTTAAAATTATATCTCTCATCTCACACGAGCGATGCATTAAAAGTAAAAGCGCATTTCAAGCACGTAAAGGAAGTAAATAAAAGCGATAAAGCAATAGATAGGGAAAGCCATAAATGAAAGCGGTAAACACGCAAGCACGCAATTACAAGAGAAATAGGGGCGGAATACAACCCCCATTGGAAGGAAATGAAGCTATAAATGGGACAGAATACAATCACCAAAATAAATAAATTTGCCCCAAAATTATTACAAGGGCCCAAAAAAGAATTGAACTTGAATTTAAAACACTCACCCAAGATTAAAATAAAAGACATGCATAAATCGGGTCATTATTTCAGGAACATTGGTTCCTTCGCGCCTATTCTAAGGTTTAGGAACGTTGATTCCTCGCGTTTACTTGAAGAAGGTTCGAAGAGTCGCTTTGGTTGTTTGGAAGAAAATCGGGATGAGTGATCCCATTTTATTGAAAATTGACTCTTCGTTTTGATTGTGATAATTTTATTGTTGGGCTAAAACAAGGGACATTGGTCCCAATTTTATTAGTGAAAATCCTGATTTAATTATAAAAGTATTTTTGTGACTTTTTATCGCACGCGCGCATAAATAAAATAAATATTTACAAATAAACACAACAAAAAGATAGAGAATTAGAGAGATCTCACCGAACTGATGTGACCCTCCGCGCGCCATCCGGGGAGCCGCGGGGATACTCACATAACCCGACTCAAGTTAAATCTCAGACAGAAAATTAATAAAAAATATTAGTAATGATTCTAAATGAAATTGATCTAATAAAAACAAAAATAAATATTGAACACCAGTATATAATGCTAATAATAATGATAATAATAATAACAAAACAAATAAAAAGCAATACTAATAATAATAATGATGCACACATAATGATGACAGTGAATATAAACATTAAAAACCCTAATAATAATAATAATAATGGTGATAATAATAATAATAATAATAATAATAATAATAATAATAATAATAATAATAATAAAGGTAAAAAATATCAGTGCTAATATTAATATTGATGATAATAATAATAATAATAATAGTAATAATAATAAATAGATAAATAAATAATAGTGGCACAAATAGTATCAAACGATAATGACATAAATAATACTAACATTTAATAAGATTACAATAGTAACTAAATATAATAATAATAATAATAATAATAATAATAATAATAATAAACAGAAATGATACATAACAAATAGATAAATATAATAATAGCAACAATTAATTAATAATAAACACAAAATACATAAATATATGATAATAATAATAATAATAATAATAATAATAATAATAATAATAATAATAATAATAATAATAATAAATGTAAAAACAGAAAATAAGTTAATAATAATAATAATAATAATAATAATGATAATAATAATAATAATAAGATTACAATAGTAACTAAATATAATAATAATAATAATAATAATAATAATAATAATAATAATAATAATAAACAGAAATGATACATAACAAATAGATAAATATAATAATAGCAACAATTAATTAATAATAAACACAAAATACATAAATATATGATAATAATAATAATAAATGTAAAAACAGAAAATAAGTTAATAATAATAATAATAATAATAATAATAATAATGATAATAATAATAATGAAAACAGAATATTAAGTAAACACCGAATAAATAATAATAATAATAATAATAATAATAATAATAATAATAATAATATAAATAATAATAATAATAGGAGAAAAAGGAGATGGCGGCACCAGGATTTACAAAGAACAAATTAAAGTCACAAATGATATACCAACAGTAGCCAAAAACTAAAGAATAATATTAGATAAAAAGCATGATTTTTAATGGCAACGGAAGTAGAAATATTCACTACAATAAATAATATACAAATGAATAAATGAAATTGATCCAAGTGTTTACCCTCAGAAATTTTATAGATTGAAGAAAGCGGTGTCTTGATCCGTCTCCCTTGTCGAATTTACAGTGATAACCACCCAAAAAAATAAAAATCTATGTTTTTAATTAAATTAGTTCAAGAAAATATTTTTGGTGGGATGAATAAGCAAAGAAAATTAATTTTTCTAGCTCAAATCAAACCCAAGATGAAATGTTATTAGAGCAAAAAAGATTAAAGCTTGAAAATGAAACTCAAGAATTTTTTGAAGAATTTTTGAGGAAGAAACCAGTTTTTGGAGAGAAGAAGTTAGAGAGAAAAGCCAAAAAAAATCCTTGAATCAAAATGTTGCCGTCCTCCAAAATGAGGGGAAAAATCCTCATTTGATTTGTTGGTCTTCGCTCAAAATGGAAAGAGTTAGAAAGTCTTTATTTTAGTTGATCGAAAATAACATAAAACGGTGAAAAAAATTGGAAAAATCAGACTGAAAAATACAGAAAATCGACAAAAACGACGAAAAGGGTCGCGTGGAGAGGGAGACCGCGCGCCAGGAGCAATCGCGCGCTGTGCAGGGCACCGCGCGTGCCTGCGCCGGACATCACGGAGGGACACGCGTGGTGTCCCTACGAAGTGGCAAGTGGTCGCGTGGTGGCCAAGTGACCACCGCGCGGCCACTTTGCCAAAGTTGAAAAGTGGTCGCGTGATGGCCACTTTGCCATCACGCGACCCTTCAATTGGAAAAAAAAAAGGAATTTAAAATATATATAATTTAATTAAAAAAAAACTTTTAAATTCCTTTTTTTTTCCAATTGAATTAATTAACTAATTTAATTCTCCTTTTTCAATTAAATTAATCAATTAATTCAATTCAATTAAATTAAATAACTAATTTAATTTTTTTTTCTTTATCAAAATAACACTTTCCAATAATATTATTTTTGGAATTAAAATTAATAATAATTTTTTATGATAAAAAAAACGAGGGTCTCGACAAGGGAAGCATCATTTTTGACACATTTGCCTGTAAGTCGGTATCATTTTCATCATCGGGTAATTCTGATCTTGGACCGCCTTAGGACCCGGTGTCTACAGTTGTCCCCAATTTTGGGGAAACTTAGAACCTAGGTGCCTAAGTGAGCCAAAATTCAGAAAAGAAGGGAAGAGACACGTACCTGAGGCGGTCGCTTTCCCGGACTGGATGGCACTGTTGCAGATTTTAGTGTGTTGGCTATTGTTGTAGCGGTAATGTCGTGATCGTGCAAACCCTCCGTGGAGTGGTAGTACCGTCATTGCGCAAATTGTTCTGAGTTGGCAGTACCGTTGTCGTGCAGACCTTCCGTAGAATAGTAGTACCGGCAACGTGCAAGCCTTTTGAAGCAGTAGTACCGAGATCGTGCAAACCCTCCGTGGAGCAGTAGTACCTTCCTCGTGCAAACTGTTTTGAAGTGGTAGTACCGTTGTCGTGCAAACCTTCCGTAGAATAGTAGTACCGGCAGCGTGCAAACCCTTTGAAGCAGTAGTACCGAGATCGTGCAAACCCTCCGTGGAGCAGTAGTACCTCCCTCGTGCAAACTGTTTTGAAGTGGTAGTACCGTTGTCGTGCAAACCTTCCGTAGAATAGTAGTACCGGCAGCGTGCAAACCCTTTGAAGCAGTAGTACCGAGATCGTGCAAACCCTCCGTGGAGAAGTAGTACCTCCCTCGTGCAAACTGTTTTGAAGCGGTAGTACCGTTGTCGTGCAAACCTTCCGTAGAATAGTAGTACCGGCAGCGTGCAAACCTTTTGAAGCAGTAGTACCGAGATCGTGCAAACCCTCCGTGGAGCAGTAGTACCTCCCTCGTGCAAACTGTTTTGAAGCGGCAGTACCGTTGTCGTGCAAACCTTCCGTAGAATAGTAGTACCGGCAGCGTGCAAACCCTTCTGTGATTTGAAGTAGTGGTGCTGTCTATGAGCCCTTTGGTTGATTGTCTGTTTTGATTTAACGATTGAGCTGATGTTGGATTGATGTCGTCGCTCACCCTTTGTCGGTGCTAGCATCGAGTTTCTCTCTTTCTGCAAAATTTAGAAGACAAATATGCAGGTATAAATAGTGAGCATGCACGTGAGATGTATGTGTCATGCAGCAATGCAGGAATAGAGTTCATCCGAGTGGAATCGGGGCGTCAGCTGGTTTAGTTATCCGTCGCGGTTGGCTTGATGTCCTCTGAAATTGCTTTTGAATTTTGTGCCTCTAGGGGATTATGAGGTTCTCCTCTAGTACCTGTAGTCATTATTTTAAGGTAGTGCGTCCCTTGTGGATTTTCACACTAGCTTTTCTTAGCGGGAGATGCGTCCTTGTCGGATTTTCACATAACCCTGTGCCTTATTTTTTGCCTGGAATGGACCCAACCCAATCCAGCGGCTTTTATTTATTTCATTTTTTGTAGGGCAGACTGCCTGTCGCCAGGTTTTCACCCTGCCCTTTGGCCTAACTTTTGCTTAGAGCGCCAGTCACGGTTTTCATCTCTAACGGCCTTTTATTTTATTTTATTTTATTTTATTTTATTTTTGGAGAGAGAAGTTGGAGTTGTTGCGAAAGGTTTTTCATGTATGATTGGCATGTGCTTATGTCTCAGATTTTGGTTGGATGAGCTTAGTTTTTTATTCGGAAGGTGCTGTAGGGTTGGCTTCTCAGTGGGTAGCAAGGTGAGTTGACTGAAGTGCCTGAGTGGCGGAGGGTAGATAGTAACAATGTGCTGGTTTTGTGCCGGACTCAGACAACTTTGAGTGTGCAAGATGCGCTGCCCTGGTTACACTCATACATATTTGCATAAATGCATATATTTCAATCTGATTTCATAACACATGATCACTATTTGGCATTAACTCGAAAAATATGGGACATCATCTAATCTCGGGATAGATCTTGAGAGCATCAAACTCCTGTTATCAATCAGCCCTCACGGGTTTTCTTGATTGAATATTTTCTCTCCTTCCTTTTTTTTATTCTTTTTTTTTAGCCTTTGCCATGGACCCTCTTTCAGTCTGTCAGTGTAGATCGAATTCGCTTTCATCTTTGTCAGCCGGGGAGACTGCTGCTTCTGGGAGTGGTTCCTCTTGATATCAAAGTTTTGGTTTTAGCTCTCGTGCAGACTGGTTGAGGTGATGGGTTCATTATTTGGGGCTTGAATACGAAGTTTCATGCTTGACTTTTATTGGCTTTGGCGGTTCGAGTCCTGGCTTTTATTGGCTTTGGTGGTCCAAACCCTGGAATGGTTGTTCAATGGCTGAGCTAGGGCAACAGGATCTGGGGTACTTTTATCGGTTTTGGTGGTTTAAGTTCCGAAATAATTTTTTTTTTTCGATGCCTGAGATTGGATGGATGGTTTGTGAATTAGCCTTTTAGGTCCTTTTCAGTGGCAGAAGAAGAATGGCAATGTGCAAGCATGTGTAGATCAACGGGATTTGAACAAAACTTGCCCCCAAATAGCATTCCCTTGCCCCCTGATCAATTCTCTCTTTTCTTCTCTCTCTTTTTTTTCTTATTAAATTTTTTCTTTTCTTTTCTTTTAAAATATTTTCTTTTCTTTTCTTTTCTTCTCTTCTAAATTTTTTTTCTTTTATTTTCTTCAATTTTTTTTTTTTTTTTTTGCACCCCAATTTTCTTTTAGCAAACTTTGTTCGAGTCCTGAAGTTTACACATACGTGCACTTTTCATCTCAACCACTGGGACCATTATTATTCAATTTGGTCGGATATTAAATTTTGGTAAGAAATTTGGCAATGAGGGTTTCGGATGGTTAAGGGTCAGTCATAATTGGTTTTGAGGGTGCACATTTCAAGTAGTCATGAAGAAGAGGGTCATACGGTTTGGTTCTGATGGGTCATATATTTCTCATGGTGGTTTTGAGTTTTATTTGTCTAACTCCTGGTGTAGCTCTTGAAGTTTGATTTTATTCAGCGGCACCATATGCAACTTGGATGTTGTGGATGCGAAGAAGTGGCTTTCAAAATTCGGTTCGTCATCATGCTAGCAGGCGAAAGTAGTACTGATCTCAAGAACTTCCTTATCAATTTTCAGCATGTCATACCAGATCCGGGCAAAGGCTTTTTTTTTTTTTTATTATCTCTCAAGCTTTTATCTCACTTCAGGAGTCATAACAGATGCTATCAAGATTTTATTTGGATTCCCCAAAGTTTCGAGACTAGATGGAGTCGTATTAATTGGGTTAATGTCAAAATGAATGGATGGATCGTGATCATGAGAAATGAAATCAAAGAAATATCACATAAACAAACAGAAATTGTTCAACATATTACAATAACCAAATTGTCTTGAAAGAGTTCTGAAATTGAAAAGCAATAAACATAAAAAAAAAAACATAATCTTCTGCTCGCAGCTTTGGAGGAACGTGCCGCTCAAATGGATTGACCCGATCACATCTCTGGTGGAGGGACAGCATTGCATCCTGCCTTCTTCTTTTCTCTCTTCTCGGGGTCCGTGATCTGCTTGGTGTCGATAAGATCTTGGATCCTGTTCCTTAAAGTTCGGCAATAATCCGTCAGGTGCCCGGTGTGCTGATGAAAGGCGCAGTACTGGTCATCCCTATGTCCCGGCTGCCCTTGAGTCGCAGCTGGCCTAGGTGTTAGCGGTCTCAGCTTACCTTCCTTGGTCAACCTCTCCAGTACCCAAGATAGAGAGCGGCCTAAGTTAGAGTAGTACCTCTGACCTTGTCCTATTCCAGTGGCTGAGACCTCAGCTGTCTTACCATTTTTACCATTACTGCTTCCAACTCCTCCTGACTTGTAGCCTGACTGGTTCCCAAAGTTCCTCCCAGCAAAGTTATTTTGGCTTGCCTTCTTTGCCAGGTAGGCTGCCTCGGCTTCTACAGCAATGTCTTTGAGCGACTCCCAATCTCGAAGTCCTTTGAAGCTAAGCAAATCCCTCAAGTAGGGGCAGGAATTCCTGATGAACAGTCTGATTTGATCGGCAGTGTCAGGCTTCCGTTTCATTTCCATAACTCGATTCCTCCACCTGGTGAGGTACTCATGGAATGATTCATCATTTTTCTGCTGAAGAAGCTCGAGGTCCTTTAGAGTGACCTCCATTCTGGTGCTGCAGTCATATTGTCTCATGAATTCATCAGTCAGGAGGTCCCAGTCCTCTTTCGATCTCCTATCAAGGCCATGATACCAGTCAACCACTGGATCTGCTAGGCTGAGGCAGAAGTAGTCCACCTTTTGCCTCTTAGTCAGCCCTGTGCCCTTCATCACTAGGGTGTATTACTTGATATGTGCGGACGGGTCCGATGTTCCGTCAAATTTTGGCAGCTCGGGCATCCTGAACCTCTGGGGCAGTAGCTCCTCATCCCCTAAATCTCTGTCCTCGGGGTTGATTCCCTTACCAGCTGCTAGCAGGCGAGTGATTGCCTCAATTTGTTGTCTCATACCCCTCATGGCTTCATCTTCGGCCCTGGGTGCTCTACCCCTCACGACTTGATGGGCTGCTAACTCCTCAACTTCCTCTTCCACAAAGTCCTCATCAGGATAAGGGACCCTTGCCCTTCTTGGCTCAGCGGGCACAGCAGCGGCTTTGGGCTCATCTATAGGTTGATGGGCAACACATCCGACGAGGGGAACCTCCCCACCAGCAGGTGGTTCGGCTTGCCCCCGAGGAGGGGCTACTGGTGGCTGTGGAGCAACTGGTGCTTGGGGAGCAGGAGGCTGTGCAAATCTTTCGGCCATTGCTCCCATCATTTCTAGCATTCTTCGTTCAAAATCCTCCAGTCTCCTGGCGAGGTCTTGAGTGGTCAAGTTTCCAGTTTCTTCTGCCATTGAGGATGATTCGCTACTTGTTGAGAATGACTCAGAATCCCAAAAAGGCACCAATTCTAGCAATTCGAAGGGTGAGTCTGTTCTCACTAGCCGGCCGTCAGAACTTCTAGTCCACTTGGATGAATCTATGATGGCTGAAAAGCTCAAATGGTTAGCATGATGCATGGATGACAGTTATAATGCATGATCGTGAGTTATGCAGCATTTCGCAACCACATACAAGCAAGTAGATCCTTCCGACCTTATTTCTCCCGCACACGAGGTCAAATAGTCCTTTCCTAGGTGGGCTTAGTCCATGGGTTAACAGGGAACCCATTGGACGCGCATGGTACGCGGTGAAAAATCGGCAGCATAACACTCTTAATCTAATGAACATACGTATGAGTTTTGGCCATTACGTATTTAGGCAATTCAACCAAATTAGGGTGGGCTCACTGGGGCATGAAAGCATTTGATGAGGAACCACTTAATTTGCTTGATTTTGTTTAATACGTGACGGCCCACATCACAAGCATCGTATTAAGGAGCATACCACCTAGTGGAAGTTTCTATTTGCCATTACATGTGCTTTGGTCAAGGTGATGAATTTTTTGGTTACCCAAGCATGATCCCTGCCGATGGGTCTAACTCGTCATGAGTATAGCGACCGATCGGGTCGTCATTTGATATACCAAAAGGTACGAGGCTTGGGCTGGTGATTATCCCTAACACTTCCCTACAATGAGTGAAAGTAGGGTCGTGATTCGGGAATGCACCGAGGTAAGATAGGGACCAACTAGCGTAAGTCTAAGGCTCTAAAATGATATGATGCAATTTTTGAAAAGAGACAGAATTTTAAGCTTCAAAAACCCAATTATAAATTTTAACCAAAGCACTTTCGGAGCAAAGTCTCAAACACAAAGTCCCCAGTGGAGTCGCCACTGTGACGCGCGCCGAACCCGGACAACCCAGCAAGGGCCCTCTCTTTGAATCCGCTTTAGGATTCGAGGTATGAAGGTTCGCGTCTTTTGATCATGGGCGCCATGAGACATCATCGGTATGCTCCTCTCAATAGAACATTGGGGAGAATAACCTAGCCTATTGACGCCTAAAGGCACCTTTGAGGTATTTGGAGTCGCCACCCAATTTGCAAGAAATTGGGAAAAGGTTTCTCACCTCTATTGGTCTAAACCAGAGATATGGTGTCCGGAACTTCCCTCTTATTTATGCTTTGGTTAATTATAAATGGGTTTTTAACTTCTTAAAATTATATCTCTCATCTCGCACGAGCGATGCATTAAAAGTAAAAGCGCATTTCAAGCACGTAAAGGAAGTAAATAAAACCGATAAAGCAATAGATAGGGAAAGCGATAAATGAAAGCGGTAAACACGCAAGCACGCAATTACAAGAGAAATAGGGGCGGAATACAACCCCCATTGGAAGGAAATTAAGCTATAAATGGGACAGAATACAATCCCCAAAATAAATAAATTTGCCCCAAAATTATTACAAGGGCCCAAAAAAGAATTGAACTTGAATTTAAAACACTCACCCAAGATTAAAATAAAAGACATGCATAAATCGGGACATTATTTCAGGAACATTGGTTCCTTCGCGCCTATTCTAAGGTTTAGGAACGTTGATTCCTCGCGTTTACTTGAAGAAGGTTCGAAGAGTCGCTTTGGTTGTTTGGAAGAAAATCGGGATGAGTGATCCCATTTTATTGAAAATTGACTCTTCGTTTTGATTGTGATAATTTTATTGTTGGGCTAAAACAAGGGACATTGGTCCCAATTTTATTAGTGAAAATCCTGATTTAATTATAAAAGTATTTTTGTGACTTTTTATCGCACGCGCGCATAAATAAAATAAATATTTACAAATAAACACAACAAAAAGATAGAGAATTAGAGAGATCTCACCGAACTGATGTGACCCTCCGCGCGTTGCGACCCATCCGGGGAGCCGCGGGGATACTCACATAACCCGACTCAAGTTAAATCTCAGACAGAAAATTAATAAAAAATATTAGTAATGATTCTAAATGAAATTGATCTAATAAAAACAAAAATAAATATTGAACACCAGTATATAATGCTAATAATAATGATAATAATAATAATAATAATAATAATAATAATAACAAAACAAATAAAAAGCAATACTAATAATAATAATGATGCACACATAATGATGACAGTGAATATAAACATTAAAAACCCTAATAATAATAATAATAATGGTGATAATAATAATAATAATAATAATAATAATAATAATAATAATAATAATAATAATAATAATAAAGGTAAAAAATATCAGTGCTAATATTAATATTGATGATAATAATAATAATAATAATAATAGTAATAATAATAAATAGATAAATAAATAATAGTGGCACAAATAGTATCAAACGATAATGACATAAATAATACTAACATTTAATAAGATTACAATAGTAACTAAATATAATAATAATAATAATAATAATAATAATAATAATAATAATAATAATAATAATAATAAACAGAAATGATACATAACAAATAGATAAATATAATAATAGCAACAATTAATTAATAATAAACACAAAATACATAAATATATGATAATAATAATAATAATAATAATAATAATAATAATAATAATAATAAATGTAAAAACAGAAAATAAGTTAATAATAATAATAATAATAATAATAATAATAATAATGATAATAATAATAATAATAAGATTACAATAGTAACTAAATATAATAATAATAATAATAATAATAATAATAATAATAATAATAATAATAATAATAATAAACAGAAATGATACATAACAAATAGATAAATATAATAATAGCAACAATTAATTAATAATAAACACAAAATACATAAATATATGATAATAATAATAATAATAATAATAAATGTAAAAACAGAAAATAAGTTAATAATAATAATAATAATAATAATAATAATGATAATAATAATAATGAAAACATAATATTAAGTAAACACCGAATAAATAATAATAATAATAATAATAATAATAATAATAATAATAATAATAATAATAATAATAATAATAATAATAATAATATAAATAATAATAATAATAGGAGAGAAAGGAGATGGCGGCACCAGGATTTACAAAGAACAAATTAAAGTCACAAATGATATACCAACAGTGGCCAAAAACTAAAGAATAATATTAGATAAAAAGCATGATTTTTAATGGCAACGGAAGTAGAAATATTCACTACAATAAATAATATACAAATGAATAAATGAAATTGATCCAAGTGTTTACCCTCAGAAATTTTATAGATTGAAGAAAGCGGTGTCTTGATCCGTCTCCCTTGTCGAATTTACAGTGATAACCACCCAAAAAAATAAAAATCTATGTTTTTAATTAAATTAGTTCAAGAAAATATTTTTGGTGGGATGAATAAGCAAAGAAAATTAAATTTTCTAGCTCAAATCAAACCCAAGATGAAATGTTATTAGAGCAAAAAAGATTAAAGCTTGAAAATGAAACTCAAGAATTTTTTGAAGAATTTTTGAGGAAGAAACCAGTTTTTGGAGAGAAGAAGTTAGAGAGAAAAGCCAAAAAAAATCCTTGAATCAAAATGTTGCCGTCCTCCAAAATGAGGGGAAAAATCCTCATTTGATTTGTTGGTCTTCGCTCAAAATGGAAAGAGTTAGAAAGTCTTTATTTTAGTTGATCGAAAATAACATAAAACGGTGAAAAAAATGGAAAAATCAGACTGAAAAATACAGAAAATCGACAAAAACGACGAAAAGGGTTGCGTGGAGAGGGAGACCGCGCGCCAGGAGCAATCGCGCGCTGTGCAGGGCACCGCGCGTGCCTGCGCCGGACATCACGGAGGGACACGCGTGGTGTCCCTACGGAGTGGCAAGTGGTCGCGTGGTGGCCAAGTGACCACCGCGCGGCCACTTTGCCAAAGTTGAAAAGTGGTCGCGTGATGGCCACTTTGCCATCACGCGACCCTTCAATGAATAAGTGGCCACTTTGGCCACTTATTCCACTGTTAAAGCGCATATATATATATATATATATATATATATATAATTTAATTAAAAAAAACTTTTAAATTCCTTTTTTTTTCCAATTAAATTAATTAACTAATTTAATTCTCCTTTTTCAATTAAATTAATCAATTAATTCAATTCAATTAAATTAAATAACTAATTTAATTTTTTTTTCTTTATCAAAATAACACTTTTCAATAATATTATTTTTGGAATTAAAATTAATAATAATTTTTTATGATAAAAAAAAAACGAAGGTCTCGACAAGGGAAGCATCATTTTTGACACATTTGCCTGTAAGTCGGTATCATTTTCATCATCGGGTAATTCTGATCTTGGACCGCCTTAGGACCCGGTGTCTACAGACTTGAAGTTCTTGGGCCTTAAGACAGGCTGAAGAGACCGAGAACAGGCCTTTAGGGTCATGAACCCAAATTTTTCTATCAGACTTCATTTTAGATATTGACACCCTATTTAGGGAATTAAGCAGAACTTCTTCAATCTCCTTTTCCCAGACCCGTAGATGCCTTCCCCAATCCAGATTCCAAACCCAAACACCCTGCTGCCAAGAACCATTTTCATGAACAAGAGAAAGTGGATTAACTGAGAGAGCATACAGGCGAGGGAACTGAGTTTTTAGAGACACGTCGCCTAGCCAGACATCCAACCAGAATCTGCAAAGATTACCTTTACCTACACATATCCTAATCCCATCAATAAAAGGCGAAGAAAGTGAGACCTCAAAGATGTCCTTCCATACAGTTGAGAACTTTCCAGTAGATGAGAAATCAAAGGGATCCAAAGAGTTGCCCACCCCATATTTATGCTTTATAATTTGTTGCCAAGGGGCAGAACTAGTTGGATCTAAACGCCACAGCCATTTAAAAAGAAGACTTCTATTTCTTAAACCAATAGATCCTATACCAAGTCCTCCAAGCACTTTTGCTCTTTGCATCAAATCCCAACTTACAGCACAAATTCCCCTCTTGTCCCTCGAGCCTCCCCAAAGAAAATTTCTCATTAGGGAGCCAATAATTTTCAGCATTCCAGCTGGGGCCTTGTAGATAGACATAAAATACATCGGCAAGCTAGATAATGATGCCTTCAAGAGAGTAATTCTGCCGGCAAGGGATAGCAATCTACCCTTCCAACTAAGTAATTTGGACTTGAAGTTATCAATCACTGGATTCCAAGTGGCTAGCCTATTTGGATTTGCTCCCAAAGGTAACCCCAGGTAAGAACAAGGTAAATTTTGAATCCGACACCTCAGCAGGTTGGCACACACTGTAAGCCAAGAATTATCAACATTAATGCCAGTCAATGAGCTTTTTTGGAAGTTAATTTCCAGTCCAGAAATAAGAGCAAAAATCCTCAGGACTCTCTTAACATTTTGGAGCATTTCCAGATCGGATTTAACAAAAATTACTGTGTCATCCGCAAACTGCAAGTGAGAGATGTTTGGAATCATAGACGACCCTTTCAAGCAATTAAGCCCTTCAAAGAGGCCAAGCTCAGAAGCCTTACACAGCATTCTAGATAATCCTTCTGCTGCAATAATAAATAAAAAAGGAGAAAGTGGATCTCCTTGCCTCAACCCTCGGGACATAATGATTTCTTCGGAAGGACATCCATTAATGAGCACAGAAACTCTAGCTGAGGATACACATTCCTTAATCCATTGCCTCCAAAGAGAACCAAAGCCCATTTGCTCCATAACTGCCTCCAGATAAGCCCATGAAACTGAATCAAAGGCCTTATAAAAATCAATTTTAAGCATAACTCCAGATCTTTTAAAACTTTGAAGGGAGTGGATAACTTCATTTGCAACCATTACTCCATCCAGAATTTGGCGTCCTTTGACAAAAGCACACTGCTCTTCAGAAATAATATCTCCTAAAACCAGTCGCAAACGATTCGCCAAGAGCTTCGCAACAATTTTGTAAAGACAACCAAGGAGGCTAATAGGGTGAAAATCTTTAACATTTTCAGCCCCGGGAATTTTAGGGATAAGTGTAATGAAGGAAGAATTGATCCCTTTAGGTAAATTCCCGCTTTTGTAAAAGTCTTGAACCATCCCAAAGATTTCCAGCCCAATAACCTTCCAAGCAGCCTTTATGAATCCGAAATTAAATCCATCAGGGCCAGGGGCTTTAGAGCTATCACAACACCAAACTGCTTCTTTGACTTCTTCTAAAGAAAATGGCCTTTCAAGCATCTGTGCAGACTCCATTGAAAGTTTCTTGAAAAAATTAGGGGGAAGCCTTGGTCTCGCATGGTTTTTTTCTTTGAAAAGTTCATCATAAAAGGTCACAATCTCTTTCTTTATGAGTTTCCAATCTGACACCATACCCGTAGAGGTTTGAAGAGACCTAATAAAATTCTTTGATTTTCTATAAGAGGCTGACGCATGGAAGAATTTAGTATTCCTATCCCCTTCTTTTAACCACTTAATTCTTGATTTTTGTCTCCACAACGACTCCTTACATTTGAGCTTACCCCAAAGATTATTCAACAGGCCTTTTCTTTTTTCCCACATAAACCTTTTGATAACATCATGCAAGTCCTCATCTTCCAGATCAATGTCAAGAGTTTCAATATCGTTTTCTAATTTACTGATAGCAACATCAACATTACCAAATACCGATTGATTCCATTCCCTCAGCTTATATCTTAACAACTTAAATTTAGAGATCAACCCTTTATTATTCATGCTCCTAAAATCAGTCCACCATTTTTCGATATTTTGAAGGAAATAAGGCTCCTGGAGCCAACAGTTAAGAAACTTGACCTTTCTTATCTTATGCATCATTATATTTTCATTTTTGATGATTCCCTCCCCATCTTCAGCTCGAGAGTTGGCTTTTAAAGGTGAAAGAAATTATTAGATATAAACTTCTTCAATTAATTAAATAAAACAAAATATATCTTATTATTGTATTATCTTTTGTTGAATGATGCAGATGAAGTGGTGGGTCGAGAATTTAGTGAAGTGAATTTGAAGGACGGGTCTGCTAGTAATCCTACTAAAGGTACGAATCGACCCGTATGCAAACCTGGTAAAGGTAAATGCAATTGCCCCAGAAGTACTCCTAATTGCTGTAGTGGAGTAGCCCCTTGACTAAGGAATTAATGGTATGAGACCAAAGCCAGCGGGTCTTTTTGTTATGGAAATCTATTCTGAATAAAATTAATGTTATATACAGAAGGCCTTAGGATCTTTCGTATGTTGTAATTTTAATTTGTGCTGCTTGCTTTGGCCATTGCAATTGGGTAGCTATGTTTGTAGTGGGCAACTCGTTGGTATGTAACAAAAACTATATATTTGGAACTCCGAAAAGTGTGTTTAGAATTGGGTTTTGATTTAATGTTTTGTGAGTGATATCATCAAATTTATCTATCCCATTCCGGCATTCCCCACACGTACATCAGGGAGTTTTAATACTCGGTTTTGATCCCAAAGAATTGGAGGCTTATTAGCTAATAGCTATAGAAGCATCTTCCAAATGTGTGTAAAAATTTTGTCCAAACCCCGTGTATGGGAGACTTACATATCAATATAATGGTGCATTACCACCAGAGGCAGTTGCACATAGGAAGTCAGTTAATTTTTTCATAAACATAATTTGTTTTAGAAATATATGTAAAGCATGGCACGTTATAAGTGTTAGAAGTGTGGCCGAATTAAAAGTCTATTTGGCCTATACAGAAATTTACATTAAACCCATATTAAGTTAGGATTAGGATTATCCTTTTATTTAATAGTATATTAAATCTTAACCGTTAAATTACACTACAAGAAAAATGGCCTTTAACGAAGGGAAATCCGGTCGTTAAAAGTCAAAATCCGGTCGTTAAAGGCCAATAACGACCGGAAAATCCGGTCGGTAAAAGCCCCTTCGTTAAAGGTATAGACGACCGGATATTGCATCCGGTCGTTAATACCTTTAACGACCGGAACTTTTCCGGTCGTTGAAAAGTGAGTTTTAGCGACCGGATTTGCCCTTCGCTAATTGTATTCACTTTTAACGAAGGGATTTCCGGTCGTTAAAAATGCCTTTTAGCGACCGGATTTTCCCTTCGCTAATTGTATTCACTTTTAACGAAGGGATTTCCGGTCGTTAAAAATGCCTTTTAGCGACCGGATTTTCCCTTCGCTAATTGTATTCACTTTTAACGAAGGGATTTCCGGTCGTTAAAAATGCCTTTTAGCCACCGGATTTTTCCTTCGCTAATTGTATTCACTTTTAACGAAGGGATATCCGGTCGTTAAAAATGCCTTTTAGCGACCGGATTTTCCCTTCGTTAATTATATTCACTTTCAACGAAGGGATTTTCGGTCGTGAAAGATACGTTTTAGCGACTGAATTTTTCATTTGTTAATTATATTCACTTTCAACGAAGGGATTTTAGTTCGTTAAAGAGACTAGATTTTTATTTCGATTATTATATTCACTTTTCAACCTTGTTACAAATACTGTTTTACTAATCGTATTTTCCCTTTGCTCATTTTATTCGCTTTCAATGAAAAAGTTTTTTGTCGTTGAGGATACTTTTGACCGATAAGTTTTTATTTTCGCTATATTCACTATCAATGAAAAAATATTTGGCAGTTAAAAATAGTCATGAATTTTTCATCATTCAAAGAAAATTCAGAAATTAATAATTTTCATAATAAATAAAATATTTTATTTGACTATTACATGTACACATCATTTACACACATATATAAATCCAAAATTATAATAAATAGTTTTGTCATAGATTGCAAAATACCATATACAAAATATATCGATATTTCGAAATTGTATCATATACTATAAAATATAAAAACAGCCCCTGTCTATATCATTTTCTATTGACCTTAGAATATAAAAATTCTAAAAGAATGAATAATGAACCTTATATCTTCATTGTCCACTGTTTTGAAAACCTGTAGAATTTAAAACATAAATTTATAATTAAAATTCATGCATAAAAACAATAAATCAAAAGGCCAAATAATTGAATATAATTTACCTTAAATATTCAAAATCTCCCAACAAGTGTAATTATATATACACTTCAAAATATCCAAAATCCAACAAGTGTAATTGTATATGCACTTCAAAATATCCAAAAAATGACAAGGGCTGCAAAAAAAAATGTAAAAAATAATCATAAGTATAATGTCATTATAATAATAAAAAAAATAGAATACAACTTACATTAAAATGGGAAGACAACTGTATGAGCAAAAAATTTGACTTCAAATCCAATTACAGATACTAAATTTGTAACACCCTTAAACTATATATACACACACAACGATTCCAACAACACTGTACAATAACTCGATCTTAAAACTACTCTTAAGATTATTGATAAAATCCGAGTAAAGTTTTTTTTTTCAACTATCCTACAACTATTAAACTTTACTATTTATTTATTCAAAACACAAATATGCCACCCAATTCTACCGAAATTTCGGCAGAGTTTCCTCTATAATATTGCCCATCCTCCTGTAAACAGAAAGTCTTTACACTTCAAATAAGCATATCTTTATTCACCCTTCTCCAATTCATACTCCAACACAAGATTGCCCATCCTCCAATTTAGGTTCATTCACACTCATATAATAATTTACAAATATCGAAACATGCCAAACAACATTCACATCAAATGCAACTTCTTTTTCCAAGATTATTGATAAATCTTGCAATTCTACATTGAATCTATAACAAAGTTGTTCTCAACAATATTATGGCCACATAAATACTCAACAATTCATATCAAGTGTTCACTAACTATACTTGTAAATTATGTACAAAGATAAAATATAGAAAAAACTGTAAAGCATAATTACAATCATGAAATAAGAAATTATGAAATGTTTCATAATGTGAATTGCGTACTTACCTGTTAAATATTTCATTCTGCTGGGAATTCACTTGAAGATGGTGATTCAGAATAGACATTAGATTGCTGAACCAAGATTGCAGCTTCAAGTCGTGCCAATTTACCCTCAAAGGCATCGAGTTTGCTTTTCAATTCTTGGTTTTCTTCTTCAGTTTTGTGTAGCTTAGATAACAATGCCTCTTTTGATGAACCAGTCCCTTTCAAATGCCTTGCAGTTATGCCACCACCAAATCCCGCAACATGACCTTTCCGTTGAGGTCCAAAGACTTTTTCTGCTACCTCTATATTGGAAAGAGAAGGTTCCGATTGCACAACTTCTTGAATTTGAGTCTATAAAAATACAACAATAATTTTAAATGTATCAACATTTCAAATAAAAAACAGTATAATGGAAATCAAATCAATCACACACACATATCTTTCATTGGTGGTAGTTTCAACAAGTTTGCCATCTTTTTTGCGGGTCTCAAAGAACATGGTAGCCAAGTCTGGTGGGTTACCATCTTTGCCTCCCTTCACAACAGAATTAGGCTAATAAATGAGAAATTTCAAAAGTAATAATAAATTCTCTAATAATGTTTAAGAAGGGTAAATCACCTGTTGATACATAATCTGTCTAAAAGGCTTGCTGCCTGTACGATGAGGCATATTCAACTTGGACCTATTAATGGAGTTCCGTTTACTTGTTTCCTACATTAATAATATAACATGTAAATTTGTAATTTGAATATGAAAAGAAAAGTATATTATGTCATACCTGAAACTTTTTGCTAAAAAAGTGCTCTTTGACCAACCATTCCCAATCATTCTTTTCCACCCCTTTTGGTATATTTTTCATAGCCTCATGAAGTGACCTAGACTTCACATTTTTGAAATGCATCTCTCCTCTCCAGTTGTTCCATAAGGTTCTCATATGTTTCACGACATGCTCACGTTGCTCAAGTATGTCATCACTCTCAAATTTATCCTTGATTCATTATTATCAAGAACAATCAGCATTACTTGAACACACAAAGTAATTGGCATAATTAAAGCAAGAAAAAATATTTAAAAAAATATAATGCTATAAATGCTTACAATTACAGCTTGCCACATGTGTTCTATATTTTGTTCTGGAATTTCTCTCCATGAGTGTACTTTCCAAGGGCACATATTACGATCACGAATTATTATACCCAAATCCCTTGAAAAATCTTCATGATGCTCACCAACAACTCGATTTTGATAAAAAGTGACTCTTAATTTTTCTCCAGCCTTGAGTCCCGCAACTTTTTTACACTTATTCCTTCCTCGGATCTTTTTCGCCTCGAGTTGTACTGCACCTATAAATAATAAATTCAGTATAAAATACTTATTTAAGATCAATTAAGAATAAAATACTAATTGAATATCAAAGAAATTAAATTTGAGTGAATAAAATACTTGTCTCAATGTCTTGCATCTCTTCATCCACTTGAAGAGAAGGATTATTATCTTCAATCGACTGTAATCCAGGAGGTACAAGTGGCGCCGCATCTTGATTAGAAGTTATTTGGGAAGTTTTTCTTGTTATAGTTGAAATTCCTTGTTCAATAGCTCTAGAAGAGGTAAAAGATCTTAAACTTTGTCCTCGTCCTCTCCCTAAAGTACCTGGTGGAATGAATGCTTGCTTGCCCACTTTTGCTTTGGTTTCCATCCCAGTCTTTTGAAACTTGGATGGATTCATTCTGAATCACATGAAAAGAAAAAATAATGTTGAATTTCATATAAATTTCAGTTAGTTGTAACATACACACAATCATATAACATAATCATATAATAAGATAAAATCCAACCTTGATCAACTTGAATTGTCAAACTCCTCCATATCCTCCTCATTCTTTTGTACAACATCAAAGGAATCACGAGGTATAACCTTTCGCACAACATGCCAACCTTTATTGGCATGATCATTAGCATAAAATACTTGTGATGCTTGATTGACCAAAACAAAAGGTTCGTTTGTTTTCAAGATTCGTTGACGGTTAATGCTTACGAAGTCATATTCATCTATTTTTATCCCTTTTTCTTTGTCATATACATCAAACCAATTACATCGAAACACATTCACTCTTCTTCCCTCAAGAAATTGTAATTCAAGGATCTCAATAAGTTCTCCATAGTAATCAACATTCCCATTCTCTTTATCCGCCTCTCCAACAACAACCACTCCACAGTTTTGTGTCCTCAAATGTTTATCATAACTTTGCACATGAAACCTATAACCATTAACAATGTAGCCACTGAAACTTGTCACATATTGTGTAGGGCTACGTGACAATGATAATAAATCAACTGTCATCTTATTATCATGTTGGTTATGCATTTCTATTGCCTGCCAAAATCATGTTAACAATAACTAAGAAGAGGCAAAAAAAAAAAAGAACTAAGAAATGTCCAACTAAACTCTAACCTTTTTTTTAAACCAACTAATGAATTGGAGACTCCATGCAGAATCAGAAATGTGTTGAGAGGTATTAGATTGAATTTTTGAGAACTCCCTGTATGAAATTACAATACAACAATGTATAACTTCAATTGAAAAATGTATAGTAACGGTAACGGGGATAAATAGAAATAATTTGTTGGATGTACATACTCGAGAAAGGGCAGAACTTCATCACAATTCTTCAAAATATAAATATGGGCTAGCTCCAATTCATATGCATCAAGTGTAACTTGTTTTTTACCCCCTAAAGCTCTTCCAGGTTGACAGAAGATAGATAAACCTCCATCATTTTTAATACCACCATCATAATTCCGTTCAAGGCGATTAAATTTTGTTTCCATTGTTTGCAGGTACCTTGAACATAAGGTCATACATTCACTTGCCAAATATCCCTCTGCAATAGAACCTTCTGGGCAAGCCCTATTACCGATAAGAGACTTTAAAAAGTACAACCATCGCTCTACCGGATACATCCATCGGTATTGAACAGGTCCGGCAATCTTAGCTTCATTAGCTAAATGAATTGGCAAGTGCACCATGATATCAAAAAATGAAGGAGGAAAGACTTTTTCTAACTTGCACAGAGTAGTAGGAATTTGGTCTTCTATTTGCTCCAACTCATCTATTTTTAAACATTTTGCTCCGAGCACATTGAAAAAAAAAGATAATTCAATGAGTGGTTCACACACAGATTTGGAAAGCAAGCCACGTATGGCAAGAGGGAGTAAATGTTGTAGAAGAACATGGCAATCATGACTCTTTAAGCCTGATAATTTGCGATCTTTGAGGTTGACACACTGAGAAATATTAGATGAAAATCCATCTGGAACTTTTAGATTCTTTAAAAAATTGCATAATTTTTTCTTCTCTTCAACAGATAATGTGTAGCATGCAGTGGGCAGTTCATATTTATCACCACTTTTTACTGGATGTAATTCCTTCCTGATATTCAATGCTTGCAAATCCAACCGAGTGTTAATGCTGTCCTTTGTTTTTCCTTTGACATTTAATATTGTCCCCAAAATACTATCACATATATTTTTCTCAATGTGCATCACATCTAAATTGTGTCGCAACAATAGTGTTTTCCAATATGGAAGATTAAAAAAAATGCTCTTCTTGTTCCAATTATCACCTCTACTAGCATGTGATATCTTAGTCTTCTTCATTGGATCCTTGGTTAGCAACAATCCATTTAAATCAGCCACTTGATCAAGTATATCATAGCCAGACAATGGCTTAGGTGGTATCCTCCGCTCCTTAGTTCCATCAAATGACTCTTTGTCATTTCTCCACCTGTGATTAAGAGGAAGATAACGTCTATGGCCCATATAACATTGTTTCTTACCATTGTGTAACCTCATCGAGCAAGTATCTTTGTTACAACATGGGCAAGCCATCTTTCCTTTGGTACTCCATCCAGATAAATTTCCATATGCTAGAAAGTCATTAATTGTCCATAACAAAGCTGCATGTAGCTTAAAATTCTGTTTAGTAGATGCATCAAAAGTATCAACCCCATTTCCCCATAATTCATTCAATTCCTCTATCAAAGGTTGGAGATAAACATCAATTGCATCTCCAGGACTCTCTGGACCAGGAATAAGCATTGATAAAATAAAATTTTCTTGCTTCATGCACAACCAAGGTGGTAAATTATAAGGAATAAGTACAACTGGCCAAATGCTATATGGAGTTTTTGAATTTCCAAATGGTTGAAAACCATCACTAGCAAGACCAAGTCGAACATTACGAGGCTCATTGGAAAAAGATTGATGAAATTCATCAAAGGATTTCCACGCCATTGAATCAGCCGGGTGCCTCATTACTCCATCATCAACTCTTTTATCATGATGCCATCTCATTAGAGAAGATGTTTTAGTGGACATAAACAACCTTTGAAGTCTTGGCTTTAGGGGAAAGTAACGTAAAATCTTGAATGGTATTCTTTTTCCTTTTTTACTTTTACTTTCCCCGCTATGTTTATCCTCCTTCCATCTAGATGCACCACAAAATTTGCAAGAATTGAGAAACTTATCTTCCTTCCAATACAACATGCAATCATTCTTACATGCATCAATCTTATTGTAAGAAAGCCCAAGATCTCGAATTATCTTCTTTGCCTCATAATATGAATCGGGCAAGTTGGACCCATCAGGCAATAACTCTTCCTTCAACATTTTCAACAACATTGTAAATGACTCATTACTCCAATGACCAAGACTTTTAATATGAAGCAATTTTATCAAAGTAAAAAGCTTAGAGCTTTTTGACATATGATATAAGGGTTGCTCGAGATCAGTTAAGAGCCTATAAAATTTTTTTGCTTCAAGATTGGGTTCTTCCTCAAGAACTTCATCACCACCTGTGTTCATAGTATCTCCATCAAAACTAGGATATAAATCTCTTAAAATCCCTTGTATTTCATCCTCATCTTCAACCTCTTCTATATCATCAAAGCAGTCTGACTGTGGCTCACCTAACTGCTCCCCATGGTAATACCAAAAGGTGTAATTTTCAATTATTCCATATGCTATCAAATGTGAATTGACCATATCACGTGTCCCTAAAGATGTGTTGCAACATTTGACGCACGGACATGGTATTTCGTTCATTTCTCCTATTCTTGTGAAAGCATAATCCAAAAAATTTTGCACCCCAGATATATAAGCATCATCAAGTCGATTATGAACAAGTTGCATCCATTGCTTATTAGGTGCCATAACCTTCCTAATGTCAATATGTTAGGATAAAAACAAAAGGAGCAAAAAAGTATTAATTAATTTTCATACAGAAATTGTAAATCAGCTTAAGCATATGCTAAGAGCAACTCCTAAGTCAACTAACCATTAAAAGTTGAATTATAATGATAGAATCCATCAAGAACTTTCAAACTTTCTAACTTGATTGCTCTTCTTTATAATATTCTATCAATGAAAAAAAAATTGAAAAGCAACAGTCCAAATTAATGGAAAATAGCAATGCAGTGTTACGATTTTCTTGATACAATTTAACATATATACTATATGTTGTAAAGATACTTTAATTAATTACCTCAAGAAACATAAAGCAATCATGGTAAGTATTGCAATAGGAGTTCATTCAAAGACATGGGAAAAAGAGAAAAAAAAAAGAGGAAAGATTAAAACCTTGATTATGGTAATTACTTGAAGCTATTCTGTTTGTATCACTTCTGGAATTCAGTACTTGCACTGCAAGGGTGAACAATAAAATTGTCACAAAACCATCATCAAATTACTATTGGTAGCCAATAGTTAAAAAATATTTGCAATTAATGTTTCTTTAATAAAACACATATACCTAAAATCGAATAAATTTAAAAATTTAAATTTTACAATGATACTAAGTTCTGTCTGTTGAGAAAAAAAAATTGAGTACCAAGCCAAAGGCAGTCCAGTAGGATCATTTAGCAATCTATAATGCTCTATTATTGAGTCTCAAGCCAAAATTATAGTCCCTCACATATCAGATTATGGAATTAGCTTTTTATATTTTGATTGTATATGGCTGTCCATAATACGCCACTTGTTTTCTTCAATTTAGTTATCTCACACAACATAACTAACCCAACAAGCTAATTAATTTTTAATTATTCAATTAAAAATTAAAATGTGATCCTGCTCATGAGTTATATAATATTATATTTCTCAGCAATTTCCTTCAAGCAAAGCATACGCTGAGCTCTTCTTCGAAAGCTATACATTCATATAACAACGATTTATTGCTAAGCATAGACCAAAACCCAATTTTTTATTACTCTAACAAATCTCTCACACTTGCCTACAGTATACTAATAAAATAGCAGAAACTTGCCCAAAATTATCCCATAATATTACACTAAACTCAACAGATTTGTTGTTTAAATACGGTTATGGTAATAAAGTGTTTAGTATAAAAATTACGGTGAAGACTAGTTGGGTTTTCAATATTTGGAGCGAGGTAAATGGCTCAATCATCATTAATATCTTTTGTTTTTACGGTAAATATTGTTTTTGCTATAACTTTTGCTACAAGTGTCCGATTGCTTATTATAATATGTTTTCGGAAAGCTCATTCCGAGCCGGTCGACTCTTACGGGGCTTCGCCCTTCGTAACAGCCTATTTCGGGTCTCAAAAACAACGTTTAGACTTCTATTTTTAAGTTTGAAGTTTAGTGGTATTATTATAATTTTATTATTTTTTCATATAAATTAATTTTTTTCCCCAGTTTTGGAGGGGATTTTTGACTTTGTCTCATATATAAGCCTATTAGAGTCTAGCACTACTGTAATTATTATAGGTACATATATTAACATATATAGATGTTTATATAAAATCAATAAAATGCATGCATCCTAAAAACGAAATTAATATAGATAACATTCTTACAGGCTTTATCATATTTCAAGATTGTTATTGATAATAAATAATTTCGTATGCTAAATTATACCATTAATTGGACCACATTGATCAACAAAATGGCAAAGATATAAGCCACTAAATCAGATAACCATCCACCATCAGATGAAAGAGCAAAAGTGAAAAGGATTTCAAGTTAAAAGTGAAAGACTTTAATAGATATGAGATGAAAAATATGCAGACAGATATAAAGCATGAACATACTGAGAATGTTTGGGCATCCAGTCAAATATGGCAATGGCTTAACTTTGAGCATATCACAGACAGCATGAACACAGTAAGAACACCCAGAGAAAAATGGCAACAGCATCAACATCCAGAATGTATAAACCACAGACAGAACGTAGAAATATCATGAAAACTAATTGGTCCAGAATATGACATTGAGCAGAAAAGAAGGAAATTAACAATTTCATTGAGTAAAAGAATAAAATTTAAGAAGAAATCACAATTTTACCTTGCAAATTTGAAGACTTGAAGACTGATAACCTGAAAACAATCAGAAATTATTTTAGAATCATTCAACAGTAGAAAGAGAATCAGACAAGAGCAGAATGGGAATCAATCAAAAGCATTTAGAACTGGAATCAAAAGAAGAACGAGAATCAAAAGAAGACTGATAATCAAAAGAAGAACGGGAATCAAAAGAACACTTAACGGAAATCAAAAACAGAACAACAAATCAAAAACAGAACAAGAAGAACGAGAATTAAAAGCAGAAGGGGAATAAAAAGCAGAAGGGGAATAAGAAACAGAATGGGAATCAAAAGCAAAACGGGAATCAAAATGAACAAGAATCACATATCACCAAAATCAAATCAATCTTTTTCCAACAAAAACATATGCAGATACGGTTTTAAAAATCAAATAATCCATAATATCAAAAATAGCAGATATGGTTTTGAAATCAAAAAGCCAGAATATCAAAAATACCCAATTTATTGAACTCACCTATTATAACAGATCGATTGGCTTAGTTGAAATTCCTTTCCTCAAATGAAGAGAAGATTAGAAAAACCCTATTCGACGAGAAGAAGAGAAAGAAATTTTTTCAGTTTCTTAGGTAGATCAAATGAAACCCTAGACCGAAGTTTAGGTTGGAAGATAGGAAACTGAAAAGGTTTTGCGATTTTTTTGCTATTTTTTCATCTGCCTTGTTTGAGCTACGTTTTGAATATAACAAAAGTTTAGGTTTGTGCGTGAATGGCAGTTTTGTGTTATATTTTTAATGAAATAATGAACACTAATTTTGGAGGTAAGGTTTATTGAAGTCCCGCCAATTTTTCTAGACCAGTAACGACCGGATTTATAATATTTAAACGACCGGATTTTAAACTCTTCGTTAAATGGTAATAAAATTTAAACATTAACGACCGACTTTATTTCCCTTCGCTACTGATAAATTTTTACAACCGGATTTTATGCCTTTTAACGACCGAAAATAATTTCATCGTTAAATAATAATAAAATTTGAGTTTTAACGACCGGATTAATTTCCCTTCGTTATTTGTATATATTAACGACCGGATTTTTATTGTTTTAACGACCGGATTTAATCCCCTCGTTAAAATTTAAGATCTAACGTCCGGATTAATTTCCCTTCGTTATTTGTATATTTTAACGACCGGATTTTTATCCCTTCGTTAAATTTTGGTCGTTAAAAGTCAATTTTCTTGTAGTGTTAGTATTTGATGGACGTACTAGATCTAAAGTTAATAGAGTATATAAACTAGTCCTCTCTCCACCCTAATTAAGTTTAGCAAACAAAACAAAATACATAACGAACGTATTTTCGCTTTCCATCAAGCTTTTGCTGCATAAAGAGGGTTAAGGGAGAGAAACTAGTTTACGACGTTCATGATTGTCAAACTTCTCTTCATCATGTCGAATTCCGCTCAAGGTAAGTGATCTATTCACTTTTCTATGTGATTATTATTATATTCAAGATCCGAATGGGGCATGAATGTTTATGATGATGTCAGTATGAAATTAATGATCGAAATCTTACATGTGGTATCAGAGCCTGTGATTTTGAATAAATAATAATCCCTAGATTTATGTTTTGATGATTATTTCAATTATGATGTTGATTATGAATATTATGATGTTCGAAAAATTTAGAATTTTGCATCAAATTAATTTTCATTATGTAAATATATATATTATATATATATATATATGTGTGATGATGTTGCCGCCGGTGATATAATGGATGAAAGTTGCCGCCTAATGTTTGGTTGCCGTAAGAAATTGATGATGAAATAAATTTGATGATGGTGCCGCCGTATTGATCCGATGGAACAAATAATGTTTTTTTTTTGGATTTGTTTTAGGGCAATAATAATAGTTATAATTTAAAGTTGCTGCCCAAGCAGCAGCCAATGCACAAGGCTAGAATGTTTTAGGGCAACAATTTATAATAATAATAATTATTTTATGTTGTTGCCGTAATGGAAGAGAACATGGCCACCTCAAGGTTTTGTTATTTGTATTAAACTGTCGTTGTTTTAATTTAGATTTGTTTAAAATTGTTATTTATGATAAATTAACAATTTGATCCATAAAGTTTTTATATTTGGATCAAATTATAATTGTTTATTGTATGGAATTATTAATTATGGCAAATTATCTTTTGATCCATAAAGTTTAATAATATTGTATAAATTGATTTTAAAGTTTTGATTTTTATGTTTGGTCATATTAATGTTATTTTGACCTATAATCAAAACTTCAATCTTAATTTATCTCATGGGTATATTATTATTATTTTATGATAGTATGATCAAAATTAATTTATTTGTCACCAAAGTGGCTAAATTAATTTTGAAAATGTGTGGTAATATATATTGTATGACATTATGATTAAAATTAATTTGTTAGTCACCAAAGTGGCCAAATTAATTTGAATGTGTAGTCATATAATTTATGTATTTTATCATATGCTATTATAAATAATTTATTGGTTGATAGAAATTAAGGAATTTACCCAAAGGTAAATCAATGTTCTATAACTAATAAATATAAAGGAGAAAATTAATATACTATTGTCACATATATATAGTTATCCAAAGATGCTATATATATTTGGTAAAGTTTATTTAATTTTCTCATAAAGTTTAAATGGCATTCTAATGATAATAATGATATGTATTGTTGAGTTTACCCAAAGGAAACCTGCAATATATATTTAATGTATGTGCTTCCTGTACGAATCTGTTAATAAGTGAGCGTTTTTATACTTGCAGCTATTAATCTACACTCTCAAGCTTCTTTTGTTACCTTGTTTATTGGTGTGAATTTTTTTGAATGGAGCGAACAAGTCACTTTCCATTTAGGTGCTTTGGATCTTGACTTGGCGCTATTAGAGGATAAGCCTGCTGACATTAATGACACTAGTACAGAGGATGAAAAGGCACACCATAAGGCATGGATAAGGTCTAATAGATTATGCTTGAACTTTATGCGAATGACAATTGCCAACAACATTAAGTCTACACTTCCTAGCACTGAAAATCAGAATGTCAAAGATTTTCTTAAGCTAGTGGAAGATAAGTTCTGTTCTGCTGATAAGGCACTTGCAGGGACACTTATGGCTGAACTCACAACCATGAAGTTTGATGGGTTAAAGAGTATGCAGCAACATGTCCTTGAAATGACTAATATTGCGGCAAGACTTAAGACACTGGGTATGACTGTGGAAGACTCCTTCTTAGTGCAGTTTATCATGAACTCACTTCCTACTGAATATGGACCGTTCCACATCAATTATAATGCATTAAAAGATAAGTGGAACATTGATGAATTGTCCAGTAAGCTTATTCAGGAGGAAGCGAGATTAAAGAAACAAGGAGTTCATTCTATTAACTTAGTGGGTCAAGGAGCTGGAAAAAGACTCAAACCAAAGGCCAAGAATTTCAAGAAAAAGAAACCTGCTAAAGTTTCACAGGTTGCTAACGATGAAAAGAAGGGACAAAAATTCGATAAATGTCACTTCTGCAAGAAGCAAGAACATTATCAGAAAGATTGCTTAAAACGTAAGGCTTGGTTCGAAAAGAAAGGTATACATTATGTTTCTGTATACTTTGAATCAAACTTATCTGAAGTTCCTTCTAATACTTGGTGGTTTGATTCTGGTGCCACTACTCATGTTTCTAATATTATGCAGGGATTCCTTTCAATCCAAACCATAAGCCCAACTAGCAACTTTTTATTTATGGGGAACCGAATGAAGGCCCCAATTGAAGGTGTAGTGACTTATCGATTGACATTAGATACAGGGCATCACTTGGATCTAATGAACACTCTCTATGTACCTTCGATTTCTATAAATTTAATTTCTGTTTCTAGACTTGATGCTAGTGGATATACCTTTAAGGGTGGACATGGTTATTTCAATTTGTATAAGAATAATTCCTTTATCGGTTCTGGAATTCTTATGGATGGTTTATATAAATTGAAACTTGATGATATTTTTTCCGAATCCCTATTTAATGTTAATCATAATATTGGAATAAAACGTAGTTTGGTGAATGAATATTCTGCTTATTTGTGGCATAAACATTTGGGTCATATATCCAAAGAAAGATTAGAAAGATTAGTAAAGAATGAGATTTTACCAAATCTAGATTTTACTGATCTTGGCTTATGTGTGGAATGCATTAAAGGCAAGCAAACCAAACATACCAAGAAACGAGCCACAAGAAGCAGTCAGCTTCTTGAAATAATACACACTGATATTTGTGGACCTTTTGACACTCCGTCCTTTAACGGAGAAAAATACTTCATCACCTTTATAGATGATTTTTCACGGTATGGATATATCTATTTGCTGCATGAAAAATCTCAAGCTGTAAATGCCCTTGAGGTATTTGTAAAGGAAGTTGAGAGGCAACTAGATAGAAAAGTGAAAATTATAAGATCAGATAGAGGTGGTGAGTATTATGGAAAGTATGATGAATCTGGACAATGTCCTGGTCCATTTGCCAAGTTCCTTGAAAGTCATGGCATATGTGCACAGTATACTATACCAGGCACACCACAACAAAATGGTGTGGCAGAAAGGCGAAATAGAACATTAATGGATATGGTTATGAGTATGATAAGTAATACCTCATTACCCAAAAGTTTGTGGATGTATGCATTAAGAACTGCTCTATATTTGTTAAATAGGGTTCCTAGTAAAGCAGTTCCTAAAACTCCTTTTGAGTTATGGACTGGAAGGAAACCTAGTTTAAGACACCTGCATGTTTGGGGTTGTCCAGCAGAGGCAAGAATTTATAATCCACATGAAAGAAAATTGGATTCTCGAACAGTTAGTGGTTACTTTATTGGTTACCTAGAGAAATCCAAAGGGTACAGGTTTTACTGTCCAAACCACAGTTCTAGAATTGTTGAAACAGCTAATGCCAAATTTTTAGAGAATGGTGAGGTTAGTGGGAGTGCTGAAAATCAAGTTGTGGATATTAATGAAATAAGGGTTGATGTTCCATTGCCCATAAATGTTCTTAGATCCACAACCACAACAAATGTCGTTCCTAATTTGGAAGAACAAAATAATCAAAAACAACATTTGGATAACGAAGAAGCACCCCATGAAGAACTTAACTTACCACCAACTCATACAAATGAACCAGTTGGTATAGCCTTAAATAAACCTGTAAGGGTTAGAAGGTCAGCTATTCCTAATGATTATGTGGTTTATTTGCAAGAGTCAGATTTTGATTGTGGCATTGATAATGATCCTGTTTCATTTTCACAAGCCATAGGTAGTGATAAGTCTGAAAAGTGGATTGATGCTATGAAAGAAGAGTTAGAATCAATGGCTCAAAATAATGTCTGGGATCTTGTAGACTTGCCAGAAGGTTCTAAAAGAGTTGGCTGTAAATGGGTCTTTAAGACCAAACGCCACTCAAATGGCAATGTTGAAAGATATAAAGCTAGATTTGTTGCCAAAGGTTATACTCAGAAAGATGGCATTGATTATAAGGAGACTTTTTCACCCGTCTCAAAGAAAGATTCTTTGAGAATAATTTTGGCATTAATAGCTCATTTTGATTTAGAGTTACATCAAATGGATGTGAAAACAGCCTTTCTGAATGGGGATCTTGAGGAGGAAGTTTATATGGATCAACCTGAAGGTTTTTCCATTGAAGGTAAAGAAAGTATGGTGTGTAAATTGAAGAAGTCAATATATGGACTTAAACAAGCTTCCAGGCAATGGTATATTAAGTTCAATAATATCATTACTTCTTTTGTTTTTGAGGAAATCACTGTTGATCGGTGTATTTACCGAAAGATCAGTGGGAGTAAGTTTATATTTCTAGTTCTGTATGTTGATGACATTTTACTTGCTACTAATGACTTGGGTATATTGCATAAGACTAAAGAATTTTTTTCTAAGAGTTTTGAAATGAAAGATATGGGAGAGGCATCCTATGTGATTGGAATTTCAATATTCCGTAAGAGATCAGAAGATTTATTAGGACTGTCTCAGAAAGCCTATATTGAGAAAATTCTTGAGAAATTTAACATGAGCAAGTGCTCAGCAAGTGTAGTCCCTATTCAAAAGGGAGATAAATTTAGTCTTATTCAATGTCCAAAGAATGATGTAGAACGTAATGAAATGGAAGCAATTCCATATGCTTCTGTTGTGGGCAGTTTGATGTACCTTCAAACCTGTACTAGACCCGACATCAGTTTTGCAGTAGGGATGCTGGGTAGATATCAAAGTAATCCTAGTATTGATCATTGGAAAGCTGCAAAGAAAGTGTTGAGATACCTTCAAGGAACAAAGGATTACATGCTCACTTATAAGAGGTCTGATCATTTAGATGTGGTTGGATATTTAGATTCAGATTTTGCTGGGTGTGTTGATAGCAGAAAGTCAACGTTTGGTTATTTGTTCCTATTAGTTGAAGGAGCAATTTCATGGAAAAGTGCCAAACAGTCTATTATTGCTTCATCCACTATGAAAGCAGAATTTGTAGCTTGTTATGAGGCTACAATTCATGCATTATGGCTGCGAAACTTTATTTCAAGGCTTAGGATTGTCGACACCATAAGCAAGCCGCTGAAAATTTATTATGATAATTCTGCAGCAGTTTTCTTCTCTAAAAATGACAAATATTCCAGAGGCACAAAACACATGGAATTAAAGTATTTTGTTGTTAAAGAGGAGATTCAGAAACAAAGAGTGTGTATAGAACATATTAGGACGGATCTTATGATTGCAGATCCTCTAACTAAAGGTTTACAACCAAAGACATTTAAAGAACATGTGCTTAGGATGGGTCTTGGTTGTATTGATGATTGATAATAATGTTTAACACTCTTGAGCTCAATAATGACATGTTTCTGAATTTTATATTTCTTATTCATTGTGCTTATGTATACATGATTGTTTGAATAAGAAATTTGTATGTATTTTCATAATAAGTATGTGGACTGTATGTTGTTTATATACAACATATGAACCTAACATAATAAGTTCTTGATGTAGTGGTATATGGAAGGGAGTATGCGATACTATACTGTGTATGACCGCCATAACCCGCATTATGTAATTTGTTATGTTGAGGTGTTTATGATGTTAACGGTTTATAAGATTTAATATTTGCTAGCCTTATGTTATACTATTAAATATAATGGTGGAACATCCGGCCAAGTGGGAGAATGTTAGAAGTGTGGCCGGATTAAAAGTCTATTTGGCCTATACTTCTATTTACATTAAACCCATATTAAGTTAGGATTAGGATTATCCTTTTATTTAATAGTATATTAAATCTTAACCGTTAAATTAATATTTGATGGATGTACTAGATCTAAAGTTAATAGGGTATATAAACTAGTCCTCTCTCCACCCTAATTAAGTTTAGCAAACAAAACAAAATACATAACGATCGTATTTTCGCTTTCCATCAAGCTTTTGCTGCATAAAGAGGGTTAAGGGAGAGAAACTAGTTTACGACGTTCGTGATTATCAAACTTCTCTTCATCATGTCGAATTCCGCTCAAGGTAAGTGATCTATTCACTTTTCTATGTGATTATTATTATATTCAAGATCCGAATGGGGCATGAATATTTATGATGATGTCAATATGAAATTAATGATCGAAATCTTACAATAAGCTCTCCAAGTCTTTAAGTTTGGACCAATTTGCCTTCTCAACATTCATTTTTTCGTCCGTTCCTGATTGCTACAAAAAAATGGTTAAAAATATGATTAACATGCCATAATGACATTTTATTACAACCATTTTTATTTATGTGACAATTTATCATTAATTCAGTGTAGAAATTTATTCATATTTCACATTTAAGGGTGTGTTCGGTAAAGTTGCAGGTTTTTATTTTTTATTTTTAAAATCTAAAAACTATTTTTAGTTTTTATTTTTTAGAAACTATTTTATATATTTAAAAATTTTATCATATTTTTTAATTATTCATATATATTTTTAATTATTTACGTATATTATAATAATAATTTTGGTAGTGACAATGGCAGCAAAGGCAGTGTAGTGGTGGCGGTGGTGGTTGAGGTGCCGGTAGTGTGGTAACGGTCGAGGTGACGGCGGTGTGGTTGTGGCGGCAGTGGTGGTGGTGGTGATGGAGATGGTAGCAGTGTGGTGGTAGTAGCGGTGGCTGCGTGGTGGTGGTGGAGATGGCAGTGGTGTGGTGGTGGCGGTAGTGTGGTTGTAGTGGTGGTGGCGGTAGCAGTGTGATTGTGATGGTAGAGGCGGTGTGGTTGTGGCAGCAGCGGCGGCGGTGACGGCAGTGGCATGGTGGTGGCGGAGGTGTAGTGGTGGCAGCAGCGGCGGTGGTGGTGGCAGTGGCGTGGTGGTGGCAACAGCGGTGGCGAAGACAGTGGCAGCAGCGGTGGCGAAGGCGTGGTGGTGGCAGCGACGATGACGGCGGCGACAGCGGCAGTGGCGTGGTGGTGGCGGAGGCGAAGGCGTGGTGGTAACAGTAGAGGCGGCAATGATGGTAGCGGTGTGCTGGTAGTAGCGGTGACGACGATAATAAGGATAAATTAGCAAAATCCTAAAAACTATATTTTGAAGGTTTTTAATTTCTGTTTTAGATGTGAAAATCACTTCTTTAAATTTTTGTAAATACCGAAACGAAAAAAATTTGCCGAACGAGTTTTTATTTTATTTTTGAAAAAAAAAAACAAAAAACCGAAAACAAAAATTTCTCCGAACGCACCCTAAGTAAGCAATTTCCCTTACATTTACCAAAAGCAAATGAAAGTATTGAACTAATTAAAGATGCAAAAGCAATCTCATCCTGCACACATAAATTGCGGACAAGAAAAGAAAAGGCAAAGAAAGACCACTGTAACAAAATTAATAATTACGAACGAAAATTTCCAATGAAAAATCACTATAATTCATAGATAAAGAAGATTACCAACGGAAAAAATCGAAGAAAATATGATAGAAGAAAAATTTTTCGACGGAAAATTAGATCGTGGGGAAATTTTACGAAGAACAAAAAATATTCGTCGTTAATCCATTTGAAAGAGCAAACGGTAAATTTACCGACAATATAATATTCGCAATGAAAATCTTATATCCGTAAGTACATTCCCAACGGAAAGAACAATTTAATGATGAATATAACCGAGTTTTGCATGTCAGTACCTTCCATCATGGCATTAACTTGCATGTATATGCGTAACCATAAGCACAAAGTTTCTTAAAAGACTCGCTTGCTAAAGGATTTCCCATATTTTTATCAGGATGCACAAGCATAGCCTGTACATAATAAAAGTAATGAAATAAGTAAAAGAGATTCAGCATTCGCAGTTTTTTGTGCAGCAACAGCAGGATTTAGAAAATTAGATTTAACACACATCAGGTACATAATCCATGCAACTACACGTCAGGTACATAATACTTGCAACCATACTAGGATCCAAAGCCCTTTCATAAAAGTATTAGAAGTTATTCTAAGTGGGAACAACTCCAGCTTGTTATTCATTGAATCAAGCAATCAGTCCAGGGCAGAGTCAAAGAAAGATATTAGGGAGGAAATGGGAGCAAAAAGAATACTTCCCAACCCAAAAACAAACCATAAGGTTAAAGTTTAAACAATAAACTTGTCTTGAGAAAAGGAAAAGACTACATGTACAATTCTCCAACCACTTGGCGCTTTCATAATACCAAGCCACCCAAAATTTTATACACGCATGTTTAAACGTTTTATAGTGAGGAAATTGTGAGTACAGGAACTTAATTATACCAAACAATCAATGCTACTGTCTGCTAGAACAAAGCGCAGATTGGCAAATCGCAAGTATAAATTGCCAGTATGCTTTATGCCAATTCTAAATCAAGATTAACGTTCGATCTCTCCATAAATTTTGCACATACCTTCTTCCTATGTTCCTTTTTCAAAATTACAGGATCAAGTCGTTTATGAAAGGAAATCCAAATGCTTCATAATAATCTAAGCTATTTAATATCCTCTTCATCTCATCATTTGAGCTTGTCTTCTTTAACCGCCTTTGCACTAGCTGACTCATTTCGGTTATTAACAACAGACGAAGTAGTAGCTGGCTTACTTGATGATTTGCATGATTGCACCTTTTCAGATTCATTGATGGAAATTGAATATTCAGACTCTGAAGCAAACTCATCTTGCTTAACTGTTTCTGATTCCTTCTGCTCCACAACTTGCACATTTGCATTGATATTATCACACCATTGGAGAAAAAAATTCAAAACATAATTTGAGAAAAATGTAAGGTTTATTGATAGAACAACACCATGCCATCCAACTGGAACTTTCACACAATATATAGAATATATAGTCACCATTAAGACCAACAAACGTGCATGATTCAAGGAGAACAAGTAACCTGCATTTTAAAATATAGAGAATTAAATTCCCTAATATCTACAGGATATAAGAGAAGAGCAAAGTAGAGACAAGTAAGAATCTATTATCATATCACTAACATCAAATTTGGCAAAATGGGAACAAGCCATACCCAAGACTATAAATAATGTTCCAGTTATCCAGAAGTTAGGATACATCCATAAAATCAAAATAGCAAAGAGTCCTACGATAAAAAGTCCAGGAGTGTAACCCAAATACTGAACAGCCGCCCCTGCAACTCCCTGAAATATTGAACTGGTTGTTAGAGATATTTACAGAAAAATATATACTCCATTTGATTTAGAAGAAAACCTATCACCTCTTCATGCTCAAATTCAGATAGATAATCATCAGAGTAACAAAAGCATAAACAGTTACAATTGTGAATTAAGAAACAAATTATAATAGTGACAAGTGCAAAATACAGAAAAAGTAAAAAAAATTAAAGCAGCTATAAATTTTGTGAGGGCAGACATATAAGGTTTACAAAGTCTATAAACTCTTCAGGTAAACAAGCTACAAACAGACTCTAAAACCAACGCCCCCCCAGCTATGCCCTTAGAAAAACAAGTATAGTTAGTTTCTTTGCAGCTGATTATTAAATTTATGTGACTAAAAAGCAAAAAGCAAGCACAACCATGAATACCATAATGCAATTGAGATGCCATTAGTATGTTATATATATGGGAAATTAATAATGAACTTTCAAAATAAGAAATAAGAAGCCTTACCATACTAAGTAGAACATAAAGCACACAGGTCATTGAGGTGAGACTAAGAAATCAACTCCAAATTATAAAGAGCAAAGCTGCTGAGCCCAGTTTGATAATTGACTGGAAACCCCTAACAAAGCAGTCTTTCCAACAAATCAGCAGGAAACTCATTAACTGGCCAAATTTTACAAACCCATAGCACATTAAATTAAATCAGCTCAAGCTTATGCTAGGAGCAACTCCTAACTTAACTAACCAAATAGAATATTGAATTCTGACAACAGGGCAGTAAATTGAATTCTAATTAGAGAATTCTGCCAGCTAGAAGTAAACAAAATGGGCCTCAAAAAAGTACATACTGACCTTGTTATTGATGCCAGAATCAGTTGATATTCAGATTCAAAAACAGCAGATATACCACAGCCAATAATTCAGATTTTACAAAGTAATGTCTGTCATTGTTTGATTTGTTAGGAGAAGTTGCCATATTGAATAAGTACTTCCTCAACCCAAGGTCAGATCTATTGTAAGAGGAATCAAAGATTACACATCAAGAGACATATACCCAGAACCTAGACCACCAAATACGATCAACTATTAACATTGTTTCGAATCCAGGTCCAGAACTGCAGGAATCAGAAAAAAGAAAGAAGTAAATTGGAAGGTTAAAAACTAAAATACAATTAGGTAGAGGCAAAAACAGAAGTTCAAGCCAAAGACTGTAAATACTTGCTGGGTATCAAACTTATTATTATCATGGCATTCAGAAAGCCAGATGCCAACTAATTAACTGATTGCATATCCCACACATCATGCCTTAAAACATGCTTAATAGGCTGTATCACCTTATCTATTATTTGAAGAACCCTCGCAAAAGAAAATAAAAAAAAAAATAATGATAGTCCCATTGGCAGCATCCATCACTTTTACCCACACTAAGGAGAAGTTAAATTTAAAGAAAGTTTTCCTGGCAGTTTCAGTTCTACAGAAAGATCAGTTATCTCTTGAATGCCACAAAATCAGACAGGTAGCATCCTCAAGATGGAAAGGCATCACATAAAATAAAAACTAGATATATATGCATAAACTGCATCAGTTAAAATGCAGCCATTATTAATTAATAATGACGATAATAGTTTCATGTTAATTTTGTTGGGAAATTTTTAGGATGAAAACCATAAACTTCATTTACATAAAAAACTAATTACATATGCCTATTTATAGGCTTACATTGAAAGCATAAAATTAGGCTACTAACCCACAATTCCACTAATTCCACTAACCCATAACTCCATTAATCCACTAACTACACTAACACCATTAACTCCACTAACATCATTAACTCCACTAACTAAATAACAATTAACAAAAATATTAAAAACATGTTATAATCAAATTTAGTCACTATAATGATTTTGAATCAATTCTCCAACACACTCCCTTGATTCAAAATCGTACATATTTAATTGTTTCATTGGAGCACATCTCTCCGATGCACATTTCATTTGAATTTATCTTTTGAAGCACTTCTCTTCAATTATTGATGCACGTCTCATCATACTTCAATTCTTGATACTCTTTCTCATCAAATTCCAATTCTTGATGCACTTTATCATCAATTTTCTGTCATTGAATTTTCCTGGAGCACCTCTCTCCAATTCTCAAAAAGAATTCTCATGTGCCAAATTTGTTTGATCATTTGCGAACCACTAATCTTGTTTCATATGCCCATAATTGATAATTTTTTCCATTGAACAAGTGAGGCGGAATCTCACCCGTTTTCCCTTTTGCAATTTTTTTTTTTCACAGACCCATGACCAATAAAAGCTCTGATACCACTGTTGGGAAATTTTTAGGATGAAAACCATAAACTTCATTTACATAAAAAACTAATTACATATGCCTATTTATAGGCTTACATTGAAAGCATAAAATTAGGCTACTAACCCACAATTCCACTAATTCCACTAACCCATAACTCCATTAATCCACTAACTACACTAACACCATTAACTCCACTAACATCATTAACTCCACTAACTAAATAACAATTAACAAAAATATTAAAAACATGTTATAATCAAATTTAGTCACTATAATGATTTTGAATCAATTCTCCAACAAATTTAGCATCTCAAGCAGAAGGTCAGAATTTTCTAAATCTTATAATAGCATTAAAAGCAAATATATCGCTGTTGCTTACATTAAAATTTATAAAAGAAAGAAATATATTAATAGAAGGGCAAATTCATACCTCACTGCCATTCAATGTCATGAAGTAGAAATGCTTGTGACCCTTAAAAGCATACTCTTTTCAGCATGCTTCATAGGTATGCATATCAAGCACCTGATGAAAGTTTTGTACAGTAAAATATTTGTGGAAGCATACCCAGACTTCCACATGCAGGCACACAGAATCCACAGAAAACAGGGAGGAAAAGATAGTGTGTGTGTGAATATCAGACTATTAAAATATCCTAAATTAACACTTGAAACAGCCACAGAACTAAACTTTTCTATGGTATCATCTTAATTATACCAAAGAAAAACTTTTTTTGCTGTAAACATATGGCGACTTTTCCAAAATAGCAGTCAGGAAAAGCTAAAGAGAGAGAAAATGAAAAAAAAAAGCTACACTTACTGAATACTGTGGCCAAGGAAAATTGAAGTTTGTCAGCGACCGTCCTAATCAAGACTTACAAGATTAAAGCTAACATATCTAATATATACTAAGAAAATATACAACGTCATACATGGAAACTCTTTGAATGAGAAGAGAATAGTTATGTTTACCCTTTCAAGAAGCTGAAGCAGAGCAGTTTCAAATTGGCAGTGGCTTCCAACCTATGTGCTTTATCGAAGGCACAACGACCTACATTAAGAGTACAGGGCAACGAAATTTAGATATCAATCCATTATCCATGATGCAGGCAGAACTGCGTGCTTGTAAGTATGTCTTGTTTTATGCAATTGCAAGTGCATAGCCACATGCCAAACAACAGGTGGTAACAAATTCAGTCTCATAGAGACAAGATTGACATTGAACACACAAAAGCAAGCTCAAGGAACAAAACACACATGAATAGATGTAAAATGCAAGAAAATGCATAAAATCATGAATATCAGGAACTTCATTACTGCAATTTAGAGTAGGGTAGTGAGCTTCAACGCAACTGTGCTTATAAGTATGGAAGAGAAGATGAGAATATAAGTTGCAGTAGCATCCATTACTTGCAATATTAAAAATGCTAACCTTAAAAACCCTAATGGATCTAATCCATCAAAAATTACTAGATTTGCAAAAAAATCCAAGTTGAGCCACAAACCTGGCGTGAGTATCCACAAACTTGGCTCCATAAGCGGCGGGCGTAACTATATTAGAGCAATTTCGAAGCCAGCAATCACAGATTAAAGGCTTGCAATGCTCCATCTACACAAAGGTGAGAGAAAATTTAGGGAGACCAGCCAGATTGACAGCGAAGCCGGTGAACTCGTGGAGGAGTTGAGTTTGGAGCTTAGGGTTCTAATAACCGAATAGCTATTGCTAAGAGAATTGAAGAAGAAACGGGATAGTATCGGCGAAGACAGAAGGAACGAAAACTGAAGTTGGTCGGTAACGGTCCGACGCAATCTTGGATCAGCAGTGGCTGGCGAGTCACAGTTCTAGCTAGGTAAGAAAAGAGCTGATGTAGGAATCGAAGGAAGAAACGAACCGTGCAGTAGAATATGGGGGTTAGGGTTTTATCACATGTTTCCCGACCGAAACTAACTCCCATGTAATATTTTTACAACAATTCTCCTTGGAATTATTTAGTACCGAAATTAAATATTTTTCCACGATATAAATTAATTCCGTAATGAATATTTTTATCATAATTTTTTATAAAATTATTTAATTACATCAAAAAAAAAATTAATATTTACTGACGGTACAAACTAATTTCGTAAGAAATTATTTTACTTTTAAACACTTTCCTATGGAATTTTTTTAGTAACATCGGAAAATTTAGTATTCTCTAATTAAAGGTACAAATTAATTTTGTGAGGAATATTTTTATTTTTAAACAATTTTTTAAGGAATTATTTAGTACCGTCAGAACATTTAATATTTTTCAACGGTACAAACTAATTTTATAAGGAATATTTTTATATTGAACTTACGGAATTATCCAGTACTATTAGGAAATTTAATATCTCTCAATGGAACAAACTAACTCTATAAGGAACAATTTTACTTTTGAATACTTTCCTACGAAATTGTCTAGTACCGTCGAAAAATATTGAATTTTTCAACGGCACAAACTAATTCCATTGATAATATTTTTATCTTTGAACATTTTCCCACAGAGTTGTTATTAATATTGTTGGAAAATTCAATATTTTTCTATTGTAAAAATTAATTATGTAAAAATATTTTTACCTTTAAACAATTTCCTACGAAATTGTCTAGTACTTTCGGTAAATTTCTTACAGTAATTTCTCTTTGTCGAAAAATTTTGTTGAAAATTTTTGCCAAGAACCATTGCACGTTATTTTACAATGAATTTTACTAATCGCTAAATTTCGGCGACAAGGTTTGACGGTAAAATTTACCTTTATTTTGTACAAGACTATAAATTCTTTTTCGCAAAGTACATTTTTTGTTTACAATTTTACTTATAGGAAGTAAATTTTGTCGGTAAATAACAATGATTTTTTTCGTCGAAAAATGGTTGTACTAATTTTGCCATTTTTTTTAGTAAACTAAGAGATTAGGGAAATAAAAAGTGAAAAGGATTGACGAAAAATCTTAGGCTATGTTTGGTAAGAGGAATTGCATTGTAATGTAATTAAAGATTGTAATGGATTAAGAAATATATTGTAATTTAATGTAATTATGATTACATGTATTGAAATATAATTATATTTATAATTATTAATTAATTTTTTATATAATTATTTTTTTATGATTATTTATATATTTATTATATTGTGATCTCATATAAAAAATACAATTATACTAAATAAATTGTTTTGAACTTATTTTAAAGTAGTCCTAAATAATTCTATTAAAATATAAAAGTCGTACAAAATCTGGATGGATAATAAATTCATGGAGCACCAAAATTGAACATTAAAATTCATGGAGTACATTTAATTGATATAGTAATTTTCTATCTATTTCTTCTCCACTCATTGAACATGTCATTTACCAAATTATCTCTCCAAGCACTTCATTCATTTGATGTTTCAATAGTTGAAATAACGTCCTCGGTCTCATCAAATCTTTCTCCTTGGAATCTTCTTCTATCTAACCTCTCCTCCATCTCATCAATAGGCATTGATAAGACGTGAGATGTCTTTATCTAAAAGAGAGGAAGAGCCGATCGGATCTTATAGTCTGCAAGAAATAGTGCCCGGTCGGACCATGCGTGAGCACTCCGAATTTTAAGTTAATAGCTTTCTAGAGAGAGAGTCTCATAGATTTAATACCTGGTGCTACTGTGTGTTGGGCTATTTATATAAGACAGGAGGAATGTACTTGAGTGCCTGGGATGTGATAACTGGCAGTCAGAGCAGGTGAGCGGCGAAGTGACAGGGAGCAGGTGAAGGGTGTGGACGTTGCCTTGTGTCAGTGCCTCTGTATTCATTTTAGTTCATCCTTTTAGAGACTAGGGACTGTGTTTCTTCCCCCCCTTTTGTTGAAAATGGCTTCCAGCAGTGGTCAATCAATAGACAGGAGTTTCATGGAGGCGTATAGGGACAAGTCGGCAGCTGATCATTTTTCGAGATTGAGCCCTAGAGAAGTGGCTGAGATTCCTTCTCGATACGGCTTCCCGGAGGATGTGTTTGTGATGCCGACATCAAGAAATTGATGGATGCTATAGCGATGCGAAGAGAATCCTGCAACTCCAACTATCTCCTGGGGATATTGTTCAGGTCTTCTAGCTCTAAGGCTGACGAAAATGCAGAATGTGAGCATTAGGATTGGAGTAGGGGAAGCAGCATAAGTTCGCAGTCATGCATTAATGTGCATTGAATTTTAATTTGGGTGGAAAGAATGCTTATCTTGTTTATCTCTGTGATGCAACTGCAGGCGCGATAGCTGGAGGAAATGACATGGCCAAACAACTTGCCAATCGAGCCAAGGCAAAGAGGGAGGCCGAGCGGGCTTCAAGGGAGGAGAGGAAGACGAAAAAGAGGAAGATCTTACCCGCTTCAGAAGTTTATGCTTCGCGAGGTCCAGTGGATGCTCCTTCCTCCGCTCCCATTGCTGCTGCTGTCCTTGCCTCCCATCCAAACTTAATTATCTCGGGGCCTGCGACCTCCCAGTCTGGTGTAGAGGGTCGGCGTCCACCCAAGCGACTGCTGTTGAGGGACGAATCTGATTCTGAGGAAGCGCAGCCGGCCGCCATTCCTCCCAATATTCAACTTCTGAAGGAGGTCGCTCAAAAGAAGGCTGCTGAGCTGGTAGCTGCCTTGGATGCCCGGGTTGCAGCAAGAGACAAGGCGTTGATCCAAGGTGAGTCCGCCCGGCGAGTTGCAGACTGAGAGGCGAACCGTGCCCCTGAAGGACATGCTGAGAGAGAACTTCGGCAATGACTGGTCAGTGGGCAATAAAGTAGTTGCCAATTACCTTTGTCGGGGTATTCTTCGAGACAATGAATTCAAGGACATGGAAGATCCCAGCTTACTTGCTCGGGAGTGCAGCTTATTCAATTAGCAGAGCCTGGAGGTGAGATTTATTCAGTTCATTTCATGATGTCTAAAAATTGGGAATGCCTTCTCTTATTGATGTTTATTGTTGTTGTTGTTTAGCTAATCAAGAGGGGCCTGCCACTACAAGAAAATTAGGAAATAGCAACGGAATTTGCTAATTTTCCGCTGCTAATCAAAATTAGCAACGGAAAATAGCAACGGAAAAATCCGTTACAATTTCGGCCGACGCTAAATTTAGCAACGGAATTGATTTCCGTTGCTAAATTTAGCAAACGGAAAAAATTTTCCGTTGCTAAAAATAGCAACTGAATTTGTTTTCCGTTGCTGAAAATAGCAACGAAATATATATTCCGTTGCTACATTTAGCAACGGAATATATATTCCGTTGCTATTTTTAGCAACGGAATTAGTATTCCGTTGCTATTTTCCGTATTTTATAAAAATAAATATAATTCACATAGCAACGGAAAAGCATTTCCGTTGCTATTTTTAGCAACGGAACTTCTTTTCCGTTGCTATTTTCAACAGTAAAATAATTATATTTTTAAATAAATATAGTGTAATTAGCAACGGAATAATAATTCCGTTGCTATTTAGCAACGGAATTCTTTTTCCGTTGCTATTTAGCAACGGAATTGTTATTCCGTTGCTATTTTTAGCAACGGAATATCAATTCCGTTGCTATTTACAACAGTGAAAAAAAAATATTTTTTAAATTAATATAATTCAAATCCTGTATATATTAATAATGTATGCTTATCGATAATATAATTTCATATAAAAAATATAATACACAATAATTAAAATCCTAAAAATATATTATAATATTATAAAATAAAAATCCGAAAAAACATTACAAAAGTAAATTCAGTATAACATCACTGTAAAATAAAAACTAGTAAAATAATAGCCTAATTAGGAATATACATTTCCTATTCTAAATATTTCCTATTCTATACATATCCTATAATGTAACAGTTTTAACCACATATCTTCTTTAAAACATGAGTAGAACAAGTTATTTGCATTTCGCTTTTATTTTGATGAAGTAATTGCAGAGAGCTGGGCCTGCTACTTTCCAAGCAAAGCCACACTTTGCAGCATCATGGCTCGTAGCATAGTCATAACAGATCTCGTCTTGGATAAACATAAAGCCAATCTGATCCTGTCTGCAAATTCAACTTAATTAACTGTAACAAAACTATAACTCATACAAGCTACACACACTTTTATAATTGCTGAATATGTATCAGACTTAATTAACTAGACTTAATTCATGGATTTTTTTTCCACATATCAAGTTTCTAATTAGGAAAAAAGAACATTCAAAGAGAAATTTGAAATGGGTGTCACTTGTCGAAATCCTGGCCATATATAGCATACTCTCTGGTATACAATACTTATCATATTTTGTAGGATCATATCTAGCATATTCTCCAATACACAGTACTTCTCACTTTTTAATTATTAAATCGTAGTTTAGATGGCATTATTAACTTATCTTGCATTCGAAAATTAGAAAATAACATAAATTGAGTAGAATCATAGATTTTCTCGAAATCCCTTCAAATAAATGAATTCATATAATATGATAGGTTGTATATGTATTCAAGCATACCTTAGGACCAATGGAAATCCCATCATGCTCGCCTAAGGAAACGAATTACTTTGCGTCAACTTAATTAAATAAAATTTAAAATTTCCAATGAAGAAAATGTATATAAACATAATATATGTATGGACTTACTTGCAAGCTCAATACAGGAGTCAGTGAAGAAGCTGAAGTTGTAAGCTTTGCATGGAATATTAGTTGCATAATTTGCTGTGTAATAATTTGGGCCGATGAAATCGAAAGATCCTTTAACCATCAAGGATGTCTTTTTAGAGAATTGAGGCATTCTATCTCCCACATACTTAACCATTTCAATTGGATGTTCACCTGAATTTAATGGTTCCATAAACCTGCAAATTATAAAACGTAAACCTACTATTACAAACTATATATCTTTATATATTGAAAGTTAGTATAAAATTCTTACCTATATATTACAGGTTCAAATTTAACAAACCGAGTCAAATTATAATATTCCTTACGTTCTTCCGTTCCATTCATGTTGACAATTTACTGGGAGAATAATTGAAGCTGGTTTTGCCAAGAAAGAAAGCTTAAGTATGAATTATGAAATTTACTTACCAATCATACCGAAAAGCAAGAGCTCGAGATGCTGCAATAGAATCACTAATTGACTCAGAAACAGGTACAATCCAAGCGGTAAACTATAACAACACACACACTTTAATTATAAAATCACACATTAACAATTTTAATTCATGCAAAAATCACTTGTAAAAATAAGTTTGATAGTTACTTACTGCTTTTTGCATACTTTTGGCCCACTATCAGTCTGCTGCCTTTTAGCAGTTGGTGAAAACAATATAAATGAGGTAATTTTGTAGAGATAATACAGCACTATAATCCTGCAAATTAAACCATGCCTTCACTTTACAAATTGCTTTAATCTCCAAATTGCTTTATTGTACACAGATGTGCAAATGCATGCATGTACATTACTATAAATGACAGCAGAAATACACACCTTGAATCTATAACTTCTGTCTGGATAAACATAGCAATGATATACGTGGGTCTTACCAGAATTCCAGCAAAATCACTGCATAATACACCAACAAATAAGGAGAAATGATCGTGTTCAAAACCAACCAATAGCAGCAAAACGATATGAAGGCAAAGAAGAATAGAATTGAAAAAACCGGCAAAAAAAAATAGTAATAAATGAGCAACCAAATACTGGGAAAATTAAAAACTAGAAAGAGAAGCTAATCTTCATGCAAAGAAAAACATGATTTTGCCTCTAGAACTCGGGAAGAACAGAAACAAAATCAGACTTGAGCAAGTGATAAACGTTGGAATTAATGAACCGGTCAAGCAGTAGAGGATCCGATTTGATTTGCTTTAGCTCCTTGGCCATAATCAACCCCTCTTTTCCCATCTCTTTCTTCTGATTTTGATTTTCTCACATTTTCTAGGCAACCAATCTAGTTTTCTAACCCAGGACAGTTGAATTGAAGCCTCGTTTTAGATTTTAATTATTAAAAATCTAAAATAATTTCAATTGTCAAGATTAAGATTCACTATAAACCGTATAATTTCAAAGCAATTAGGGAATAAAACTAACCTTAAAAGTGGTTGCTGGTGACTGAAAGAGAAGACCGATCAGAGCCTGTGTGACTTCCGGCGATTCGGCGGCAAACGATCTGGCGAGCGACAGAGAGAATGCGACTGCGACAGAGGCGGCGAACGACAGAGGGAGGATGGCGGCAGAGAGGGCTCACGACGAACGGATGATGTGGCAGACATGGCGCGCGGCGGAGACACAGTACGCGATAGAGAGATAGAGAGAGACAAAGAGAGAGTGTTCCAGATAGGTAAATGGGGGCAATTGTTATAATTAGGATCATTTAGCAACGGTTTCATAAAACCGTTGCAAATAATTGCATAGGAAGGGGGACTATTTCTTCCATTTTAGCAACGAAATATAATTTCCGTTGCTATTTAGCAACGGAATGAAATTTCCGTTGCTATTTTAGACCCCGATTTTCAGTCTACATATTTTATAAATTAATAGCAATGGAATATTATTTCCGTTGCTATTTAGCAACGATATATATTGTTTGTTGCTAAATAGCAACGGAATACATTTTTCGTTGCAATTTAGCAACGGAATATAATTTCCGTTGCAATTTAGCAATGGAAAAAATTTTCCGTTGCTATTTTAGACCCCGATTTTTACAAATTTAGAAATTAATAGCAACGGAATATAATTTTCGTTGCTATTTTAGAACCTGATTTTTTCAGCCTCTATATTTTAGAAATTAATAGCAACGGAATATGATTTCCGTTGCTATTTAGCAACGGTATATATTTTCCGTTGCTAAATAGCAACAGATTTAATTTTCCGTTGCTATTTTAGCAACGGAAATATATTTTCGTTGCTATTTTTCGCTCCAAAAATCTCCCGCATTTTGTTCCCACGATATTTAGCAACGGTATTTACATTCCGTTGCTAATAATCGTTGCTAAATTTACGTGCCAAACTTTCCCTCCTCTTTTAGTGACCGAAAATACCAAAAAAAATTTCCGTTGTTATATGTGTAAAACGTAACCAAAAATTGCAACGGAATTAATTTTCCGTTGCTAAATAGCAACGGAAATGGTATTCCGTTGCTATTTTTTCGTTGCTATTTTACAAAATTCTTGTAGTGTGCGCTTGCACGGCATAGCAAGCTTCTTAAAGGCGAGGTTAGAGGACGCTGCCAAGGCGAAGGGGGAGGCAGATGATCGATGTGATGCTGCCCAGAAAGAGGCCTCTGCCCTTCGCTCGGAGGTAGCAGACCTGAAGAAGGAGACTTCTCAGCATGCTCAGGAGCTGAAGACTCGGCTAGGCGAGGTCGATCGGCTAAAGGGAGAAGTAGCACGCCTGACTGCCGATAGCGCTCAATGCAAAAAGTTTGAGGAAGAGGCGACCAGACTGAGCGCTGAGTGCAAGCTTCTGGGTGCTGAGAGTGCCAAGGCCAAGGAGGAGAAGGGTAAGGCTTTGGCGGAGTGCAACCAGCTTCGTGCCGAGCAGGACTCACTGAAAGCCACTTTGGCAGACAAGGAGATGGCCTGGAGGAAGGGGCTTGAAGAGAAGCTTGCCTCTCAGAAGGAGCAGCTTCTTGATCAATTGGGTGAGGCTCAGGGGAAGTTGCTATCTCGGTTGATTTATGAGGCCGGGAAGCACTTTCTGGGGGCTGAACTCGACTGGATGGAGGACCCAGGGATTCTACCCGACCCCCCATATAGTGATGATAAGGAGGAGGCTCCTAGAGAGGAGGCAACCGAAGGAGCATCTGGGGAAAACCTCTCTATGTCTGAAGTTCCGGCAAGTGCGCCGTCCAGAGCTGAAGTTGGTGCTTCTTTGCCAGCAGAGCCTATCTCTAAGGTGACTGTCGAGTCTCCCCAACTTCCTACCGAGCCGAGTACAGAGCCTGCTGCTGAGCCGATCTCGGCCCCTGCTAATGTAGAAATTGTAGATATAGAAACTTAGATTATATTTTTTTTTCTCTTCTTATAATGATTCTTTTAACTTGTACAATTTGTCATTTTTCAATAAACTGCAAGTTTTTCCTTCAAATATGGTTTGTTAATATAATCAAGCTAATTAACCGGAGATACTTCCTGAATGTAAAGAAACTTTTAAACTTCAGAATTGATAACTTTTAAAACCAGTGATTGATTTGTCCGATCTGATTGAAAAAGCATAATCAGTCGGTCATCTGGCGTAAGTTATGAATTAAACTTTCGAAGATCGGGCCCCCGAACGTCAAGCATAGCGAATGACCTCTCAGCCTCGCGTTAACTTGGAATTGGGCGAACAATTTTGTACATCAAGTTAGCGTTTTAATTTGCTTTTCGATGCGTGATCGTTGCGTAACACTTAACTCGGGAGAAACCGTTAATCTAGATTGACTCTAGCATTTTCGGTTCGGGATTAGTGTTGAACCTAGCGGATGAGCCAATGAAGATTTACACAATTTTCGTATTTTCGGCTCGGGAATAGCATCAAGCCTAATGGAGGAGCTTGACCTGCAAATAAATGGACTTCAACTTTCGCATCTTCGGCTTGGGATGAGCATCAAGCCTAGCAGATAAGTTGTACCATACATACCTTTTATAGAGATGGAAAAGAATTTCTTTATTTATTGAATTCAATTCCTGATACATTATTACAAGTGGTACTTCTTGAGTACTTCAACATTCCAGCTTCTGGGGATGTCTAACCCTTCTAACGTTCTGAGCTTATTTGTACTTGGGCTTAAGACTTTGGAGATTTCATAAGGCCCTTCCTAGTTCGGCATTAGCTTTCCAACTCCTGCATTTGTCATGCTTATGTCCTCCTTTCTGAGCACCAGGTCACCAATATTGAAAGCTCTAGACTTCACCTTGGTGTTGTGGTATCTGGCGACCCTTTGTTTGTAGGCGGCGATTTTGGCATAGGCGTCCTCTCTCCTTTCCTTTATCAGGTCTAAATCTTAGCATCTTTCCTGGATGTTCATCCGATCGGAATAGAATGCTGACTAATAGGATGGGAGGTCGATCTCTACGGGTATCAATGCTTCGAAGCCGTAAACAAGAGAGAATGGCGTTTGATGAGTGCCCGTCCTTAGTGAAGTCTTGTAAGACCATAGGACACTCTACAGCTCTTCAGTCCAATTGTCCTTTACCTCACCCAGCCGCTTCTTCAGCCCCTCTAGGATGGTCTGGTTAGAGACTTCGGTCATCCCGTTGCTTTGGGCGTGGGTGACTGAGGTGAATCTCAGGTTGATGTGCAGGCCTTTGTAAAAATTTCTTAAGATGGAGCTATCGAACTGCTTGCCATTATATGTAATAAAAATGTTAGGTAAGCCATACCTGCAGATGATATTTTTCCATGCAAAGTTTCTGACCCTCTCCATTGTAATCGTCGCTAGAGGCTCTGCTTCGATCCATTTGGAGAAGTGGTCGACTGCTACAATAAGGAACTTCATCTGCCTTTTGCCTTGAGGAAAGGGTCCCAGAATGTCCAGGACCCACTGGTCAAATGGCCATGCAATTGCGATCGGCTGCTGGTCTGCCGTGGGTTGTCTTATGACCTTTTCATGAATCTGGCATTGTTGGCATCTTCTTACTCTTTCCTGGGCATCTTTGAAAATGTTTGGCCAGAAGTATCCAGTCTGGAGTACTTTTCTTATCATAGCCCTGCTAGTTTCATGTGCCCCACAAATGCCTTCATGGACCTCTCTCAGGATGTAGTCTCCTTCTTCCTCCGTTACGCACTTGAGTCAGGGGTGACTGAAAGCTTTTTTGTACAAGTCAATGTTAATAATGGAGCAATTGAGGGATTTGCGTGATACCTTTCGGGCCTCGACTTTGTCTTCCGGTAGTTGCCCTATTTGCAGGTATCGCTTGATCGGGCTCATCCAGGTTTCATCCCCTTGATCAATCTCCATCACTTCTGGCTCGTCTAAGGAGGAGGAGGCTTGGTTGACAACAGTAATGTTTTCTTCTATTACTCCCTGTCCGGAGGCAGACATTTTTGCAAGTCGATCGGCATCTGAAGTTTGGTCTCTTGACACCTTCTGGAGAATTTAGTCTGATCCAGACTCTTCCATTATCCTAAATGCGGCCTTGACCTTCGCCAGGTACTGAATTATGTTTGTTTCTCTGGCTTCGAAGTTGCCCCAGACTTGGTTGGTCACGAGCTGGGAGTCACTCTTTATGATTACGGACTCCGGTCGGATGGCATGAAGCAGTCTTAAGCCTTGAAGAAGTGCCTCGTACTCTGCCACATTATTAGAAGCTTTGAAGCTGAGTTTTATCGCGTACCTTATTACGATGCCCAAGGGGCCTGTTATTACGATGTCAATGCCTCCTCGGGCGTTATTCGCAGCGCCGTCCATAATTATTTCCCATTTTGGGCATTTGGGTTAACTGTCCGACTCTTCCCCAGTGAACTCAACAATAAAATCTGCCAGAGCCTGTGCCTTTATCGTCGTCCTAGGCTCGTACCTCACGTCCTACGATTGTAGTTTGATTGCCCATCCCACCATCTTACCCTCTAGGTCAGGGGTCTGGAGGATTTTCCTGATTGGCTGACCCAACCGAACCACAATCGTGTGTGCTTCAAAGTATTGCCTTAGCTTTCTCGCGCACATCATGAGGGCGATGATGAGCTGCTCGATCGGGCCCTTCTTCAACTCTGCGGCCCTGAGCACCTGGCTCACGTAGTATATGGGCAGTTGTTGGGTTCCTTCTTCCCTGACCAGGACACCTGCAACAGTTTCACCAGAGGTGGATAAGTAAAGATACAAGTTTTCACCTGGGACCGGTCGGCTAAGCAGTGGTGGATTGGTGAGGAATTTCTTCAATTCTTCAAAAGCTTGTTGGCAATCCACTCTCCAACTGAAAACTTCATTCTTCCTCAGCTTTTTTAAGAAGGGAGTGCACCGTTTGGCTGAGGAGGAGATGAATCTTCCGAGGGCAGTGATCCTTCCATTCAGCTTCTGAATATCTTTTACGCTTCTCGGGGGTTGCATCTCGAGGATGGCCTTTATTTTCTCTGGATTGGCTTCAATCCCCCTTTGAGAAACCAAGAAGCCCAAGAATTTTCCCGAGGGGACCCCAAAGACACATTTCTCAGGGTTGAGCTTCATCTGAAACTTGTTCAGCATGCAAAAAACCTTCGCCAGATCGGCAGGGTGTTCTTCCGGGCTCTTACTTTTGATGATCATGTCGTCCACATAAACTTCCACATTCTGCCCGGTCTGGTCTTTGAAATTCTTATTCATAAGATGCTGATACGTGGCACCTACATTCTTCAGACCGAACGACATCGCCTTATAACAGAAGGTTCCATCGTCTGTAATAAAACTGGTCTTTTCCTAATCCAAGAGCCACATCAGGATTTGGTGATAACCAGCGTATGCATCGAGGAGGGAGTAGATTGCATGGCCTGTAGTGGCATCCACCAACTGGTCTATGCTTGGCAGGGGGTAGCTGTCCTTCGGACATGCTTTGTTGAGGTTCGTGAAGTCCACGCACATCCGCAACTTTCCTATCTTCTTTTTAACCAGGACCACATTGGCGAGACACTCTGGGTAATCGACCTCTCTGATCGTCCCAGCCTTCAGTAGCCTGTCAACCTCCTCGGATATGAACTTCTTCCGGTCGGGAGCATGCCTGCGCAGCTTTTGTCTGACCGACCGGTGAGTTGGATCCACATTAAGCTTGTGGGTGATCACTTTGGGATCAATCCCAGGGATGTCTTCTGGCTTCCAGGCGAATGATGCCTAATTGATCATCAAGACCTGCATGACGAAATCCTCTACTTCTGCACTCATGCCGGTCCCGATCTGAACGCTTTTTCCTTTCGATAATGCCCTTGCTTTTATTTCTTTAGCAGGATCGATCCTTGGCCTCTCCGCCTGCTCGGACCGCTTTAGCCCTGGCTCCACTATCATGGCCTCTTTCTGCTGCCTGACCATGGTGACATATGCCTGGTGGGATGCCTTCGCCCCGTAGAATGGCGACTCCCCCTCTAGTCGGGATTTTCATCATCATGTACCGTATGCTTGTGACAGCTCCGATTTGAAAAAGTAGGGGCCTGCCAAAAATGGCATTATAGGCAAAGATTATGTCAATTACCATAAAGGTTACCTTGCAGGCATGGGCGAGTTCCTCTTGGCCAAGCTCGACGAAAATCTCGACAGATCCCACTACCGGGACAGTAGCATTACCAAGCCCGATCAATGGGGTGGCGTTTGGCTTCAACTCCTCGATCGGTATTCCCATGGCTCTGTAGGCTTGGAGGGTGAGCACATTCACAGTGCTACCGTTATCTGCCAAAATCCTTTTAACATTAAAATTGTTAATTCGAGCCCTGACGACGAGAGCGTCCTCGTGAGGAAACATCACATCTCGTGCATTTTCACTGGATATGGTGACCGGAGTGAGCCGTTCGTCCTGGCGGGAGAGATACACGTCTTTCCCCTTTTTTTTCCTAGACAGATCCTCTCCGTAAGACGATCCTCCAGTAATCATGTTTATAACCCCGATGTATGGTCTGCGCGGGTCTGTATTTCTTGGATTTTTGCACTCGCGTCATCGTTTGAGCCAGAATCATCCTTTCTAAAGTTTGGCTGTCTACAGGGACTTCCCCTCTAGCTGGACCTACGAATCTTCTGAGGGACCCCTTTGCAGAAGTCGCTCGATCTCCTCTTTCAGTGAGGAACACTCGTCAGTTGTGTGACCGACGTTTCTATGAAACTCGCAGTACTTGCTGTGGTCCCTCCTATTTTTGCTCCGATCGGACAGTTTCCTGGGCCAATTGACTCTCCTGTGCTTTTCTTTAATCCACATCAGCACATGGGCAGGGTTGGTGTTAAGCGGAGTAAAGGTTCCAGCCGCCTGGTTGTCATGTCAATCGGATCTTCCCTGTCCGGCCTCCTTTCGCTTGCCCAAAATTTTCAAAGCGGAGGCTCTATCCGGGCTCCTCGCTATCCGCTCGGACGCGGGAGCTCTGTTGAATGATCGTCCGTCTGGATGCTGCAGTCTATCTATGATGTTAGTCCTTTTTCCTCTGTTGGCCCTCAAGGTATCATCCAACTGGATGTGCTGTCTGGCTCTTTCCATCAGATTGAAAAAGTTAACCGGGGGTCTTGTAGTTATTAACTCGAACAGTGGGCAATCAATGATGCCTCTGACCAAGGCGGTCGTCGCCATTTCCATGCTCACATTCCTCACCTCGGACATCGTGGCTTGGAATCTATCGATTTAGTCTCTAAGACTTTTATCGGTTCTTTGGCAAAGATTGCACAGGTCACTCACCGACTTCGGTGCTCGTGTCTGCACAATAAATCGCATAGTGAATAGCTCTTTGAGTTGTCTGAAGGAGGTGATTGATTCTTGAGGCAGCTCATGGAACTAATTCAGAGCATCTCCTCCTAGGGTAGTGGGGAAGATTCTGCAGGCAATTCTTTTATAGTAGGTGTAGACCTGCACTTTAGTCAAATACTCTGCCAAATGAGTTGCAGGGTCAGTTTTACCTGTGTACTTGTTTATCACCACATCCCTCCACCTGGGAGGTAACTCGAACCATGTTATTTCCCTGTAAAATGGAGATGCAGTGTTTTTGCAGGTGTTCCCTTCAAACATACCTTTTTTGGAGCCTATCAGGCCAAACTGCCTGAGCTTTTGCTTGAACCACTTGTCCTCCCTACTCATGGCTATGGAGGCGGACTCATCTTTCGTCCTTCTGGAGTGGCTGCAGTTGGGTGTGCACATGAAGGACAAGTCATCTCCGATGGACGGGGTGGAAGATCTGCTTGGGAAGTAAGAGGACATCATCCCTTTCCCCTTGTCATCCATTCCTGGGGTCCTGACACCCATTCGCCTGCCGTCGTGAGTTCGCGGCTCATTGATAGAGATTCCTTTATTTCTCCTCCTTCTGAAGTCTTCGTCCATGAAGTACTCTTTATGGTCTCTTTCAGAAGTTCTAGGCATTTTGCCTTTCTTAATCATCTGGACAATGCTCTTAGTGAAATCACTAAGGAGGGCACGCATGTCCTTGACCATGATGGGGGTATTTTTCGGTTGCCTTAGGATGGCATAATCAAATTTTGGGAGAAGGTTACCCCTGGTTGGGGATCCGGGAGATCTCTCTCGTCTCCCTGTGGACCTAGATCTGTCCTGGCTGCTGCCATTACGGTTATATTCTCCAGAGGTTGTGTGCTCATTGGATCTTGAACTTGCTATAGCTCTCAATGAAAGCACCAAATGATAAGACGTGAGATATCTTTATTTAAAAGAGAGGGAGAGCCGATCGGATCTTGTAGTCTGCAAGAAAGAGTGCCCGATCGGACCAGGCGTGAGCACTCCGAAGCTTAATTTAGTAGCTTTCTAGAGAGAGAATTCTTAGATAAAGAGTTTTAGAGATTTAATACATGGTGCCACTGTGTGTTGGGCTATTTATATGAGACAGGAGGAATGCACTTAAGTGCCTGGGGCGTGATAACAGACAGTCAGAGTAGGTGAGCGGCGAAGTGACAGGGAGCAGGTGAAGGGTGTGGGCGTTGCTTTGTGTCAGTGGACTGATAGGACTTGTTGTCCCATCAGTCCGATCGGACTATACCCAATCGCCGTTTGGCTTCTAGCTCACGCTTGGTGCTCTTTGCTGATGGGTTTTGGGCCCTGTCAGGTGTATTGGGCCAGCTGTCTGGGCCTTGGCATATGACTATAAAAAATATAATTATACTAAATAAATTGTTTTAAACTTATTTTAAAGTAGTCCAAAATAATTCCATTAAAATATAAAAGTCATACAAAATCTGGATGGATAATAAATTCATGGAGCACAAAAATTGAAAATTAAAATTCATGGAGTACATTTAATTGATATAGCAATTTTCTATCTATTTCTTCTCCACTCATTGAACATGTCATTTGCCAAATTATCTCTCCAAGCACTCTATTCATTTGATGTTTCAATAGTTGAAATAATGTCCTCGGTCTCATCAAATCTTTCTCCTTGGAATCTTCTTCTATCTAACCTCTCTTCCATCTCATCAATAGGCATTTAACAAGCAATAATAATCCTATTATAAGTCTTGATAGGATAAAATGCAGGACTCCTAAGGATTGCCCAACGCAATTTAAGCACTCCATAGCATCTCTCAATGACGTTACTTGCAACAGAATGCTACATATTAAAAAATTCTTTGCTAGAATTAGGTTGATGTCCTTCTTTACAATCATTCAAGTGGTATCTCTATCCTCCATATAGTGCAAGAAATCCTTCACAATTTGTATAACCAACATCAATAAGATAATATTGCCTTATATAACAATTACGGCAAGAATTTTTAAAATAAGTTATTAACTAAAACTATAACTAAAATAATATGCACTTACTATGAGGAACTCTTAACCCATTTTTCCTAGTTATAGCATCCCGAAGAACTATACCATCGGCAGCCGATCCCTCCTAACCAGGCAATACATAGATAAATTGCATATCTTGTGAACAAACTCCAAGAACATTAGTAACAATTTCACCTTTTCGTGATCGATATCTAGGCTTATCTTCTCTAGGCACTTTGACTCGAATATATGTGTCATCTAGAGCCCCAAGACAATTCTAAATAGATAAGTAATTTACGTCAATCATTAATTCTTTTTCAATAACATATATTAGATATTAAAGAATCACAATAGTACCTTAAACCATTTCCACCTCAAGTCTGTTGAGTTGTTAGGAACAAATTCTAGTTTCTTTAATAGGATTCCTTGCAAATGGATGACAACTTTCAAGACCTCTCTAAAATGTCTACTAATAGTTTCCCCAGATCTCTTAAATCTCAATTATATGGTACTATTTTTAACATGATGAGCTAATATATGCAAAAACCATTGCAACTTGCTCATCTATCAACATGAATTTAGTTTTCTTTAAACCCCCTTCATCTTCAAGTAAATAACATAACTTATTAAATGAGTTTCTATTCATCCTTAATTCTAATTTACAAACATCAACACTCTCATATACCAGTTCATTCAACATTTTTTTCTCAAAAAAAAAATCATTAGTATAGCTTATTCTCAAATAATAAGAGCTAATATACATTGATACCATACAATATAATTGAAAAAACCAACTTATTATATTTAGAAAGTCTAACCATTGTGACAATATTACTAATTTTTTTCTTCTCTTTATCAACTTCCTTGTGGCCAAACCTCGGCGAGCCATTTTTCTTTAATCTGTACATAAAAAAAATATATAACTAGAAAAACTTGAGCGATTCAATTGAATTTTTATTTTAGTTAAACCTATTACTAGAGTACTCAGGCTAAGAAGTTGCATTGTGTTATAAAGGCATTCAAGTAAACATGAAGTTGGATACAAATTGGTGTAAATACAGAAAAACCTTGTGTCATTTACCAAAGCCTCAACCAAAACATAGACAGCATTTAACTTTGCATTCAATTTATATCCAAAACCATCAACAAAATGTTGGTGTATAATTCAGAACTGGTTTGATTAGTAGGCAGAATTTCGATTGTGGGATTGCTTCTTTTCTAGGAACATTAACACATATACCCTACTCCATGGTGTCAAATGGCAACAATTAATATTTGAAAGAAATTAGTTACTCTGTCACACCTTGATCATAAAAGAAATATAAAGCTAATTAACTTAAATTAAAGCTAACTAACTAATCATACAAGAGATTAAGAAATGGAAGATAATAAAAGAAAAATTAACTTATGAAATATAATTGACAAAAGCTATTAAGTGGATGAGTAGATCACAACCAAAGACGTTTCAACCTTAGAGAGAAAACTGATTATTCTGTATTCATAACTAGAGATTATTATGAACAATAAATAATCTAAATTCTAAAACTTGGAAACATTAAAATACAATTATTTAAAAGTAAAAAGATTTCTATGAATTAAAAAGATTTCAATATTCCTAATACACCTTGCCAAGACGTACCATAAAAATTTATAAAATTACTCATCAATTTATCAGTTTTTGCTGAACAGATGTTCCTAAATAAGATGCTTACGTAAAAGCTATTAGAAAAAATTAATACCTAAATCTTTGAATTGATGAGGTGCTCTGAGTCTTCTAAGTGAAATTGGAGCAAAGTGTAGATACCGGGTCCTGAGTCAGGTTTTAAAAAAAAAATGGCAATGGCAATTTTGGGTCCTTGATAAATTCCTCTAAAAAAATAAATACATAAAATATGTAGGTAAAATTAAAAATTAAAAAAATTGAGATTAGGTTAATTTAATTAGATAAATTAAAAATTAAGTTAATTTAATTAGTTAATATTATTGGGTAATCAAAATGTTTGTAAAATAAAAATTAAGGCTAGTTAATTAATTAATTAATTAAAAATAAATATAGGGTTTAATTAGATAAAATATATATAGTAGAGTGTTTAATTAGTTAAAATGTGTAATAATTTAAATAGATTAATTAAATTAAAAAGTAAAAAATGGAGGAAATTATGAGGTAAACCCTAATTAGGGATATAAAAAGAAAAGAATGAAGAGAAGAAGGGGGCTCTCGGCTGAAGAACACAAGGGAAACCAAAGAAAAGAAAATAGAAAAGAGAAGAAAACACAGAGAGCAAGAAAGTGAGAGCAAAAACAAAGAAACCAAAAGAAAACAGAAAAAGAGACCAAGGGACCAAAGAAATAAGGAAACAGAGGAGAGAGGGACATGGAAAATGCAGGCCAACGGAATAAAGAAGAAAAAAAGAGGGAAAGGGGGCTCTGGGCAGACCAAGAAAGAAAAAAAAAGAAAGAAAAAGAAAAAGAAAAAGAAAGAATAAGGGAGAGCCAGAAAAACACAAAGCAAAGAGAGCAAAAGAAAGAAGAAAGAAAAGAAAAATAAAAAGAGAAAGAAAAGAGGACAGTGAGCAGAAATCAAAGCAAATAGAAAAGAAAAGAAACAAAAACCAAAGGAAATCAAAATAGAAAGGAAAGCAAAAGGAGAAAGTAAGAATAAGAGGGAGCAAGAAACATAAGGAAGGGGAAGAGAGAGAGCCAAAACCAAAGAAAATGAAAACAAAATAGAGGGGAAAACACAGAGCACCAGCGAAAAAAGGGAAAAGAAAAAGGGGAGAGGAAGAAGAGGTGGCCGGTGCCACCTCCGGCGTCAGACGGCGGCGCTGGCCTCCCCTCGGCGGGACGATCAGTCCGGTGGCCGCCGATCTCCCCCAATCACCAGCAACAGGGAGATCGGCGGTGGTGATCCCGTGAGCTTTCGACGCAGTTTTCGGCGTGGTGGCAGCTCCATCGGGCGCGTGGTCACCGGTGGAAGGTTTCCAGTGACCAGACGAGGCTTCCGGTGAGGGAGGTGTCGGCCACCCCCCACCGCCGGCGGCTCCGGCGAGGTAAGCCCTTATTTTATTCATATTTTATTTAATTTTATATTATTATTATTATTATTATTATTATATTATTATTATTCTGTTATTATTATTATTATTATATTTATTTATTTTATATTATTATTATTATTCTGTTTTTATTATTATTATATATTTATTTATTTTATATTATTATTATTATTATTATTATTATTATTATTATTATTTTATATTGTTATCATTATTGTTATTATTATCATTATTATTATTATTGTGGTTATGCGATTATCATTATTTTGTTCATGTTATTATTCATTAATATTGCTATCTGTTTCATTATTATTATTATTATTATTATTATTATTATTATTATTATTATTATTATTATTTTAAGTTGTTGTTGTTGTTCATGTTATCATTATTATATTGCATAATTACTATTATTGCTAATTATTATTATTGATATTATTACTAGTTTTATTATTATTATTATCATTATTATTATTTTGTAATATTATTATTATTAGCAACACTATTTTTATTGTCTTTGATTATCATAATCGTCATTTGTGTTTTATATTCGTTAATTTTACTTTCACTATACCAAATTAATCTTCAATTCAATTATTTATTTATTCATTTATTTACTTATTTATTTATCATTCAATTTAATTTAATCCATTATTAACCTTAATTACTTTTCTCAATTTACTTTACTCAATTATATATTTGTTTATTTATTTGTCACTTAATTTAGTTTAATTCATTATTAACCAATATTCATTTATTAACCAATATTGTTTTATGTCCTGGCTATAACCGCGAGTGGCATATGACTCGCCCAAGGAGCACGGTCAAGGCGGATATTTTAGGATTTATTAGCTTTTATGAAATATGTAATTGTTATTTTATTCTTTTTATTCGCTTGTGGTCTGTAATAATAAAGGATTTTCGACCGCGTTTAAAAAGAATCACCACACAAATATTTTTTACTAAATTGAATTTTTATTAATAAAATGGACCAATGTTTTATTTTAACTAATAAAACCAACCTTCAAAAGGAGAACTAAATTTTTATAAAACGAGATCATTCATCCCGATTTTTTCAATCATTATCCTAAAAATAGTTTTCCAAATTTTAAGTTAAAAAAAAGGGAACCAATGTTCCTAAAATTCAATAAATAACCCAATTTATGTATGTTTATATTTTTTTAATTTCGTTTACGCATATATTTATTTATTTATTTACTTTAAGCAAGTTTTAGTTATTTTTATTTATTTGGGGGATTGTTTTGTCCCATTTTATTTATTTTATAATTTATTTATTGCTTTATTTAATTGCTTTCCTATGTGATTGTAATGCGCTTTAATTCATTACATAACTTGTGTGAGAAGAGAGATAAAATAATTGATCTTAAAACCTTTAGCATAATATTAACCAAAGGTATGAATAAGAGTGAGGTCCCAAACCCTTTCTGGTTTTGGGACTCGTAAGGTTAGATTTATTTCCCGATGTTTTATCGGGTGGCGACTCTGTGATCCTGCCTTATGATAACCCAATAGACGCTCTCTTAAATTGATTGTCAACAATGGATTTGGATATTGTAGACACCGGGTCCCGAGTAGCCAAGATCAGGATTACCCAATGATGAAATTAAGTGTGCCGATCTATAGGCAAAAAGAATGAAGTTGGAGATGACGATTTCCTTGTCGATTTGTTATTTTAAAATTAAATAAAAATGTATTCTAAAAATGTTTTTAAAATATTTTAAAATTTATTTTGTGAGGGAAAAAAGTGAGTTTTTAAATTATTATATTTTATAGGAATTTAAAAAAAAAAAAAAAAAAAAAAAAAAATTATTCCGCGCGAGGGACGGGCAGGCCGTCGGTCACTCATTCAGACGGGCAGGCCGTCGGTCACTCATTCAGACGGGCAGGCCGTCGGTGGCCCCTCTGCACCCCTGTTCGTCCGTTTTGCCTATTTTGGCCATTTTGGCCATAACTTCTTCATTTTAAATGCTTTTTAACTCATTTTTTTTGCAAAATCCTTCTATCTTCCAACCCAATAAATTCAGTGGTTTTTTGTAATTATGAGAATTAAATTAATTTAATTTCTTAATTAAAAAAATCTGAATTTTAAGGGGGAATAAAAAGAATTTTGGAGAGAGAATTAGGGGGATTTTTCTTTAGAAAACATTTTTTCTTCTCTCTTCTCTCAACCAAATTCTCTCAATTTCTAAAGGAATTTCCAGCAATTCTTGAGACAAAAAATAACAATTTTTGTTCTTGAGAATTTTTCTTATTTTCAATTGACAACTTTTTTACTTTAAGACAAATAAACTAATTGTTTGATCTTGAGTAAAATTTATCTTTCAAAATTTTATCTTCTAATCATATTTTTTCAAATCAACACAAGGAATTGGATCATCTACCTTCATTTCTTCAAGATCAATTTTGAGGGTAAACATTCTTGGCTCAATTTCTTAGTTTAATTTTTAATTTCATTTCTTTCTTATTTAATTAATTAACATGTAAATTCTTTTAGTTCTATCATTTTGTTCTTCTTTTTATTCTTTTGCTTTTATTCAATTGATTATCATGTAAATTCTTTTAGATCTATGATTTAATTGTTCATATTTCTTATTCCTTCTTTAATTGTTCATGCTATTATTTTTTTTGTTCATATTATTTAATTGAATTGTTCATGTTGTTCATATTGTTCATCTTCTTTTATTATTATTATTATTATTATTATTATTATTATTATTATTATTATTATTATTATTATTATTATTGTATTTGATTGTTCATATTCTTTGTTATTTATTGTATTATTATTATTATTGTAGTTATTACCATCATTAGTATTATTATTATTATCCTTATTCTTATTTAATTTTATTATTACTATTATTGTTTATTTCTTATGCATGTTGATTTTATTATTACTTTTGTTTTTTATACATGTTGCTATTATTAATATGTTTTATGCATGCTGAATTTTATATGTATTATACTTTTTATGCATGATTGGATATTATTGTTATTATTCTATGTCTTTATGCATGTTAAATTCTATCATCATTATTTTATGCTTGTTTTTGCATGTTGAATTTTATTATTATCATATTATTTTTTATGCATGTTAAACTGTTAATTAATTAGATTGCATATTTTATTATGTCATTTTAATTGGCTCGTCATATATGATGCAATTTTGATTGCCTTCATTTAATTATTTTCAAGTTATATGTTTAATTATTTTTTATACTAACTTCATTTTATTTGTTTTTCTTTTATTTTTCAATACTTATTTTCATATGTGAGTTTTTGTCAAGTGGGAGCCCATGGAGATTTGAAGATCCATTTGGGAGTTGTTTATTATTTTTGTTGCTTTTTATTATTTTGGATTAATTGATTATTATGTAATAATAAATTTATTTTCATGCACGTTAATTAAAAAATCACAAAAATATTTCTATTAAACTAAATTGTATTTTATTTAATAAAAATGGGACCAATGTCCTAGATTTTTCATCTAAAGTAAATTATAACTTTAAAATTGTTTTCTTAAATTATGCATGAGAGGACCAATGTTCTCATTTTTTAATAAATAGCCCGATTTATGCATGAGTTGTATTTTATTTACAAATGGGGGTTGTATTCCGCCCCTAGTTTTATTGTAATTTATTTTGCTTTCATTTATTTTATTTACCGCTTTATTTATATGTTTGATATGCGTTTAATTAAATTGCATTAAAAATTGAATGAGAAATGGGATGAAATACTAAATTTAAAACTTGATTATAAATTTAGCCAAGGTATGAATAAATGGGGAGTCCCGAACTTGCTCTGGTCTTTGGGCTCAAGAGGCTAGAGGTTATCCTCCAAGACACCTCTTGTGTCACGAGACTTAGACGTTAATCCTAGGCCTCATGGCCCAATATGGATAAAATGCGTAAGTCTTAGGCTCTCCGAGGCGAGAGAAACTTTCCCAATGTTCTATTGGGTGGCGACTCCATGAAACCTCTTTGTTGCCCAACATAGACGCACTTGCGATTTATCGCAAGCTGTCAACGGACCCACAATTGCCCCGATCGCCCACGTGCGGGCGGTCCGAACGGGCGGCCGCGGGGACCCGGCGCGCGTCACAGTGGCGACTCCACTGGGGACTTTTGAGACTTTCCTTCGAAAGTACCTTGGTTAAAATTTACAATTGAGTTTTAATTTGGAAATTTCATCTCTTTTCGAAATTGCATTGCATCCATACTAGAGCTTTAGATTATGCTAGTTTGGTCCCTATCTTAACCCCGGTGCGTTCCCGAAGCACGACCCTATTTTCACTCAATTTAGGGAAGTGTTAAGGATAATCACCAGCCCAAGCCTCGTACCGTCATGGTATATTAAATGGTGACCCGATCGGTCGTTACGCTCGTGATGAGCTAGACCCGTCGGCAGGGATCATGTTTGGGTAGCCCTAAAGTAACACCACCCTTTGACCAAAGCTCATGTAATGGCAATAGATACTTCCCCTATGTGGTATGACCCGTAATACCTTGCTTGCTATATGGATCATTTTGTATTGGACAAACCCAAATAATCTGATTGGTCACCTAATCAAAGGCTTTCATGCCCAGATAGGTCCATGTCAACTTATTCGGACTGCCTAAATATATGATGGTCAAAACAACCATACGTATGTACATTAGATAGGAGAGGTTATGCTGCCGGTTTTCCACCGTGCACCATACGCGTCTAAAGGGTTCCCTGTTAACCCTTGGATAAAGCCCACCTAGGAAAGAGACTATGCTACCTCGTGTGTGGGAGAGATAAGGTTGGAAGGATCTATCTGCTTGCATGTGTTTGTCTATGCTGCATCAGCACGACTATGCATTGCATTTCAATCATGCATCATCCTAACGAGATGTGTTTTTTTCAGCCATCATAGATTCTCCTGGGTGGTTTAGGGGTCCCGACGGTCGGTTGAGAAGGATTCCACTCTTGGGGTTACCAGAGCTAGTGACATATCAGAGCTCAGATTCTCTTTCAGATAGTAGTGAGACTTTCTCTTCAGAATCACCAAGTATGTCTAATCCAGCCAGTGGGTCTGATGCAACCAGGGCTATGATTGCCGAGGAAGTGGGGAGAAAGATGGAAGAGTTTGAGGCTAGAATGATGGCCATGATGGGCAATCTTGCCACTACCATAGCTGGGCAACAAATTGCTACTGCTCCTATTAGGGGGCCAGATGAACAAGGGCCTGTTAGGGAGGATCCCCCTACTATAGCTGACCCACATGTGGTTGAGCAAAGAGCACCAGCACCTGTTGAGCGTAGAGAAGGCCCGAGATCTGAGGTTGACCTCTGGGAAGATGACCAAGAAGAACAGATGGTAGCAAAGGGAAAGTCACCCAAGCTGGAGGAAGCAATGTGGAGGAAGATGGAGGAGAAATTTGAGGCTATGACCAGGATGATGACGATTGGAAGGGGAATGAATCCCGAGGATCGAGAGCTCGATGGTGATGATCTGATCCCCCAGAATTTCAAGATGCCTGATATCCCAAAATTTGACGGCACTTCTGACCCTGCTGCACACATCAAGCAGTATTCACTGGTCATGAAAGGGACAACTTTAACGAGAAAGCAGAAGATAGAGTACTTTTGCTTGAGTCTCACAGGAGCCGCCGTTGATTGGTATCATGGGTTGGACAGAAGGTCCAAAGAAGACTGGGACTTATTGACTGAGGAGTTCCTAAAGCAATATGATTGCAGTACTCGGATGGAGGTCACACTTAAGGATCTAGAGCTACTACAGCAGAAGGCTGGGGAGTCTTTCCATGAGTATCTTACTCGGTGGAGAAACCGGGTTATGGAAATGAAGCGCAAGCCTGATACTTCTGATCAGATCCGATTATTCATTCGGAATGCCAGCCCATATCTGAGAGATGGACTTAAAATGAAAGGGCTGAAAGATTGGGAGTCCTTGAAGGACATTGCTATAGAGGCAGAAGGAGAGTATATGGCCAGAAGGGCAAGCAGTGAGGCTTATGCCAAGAAGGGCTACAATAGTCAAGGTGCAACCAAGTCAGCTAGTTCCAGCAGTGGTAATAGAAATGGGAAGACAGCTGAGGTGGCGGCAACAGGAATGAATCAGAGGTACTTCTCGAATTTGGGCAGGCCTTTGTCATGGGTATTGAAGCGATTGATGAAAGAGGGGAAGCTACAACCCCTACCACCTAGGCCAGCTAGGACCCAAGGGGAGCCAGGGCATAAAGAGCATGAATACTGTGCCTTTCACCAGCATACCGGGCATCTGACAGACAATTGTTATAGGCTGAGGCATCAGATACAGGATCTGATCGATAGTAAGCAGATCACCGATCCTGAAAAGAGAGAAAGCAAGAAGAAGGCTAATTTCAATGCTGTGCCACCACCTGTCTTTATGGTTGGGTCTAGCCTACCAGAATGGTATGTGATGCAGGATTTATACGGAAATGAGTATGTCGCTGTCACTCGCCCTGAGGCAAGTGAAGGAGGGATTCCCGTGGCGACGATAGACTGTTGGTCCACTAGTGAGAGTGAAGATGAAGAAAATGAAGAGAAAGATGGAGAATTCGCGGATCCGTGGGATTCGGAAGAGGAGGAAAGAGTTAAGGCTGTAACAAGAAGTGGGAGAGTGGTCCCAGAAGTTGAGAAGCCACATGACACAGTGCAAGCACCTGTGGAGAAGGAGCCGGAAGAAAATTCCATAGTGAAGCAGCTGAAAAAGACCACGGCTCAGATATCAATTTGGGACCTTTTGAGACAGTCCCCCTCCCACAGACAGAAGTTGGTTGAGGCATTAAGTGAGTCCACTGTGGCCACTACAATTTCTCCATCTGAGCTGCTGGACCTTGTAAAAGGGGGATCCGGAGAGAAACTGGTGTTTTCTGACGCAGACTTACCGGTAGAGGGTCGCAATCACAATCGACCACTATACATCAAGGCTCAAATTAATGACAAGCATACCGCTTGTGTTATGGTTGATGATGGCTCATCCATAAATGTTTGCCCTCTAGTTGCACTTCAGGCTTTTGGGCTAAATGAAAGCATGCTAAGCAAGTCTGATTTAACCATCACAGCCTATGATAATTCTCGAAGACAAGCATCGGGAACTTTCAGAGCTCTGGTCAGGACTGGGCCTATCTAGACAGAAACAGAATTTGTGGTCTTGCCTATCCCGGCGAATTTTTCAGCTCTGCTTGGAAGGCCATGGTTCCATAAATTGGGAGGAGTGCCCTCTACCCTACACCAGATGATTAAGATACTTCATGAAGGAGAGGTGGTGACTATTAAAGCAGTTAGAGAAAACCAAGTGTCTGCCTTGGGAATCTCTAATCAGCCATTCAATGGTTTTCATATATTGATGATAGGAGAAGAGCAGGGCTTGGCAGATAGTCCTCTAGTGGTGAATATGATGAAGATGATGCACTTTCTCCCAGGGGCTGGTCTGGGTAAAAACTCGCAAGGGCTGCAGGATGCTATCACCACACAAGGCCAGAAAGATCGGAAGGGTCTGGGCTACAAAGGAGAGCATGGTAAGAAGAAAGTGTCGGAGAAGATTCCCCACATTTTAGAGAGTTTTGTTTCCTCATCCTCAATTTGTGCTTACATGGGAGAGGAAGAGTCTCAGTGGGTGGATGGAAAGATCATTCCGGGGTTTGAAATCTTTAATGACGTCTTCGACTGGGATGTTAATTTGTTAAATTTCATTTTTTTTTTTTTTAGCCATGGAACCTTTTTAGTCTATCGACATTGACCGGGTCTTTAAACTCATTCCCATCGCTGTCTGCCAAGATTGCTGCTCCCTTTGTTAGCAACTTTTTCACAATAAACGGACCTTCCCAGGTCGGTCTGAATTTTCCTCGTATGTCTGGCACTCCCGGCCTCATCACCTTAAAGACCAGGTCCCCTTCCTTCAACGGGTGCTTTCGTACCTTCTTGCCAAAGGACCGAGCTAGTCTCTTCTGATAAACTTGATTGTGATAATAGGCTCTCAACCTATCTTCATCCAACAGATTCAACTGCAACAATCGCTGTTGTGCCCATTCTGTCTCTGGAATTTCGGCTTCCATGACTACCCTTAAAGATTTCAGCTCAATTTCAATCGGCAGAACTGCTTCGGTTCCGTATACCAGGGAGAACGGTGTTGCTCCCGTAGAGGTTCTGACTGTGGTTCTATAACCCCAGAGTGCAAAAGACACCGGGTCCCGAGTAGCCAAGATCAGGATTACCCAATGATGAAATTAAGTGTGCCGATCTATAGGCAAAAAGAATGAAGTTGGAAGTGACGATTTCCTTGTCGATTTGTTGTTTTAAAATTTAATAAAAATGTATTTCAAAAATATTTTTAAAATTTATTTTGTGATGAAAAAAAAAGTGAGTTTTTTAAAAAAAAAAAAAAAAAAAAAAAAAAAAAATCTGAGTGCGGGACGGGCAGCCTGTCGGTCACACCTTCAGACGGGAAGGCCGTCGGTCACGCCTTCAGGTGGGCAGGCCGTCGGTCGGCCCCTCTGCACCCCTGTTCGTCCGTTTTGCCTATTTTGGCCATTTTGGCCATAACTTCTTGATTTTAAATGCTTTTTAACTCATTTTTTTTGCAAAATTTAATTCAAAAAGCCTTCTATCTTCCAACCCAATAAATTCAGTGGTTTTTTTGTAATTATGAGAATTAAATTAATTTAATTTCTTAATTAAAAAATCTGAATTTTAAGGGGGAATAAAAAGAGTTTTTAGGTGGAATTAGGGGGGATTTTTCTTTAGGAAATATTTTTCTTCTTCTTTCTTCTTTCAAGAACAAATTTTCTGAATTTCTAAAGAAATTTCCAGCAATTCTTAAGGCAAAAAATAACTATTTTTGTTCTTGAGAATTTTCTTATTTTCAATCAAACAATTTTTTACTTTGAGACAAACAAATCAATTGTTTGTTCTTGAGTAAAATTCATCTTTCAATATTTTTATTTTTCTAATCATATTCTTCAAATCAAGACGAGGAATTGGATCATCTACCTTCATCTCTTCAAGATAAATTTGAGGGTAATTATTCTTGGCTCAATTTCTTAAATTAATTTTAATTTCATTCTTTTGTTTTTATTTAACTAATCAACATGTAAATTCTTTTAGATCTATTATTTAATTGTTCATATTTCTTATTTTTGTATTTAATTGTTCATATTTCTTATTTCTTCTTTAATTGTTCATGCTATTACTTTTGTTCATATTATTTTTATTTAATCGTTCATATTGTTCATATTGTTCATGTTGTTCATATTGTTCATCTTCTTTTATTATTATTATTATTATTATTATTATTATTATTATTATTATTATTATTATTATTATTATTATTATTATTATTATTATTATTATGTTTGATGGTTCATATTCTTTGTTATTATTGTATTATTATTATTATTGTAGTTATTACCATAATTAGTATTATTATTATTATCCTTATTCTTATTTAATTTTATTATTACTATTATTATTTATTTCTTATGCATGTTGATTTTATTATTACTTTTGTTTTTTATACATGTTGCTATTATTAATATGTTTTATGCATGCTGAATTTTATATGTATTATACTTTTTATGCATGATTGGATATTATAATTATTATTTTATGTGTTTTTATGCATGTTAAATTCTATCATCATTATTTTATGCTTGTTTTTGCATGTTGAATTTTATTATTATCATGTTATTTTTTCTATGCATGTTAATTTATTAATTTGTTAAATTGCATATTTTTTTTATTATGTCATTTTAATTGGCTTGTCATATATGATGCAATTTTGTTTGCCTTAATTTAATTATTTTCAAGTTATATGTTTAATTATTTTTATACTAACTTCATTTTTATTTTTTTTTTTCTATTTTTCAATACTTATTTTTCATATGTGAGTTTTTGTCAAGTGGGAGCCCATGGAGATTTGAAGATCCACTTGGGAGTGGTTTATTATTTTTGTTGCTTTTTATTATTTTGGTTTAATTGATTATTATGTAATTTGTAATAATAAGTTTATTTTCATGCACGTTAATTAGAAAATCACCAAAAATATTTATATTAAACTAAATTGGATTTTATTTAATAAAATGGGACCAATGTCCTAGATTTTTTATTATCACTTTAAAATTGTTTTCTTAAATTATGCATGAGAGGACCAACGTTCTCATTTTTAATAAATAGCCCGATTTATGTATGATTTGCATTTTATTTACAAATGGGGGTTGTATTCCGCCCCTAGTTTTATTGTAATTTATTTTACTTTATTTATCGCTTTTATTATATGATTGATATGCGTTTAATTAAATTGCATTAAAATTGAATGAGAAAAGGCATGAAATACTAAATTCAAAACTCGATTATAAACTTAACCAAGGTATGAATAAATGGGGAGTCCCGAACTTTCTCTGGTCTTTGGGCTCAAAGAGGCGAGAGGTTTACCCTCCAAGACACCTCTTGTGTTACGAAACTTGGCGTTAATCCTAGGCTCCTTAGGGCGAGAGGTTTACCTTCCAAGACCCCTCTGGCTGGCCCAAAATGGATACTAAGCGCAGTCTTAGGCTCTCCGAGGCGAGAGAAACTTTCCCAATGTTCTATTGGGTGGCGACTCCATGAAACCTCCTTGTTGCCCAACATAGACGCACTTGCGATTTATTGCAAGCTGTTAACGGACCCTCAAGTGCCCGATCGCCCTCAAGCTGGAGGTCATAGGGGCGGCCGAGTGGACATCCGGCGCGCGTCACAGTGGCGACTCCACTGGGGACATTAGAGACTTCCCTTCGAAAATACCTTGGCTAAAATTTATAATTGAGTTTTAATTTAAAATTTCATCCCTTTTCGAAATTGCATTTGCATATCATTAGAGCCTTAGATTTATGCTAGTTTGGTCCCTTTTCTAGCCCCGGTGCGTTCCCGAAGCACGACCCTATTTTCACTCAATTTAGGGAAGTGTTAAGGATAATCACCAGCCCAAGCCTCGTACCGTCATGGTATATTAAATGGTGACCCGATCGGTCGTTACGCTCGTGATGAGCTAGACCCGTCGGCAGGGATCATGCTTGGGTAGCCCTAAAGTAACACCACCCTTTGACCAAAGCTCATGTATTGGCAATAGATACTTCCATTAAGTGAAATGTACCATAATACCGTGCTTGCTACGTGGGCCATCATGTATTGAACAAAATCAGTTAAATTAAATAGTCTTTCATCAAAGGCTTTCATGCCCCGGTGGGCCCATCTTGATTTAATTGAGGTGTTTAAATACATAATGGCCAAACACCCATATGTATGTACATGAGATAAGAGCTGTTATGCTGCCGGTTTTCCACCGTGCACCATACGCGTCCATTGGGTCCCCTGTTGAGCCATGGGCCAATCCCACCTAGGAAAGAGACTATGACCTCGTGTGCGGGAGTGATAAGGTTGTAGAGATCTATCTGTTTGCATGTGGTTGTGGATGCTGCACAGCATGCTCATGTATTGCGTGTCATTCATATGTGTTAATAAAAAAACAAAAATAAAAAAATATGCATTTCATTTTTGTGTGTGTATATCCTTTTGTCTGCATATTGTCCCTCACAATTTTTTTCGTGCATCGCATCGTATTATTGTAAATTATTGATCTTTCACTCATCGAGGACCATCTGCACTAGCACGATCATACATTACATGCCATTCATGCATCATTCTAACCCCTTGGTTTTTTCAGCCACTATAGACCATTTACTTGGGAGGTTTTGGGGTCCCTGGAGTTGCTCGAGGGGCAAATAAAGTTCAAGTTGGTTGGCAGCGATCTAATATCTTTATCAGAATATACACAGGCATTAGAAATGGCTGATCCATCACAACAGATTGAAGAGGTTCGTGCCCTAATGACCCAAGAGATAGATGAGAGATTTAAAGAGCTAGAGGAAAAGTTGTTGGCCGTGATTAAGGAGAGGATGGACGCTATGGCACTTATTCTTCAAGCTCAATTCATGATGACTTCTATTAGCCAGGTTAACTCGACCCCGACTCAGAAGGCTCATGCAACGATGGCCGTAATGTTCCCGTCCACTCCCGAGCCTAGGCACAAGGCCCCATTCGACTCACCAATCAAGCTACTGGGAAGAGCAAAGGGACTAGAGCCTTTACAGTCAATGGGCCTCCTCAGTCCCTCGAACACGGAAAGGAAGCTAACTGATCTTGAAGAAGAGATTGTGAAGTCCAAGCTTGCAACTACCCGGGCACCTCTCAATAAGACTATTGCTGGCCCCGCAAGTCCAGGAGTTGGTTACTATGATAATAGCAGCGATACCCAAAGAGCAAGAAAAGTGTCAGCAATTAAAGCGGGTCAGAGGCACTATTCTAATTTGGGCAGATCCTTATCTTGGGTACTCAACAGATTGATGAAGGAAGGTAAGCTACAACCACTACCTGCTATGCCTGCCAGAAACCAAGGACAACCCAATCACAAGGACGATCAGTATTGTGCCTTCCACCAGCACACTGGGCATATGACGGACAATTGTGTAAGGCTAAGGCATGAGATTCAAGATCTGATTGATAATAAACAGATTACTAATCCAGAGCGCCGCAAGAAATAGGGGAGGAAACCTTCTAGTAGATATGCTTTTCATATTTGAACTTTTTTTCAGTCTTGATGTATGCGGTGCTATTTACATTATATTAATGGCTTTTTGTTTATGTTCTCATGATTTCATTATGCATGATCACAATCACAAGTCATTTACATTTGATATTAACTTAATGAATACTCCTTCATGTAATCTCGAGATCTTGTAGCATCTGATATAACTCCTGAAGAGAGGAAAATCCTGAGAGCTGAAAATAAAAATAGAAAGTTGTGGAAAGGAAAAACTAGATGCAATTAGTTGGATGAAAACTCACTAAGAGCACTAGAACCTTTCTGATTACCCGTCAAAGCGACTCTTGGATAAGGTTGGATCTAGAAAATGATTTAGGCACTATTTCTTTGTATAGCTCTCTAAATGACCATTTCCTACCCTCATTTCAAAATCGTTTGCTAGCCCGTTGAGCCTTTATTTTGGTATACTAAATGCGTACCGATTTTATTGTTACACACATTAAAATTACCTTTCGCTTAAAATAATTTTGGCTTCCCCTTAGAAGAATGGCCGCTCTAGTAAGGATGGATGTACATTACGATATCCGCTTGAGCTATCCAAAAATTGCCCTAGGGAAAGTGGGTTTACAGTTCTGAAAGGGATTGTTAATCATTGATGATCTTTGAGGCTTGACCATTGGCAATCCTTTGGGCCATTAGAAAATTTGCCCTGATGAAAATGGGTCTACATTCGGAGAAGGGAATTTCAACAATTGATAATTTTGGGTTACAAAAAAATCACCCTGATAAGGATGGGTCTACCCTTTGGAAAATGAATTTGCGATCATCAATAATTTTTGGGCTACACTTCAGGAAAGGGGTTTTAAATCACCAATAAATCTTTTGGGTAATTAGAGACATAAATTTGTTAAAAAAAAGAAAAGAAAAAAAAAGAAGAGAAAGAAAAAAGAAAAAAAAAAGAAGAGAAAAAAAAAGGAAGGGAAAAAAGAAAAAAAGAAAAAAGAAGGAAAATAGTAGGGCCTAAGATAATACCCCTTGATGAGTTCAGTAGCTATCTTTCTTAGCTTAATTGTTACGTTGAGTTTGATAAGTCAGAGTATTACCAATCCAAATTCAAGAATTTCTGGACAGCATGAAATTAGTTTAAAAATGATTCCATCATCCAAATGAACGTTGCGGCCATTTTTCTTTAGAAACGTGATCCTCCTTTGATAGCCATTTACCTAAGCCTAACGTTACAACCAAAGTAAGACCTTTTGATTCTTAGTTCAATCTTATCCAATTAGCAGAGATGACCTTTTAATAAGGTTTGGTACGTAGGAAGAGGCATATGGTGTTTCTTGAGCTTCAAGCGGGGAGCCACGAATGCATTTATGCATTTGAGTTGAGTCTCATCCCAACGTTGCATCTAGAATTTGCTTCAAAAATTAAGAGCAGAGAGAAAATTTTCAACCATGAAAATCCGAGAGAGCTGGTTGATAACAGGAATTTGATGATTTCAAGATCCATCTCGAGATTAGATAGGGTCATGTATTTTTGAGATTAATGCCAAATGATGATCATGTGTGATGAAATCAGACTGGAACATATGCATATATACAATAATATTTTAATGTAAGCAAAGCACTTTATCTTGCATACTCAAAATGGTTTAAGTTCCAACATGAAAAGCAGTGCATTGTTTCTCTTCGCATATGTGCAATTTACTATAAGTGGTTCTCATTACCATTTTCATCTTGGTCCTTCAGCAGACTTGCCCCGACATTGGTTTCGAGCTATTTGTCAGCCAAAATCCATACGACCATTATTCAAAAGCTAAAAGAATTTTGGACACAAAAAAAAAATTTAAAAATAAAAAAAAGAGGCCGTTAGAGATGAAAACCGTAACTGGCTCTCTAAGCAAAAGTTAGGCCAAAGGGCAGGGTGAAAACCTGGAGACAGGCAGTCTGTCCTTCAAAAAAAAAATATATAAATAAAAAACATAAATAAATAAAAGCCGCTGGATTGGGTTGGGTCCATTCCAGGCAAAAATTAGGCATAGGGTTATGTGAAAATCCCTAAAGGGACGCATTTCCCATAAAGAAAAGCTAGTGTGAAAATCCACAAGGGACGCACTACCTTTAAAACAATGACTTCCGATGCCTGGAGCAATAAGGCAACATATTTCGAATGATCTTCCTTTCAGCAAGATAAGACATAATTCAGGACATGAGTCAGAATCCCGGGCATATGCTCATGGACCAGGGGGCAAAGATGCACACCTGACGGTTCTCTTTGAAGAGTTTACGGGTCAGGGTCCCTAAGCAAAGATGCACACCTGACGGTTCTCTTTGAAGAGTTTACGGGTCAGGGTCCCTAAGCAGAGATGCCATTTCTAGTTCCTCAGGGGGCATGGTGGAGCGGCCAAGCCATATCCTCAACGGACCCTTAACCACTCAGGACATGGTCTATTCATTTTTGCATGCATTTCATACCATTCTTTAGCAAACATCTGCATATGGTAATTTACACTTGCATGCACAATCTATTGTATATATTCCTGTGCACACAGCTTTGCAGGAAAGTCCAAATGAAGACCGCACACATAAAGCTAGTCAAGGACAGCAACGTTAGCACTTGCCCTTGCTGGGCAATCAGGTCAAGATAGAATCTACGCCGGCAAATCTTTGAGACTTCTTAAGAGGTAATTCTCCGAGGTCTCTTAGGAGACTAATCTCTTTTTACTTTGCACTTTTAGCAGTCTATAGCAGACTCGGTGCAGTCCTCTAAGAGGGCATCCCATGCGCTTTTCGTAGTCTGTAGCAGACTCGGTGCAGTCCTCTAAGAGGGCATCTCTTGCGCTTTTCGTAGTCTGTAGCAGACTCGGTGCAGTCCTCTAAGAGGGCATCTCTTGCGCTTTTCGTAGTCTGTAGCAGACTCGGTGCAGTCCTCTAAGAGGGCATCTCTTGCGCTTTTCGTAGTCTGTAGCAGACTCGGTGCAGTCCTCTAAGAGGGCATCTCTTGCGCTTTTCGTAGTCTGTAGCAGACTCGGTGCAGTCCTCTAAGAGGGCATCTCTTGCGCTTTTCGTAGTCTGTAGTAGACTCGGTGCAGTCCTCTAAGAGGGCATCTCTTGCATTTTTGGTAGTCTGTAGCAGACTCGGTGCAGTCCTTTAAGAGGGCATCTCTTGCGCTTTTTGGTAGTCTGTAGCAGACTCGGTGCAGTATCTTCCTTTTGCGTTTTTTGTAGACTGTAGCAGGCTCGGCGCATCGTCATCTACGGATGGCAGCTGTACTTTTGGTAGTCTGTAGCAGACTCGGTACAGTTCTCTTTTTGCACTTTTTATAGTCTGTAGCAGACTTGGTGCAATCTTCCTTTTGTGCTTTTTGTAGCCTGTAGCAGGCTCGGCGCATCGTCATCTATGGATGGCAGCTGCACTTTTGGTAGCCTTGGTAGTGGCTCGGTGTAGTTCTTTCGTGCACTTTTGGTAGTCTTGGTAGTGACTCGGTGCATCTCTCTTGCGCATTTTTAGTAGCCTTGTCAGTGGCTCGACGCATCACCGTCTTAGGATGGAACCCTGCACGTTTAGTAGTCTTGTCAGTGACTCCGTGCAGCGCACTTTTTGTAGCCTTGTCAGCGGCTCGGTGCGTTTTTTGTTCTGCGCTTTTAGTAGTCTTGGTAGTGACTCGGCGCATCGCTATCTACAGATAGCACCTGTACGTTTAGTAGTCTTGTCAGCGATTCCGTGCAACGCACTTTTAGTAGTCTGTAACAGACTCGGTGCAATCTTCTTCTCGCGTTTTGTAGTCTTGGTAGCGACTCGGCGCATCACCGTCTTAGGATGGTTTCTTGGCACTTTGTAGTCTTGTCAGCGACTCAGTGCAACTCAAGAGGATGAATCACAGCACTGTTCTCGAGGGAGCAGCTGGAAGGAGGCAGCCTCAGGTACGCGCTTCTTTCCTTTTCCTGAATTTTGGCTCACCTAGGCACCCACACACTAGCCTCCCCAAAATTGGGGGCAACTGTAGACACCGGGTCCCGAGTAGCCAAGATCAGGATTACCCAATGATGAAATTAAGTGTGCCGATCTATAGGCAAAAAGAATGAAGTTGGAAGTGACGATTTCCTTGTCGATTTGTTGTTTTAAAATTTAATAAAAATGTATTTCAAAAATATTTTTAAAATTTATTTTGTGATGAAAAAAAAAGTGAGTTTTTTAAAAAAAAAAAAAAAAAAAATTCTGAGTGAGGGACGGGCAGCCTGTCGGTCACACCTTCAGACGGGCAGGCCGTCGGTCACGCCTTCAGGTGGGCAGGCCGTCGGTCGGCCCCTCCGCACCCCTGTTCGTCCGTTTTGCCTATTTTGGCCATTTTGGCCATAACTTCTTGATTTTAAATGCTTTTTAACTCATTTTTTTTGCAAAATTTAATTCAAAAAGCCTTCTATCTTCCAACCCAATAAATTCAGTGGTTTTTTTTTGTAATTATGAGAATTAAATTAATTTAATTTCTTAATTAAAAAATCTGAATTTTAAGGGGGAATAAAAAGAGTTTTTAGGTGGAATTAGGGGGGATTTTTCTTTAGGAAATATTTTTCTTCTTCTTTCTTCTTTCAAGAACAAATTTTCTGAATTTCTAAAGAAATTTCCAGCAATTCTTAAGGCAAAAAATAACTATTTTTGTTCTTGAGAATTTTCTTATTTTCAATCAAACAATTTTTTACTTTGAGACAAACAAATCAATTGTTTGTTCTTGAGTAAAATTCATCTTTCAATATTTTTATTTTTCTAATCATATTCTTCAAATCAAGACGAGGAATTGAATCATCTACCTTCATCTCTTCAAGATAAATTTGAGGGTAATTATTCTTGGCTCAATTTCTTAAATTAATTTTAATTTCATTCTTTTGTTTTTATTTAACTAATCAACATGTAAATTCTTTTAGATCTATTATTTAATTGTTCATATTTCTTATTTTTGTATTTAATTGTTCATATTTCTTATTTCTTCTTTAATTGTTCATGCTATTACTTTTGTTCATATTATTTTTATTTAATCGTTCATATTGTTCATATTGTTCATGTTGTTCATATTGTTCATCTTCTTTTATTATTATTATTATTATTATTATTATTATTATTATTATTATTATTATTATGTTTGATGGTTCATATTCTTTGTTATTATTGTATTATTATTATTATTGTAGTTATTACCATCATTAGTATTATTATTATTATTATCCTTATTCTTATTTAATTTTATTATTACTATTATTATTTATTTCTTATGCATGTTGATTTTATTATTACTTTTGTTTTTTATACATGTTGCTATTATTAATATGTTTTATGCATGCTGAATTTTATATGTATTATACTTTTTATGCATGATTGGATATTATAATTATTATTTTATGTGTTTTTATGCATGTTAAATTCTATCATCATTATTTTATGCTTGTTTTTGCATGTTGAATTTTATTATTATCATGTTATTTTTTCTATGCATGTTAATTTATTAATTTGTTAAATTGCATATTTTTTTTATTATGTCATTTTAATTGGCTTGTCATATATGATGCAATTTTGTTTGCCTTAATTTAATTATTTTCAAGTTATATGTTTAATTATTTTTATACTAACTTCATTTTTATTTTTTTTTTCTATTTTTCAATACTTATTTTTCATATGTGAGTTTTTGTCAAGTGGGAGCCCATGGAGATTTGAAGATCCACTTGGGAGTGGTTTATTATTTTTGTTGCTTTTTATTATTTTGGTTTAATTGATTATTATGTAATTTGTAATAATAAGTTTATTTTCATGCACGTTAATTAGAAAATCACCAAAAATATTTATATTAAACTAAATTGGATTTTATTTAATAAAATGGGACCAATGTCCTAGATTTTTTATCCAAAATAAATTATCACTTTAAAATTGTTTTCTTAAATTATGCATGAGAGGACCAACGTTCTCATTTTTAATAAATAGCCCGATTTATGTATGATTTGCATTTTATTTACAAATGGGGGTTGTATTCCGCCCCTAGTTTTATTGTAATTTATTTTACTTTATTTATCGCTTTTATTATATGATTGATATGCGTTTAATTAAATTGCATTAAAATTGAATGAGAAAAGGCATGAAATACTAAATTCAAAACTCGATTATAAACTTAACCAAGGTATGAATAAATGGGGAGTCCCGAACTTTCTCTGGTCTTTGGGCTCAAAGAGGCGAGAGGTTTACCCTCCAAGACACCTCTTGTGTTACGAAACTTGGCGTTAATCCTAGGCTCTTTAGGGCGAGAGGTTTACCTTCCAAGACCCCTCTGGCTGGCCCAAAATGGATACTAAGCGCAGTCTTAGGCTCTCCGAGGCGAGAGAAACTTTCCCAATGTTCTATTGGGTGGCGACTCCATGAAACCTCCTTGTTGCCCAACATAGACGCACTTGTGATTTATTGCAAGCTGTTAACGGACCCTCAAGTGCCCGATCGCCCTCAAGCTGGAGGTCATAGGGGCGGCCGAGTGGAATTAAGTGTGCCAAGTTAAACATACTATAAAATAAAGTAAATAAAAAAACATCATGTATGACAAGCCACTTAAAATGTCATAATAAAAATATGCAATTTAACAAATTAACAAGTTAACATGCATCTAAAATATAACATAATAATAATAAAATTCAATATGCATAAAAAATAAAGCATGCATAAAACATATTAATAATAGCAATAATATCCAACATGCATAAAAAGCAAAGGTAATAATAAAATCAACATGCATAAGAAATAAACAATAATAGTAATAATAAAATTAAACAAGAATAAGGATAATAATAATAATACTACTAATGATGGTAATAACTACAATAATAATAACACAATAATAACAAAGAATATGAACAATCAAACCTAATAATAATAATAATAATAATAATAAAAGAAGATGAACAATATGAATGATAGGAGCTAAAATGAAGTATAATTATGTATTTATTTTGTGTGGATTTATGTAATTAATCATGCTATTGTGTGTATAATTTGATGTGATATATTAGTTTATGATTATTTGTATTAGAGTGCATGTTTGTGTGTTTACTGTCATTTGCAGGTGAAAAATGAAGAAAAGAGCAGATGAAGAAGTATATAGAATGAGATGATCGTGAGAGAGGAACTGATCACGCCGTGACTATGAGTCACGTGACGTGACTTGCTAGAAGAATGTAGAAGAAGGAGGAAAGGAAGAAGAAGCTGAGAAGAGGCGAGTCACGCCGTGACCAGGAGTCACGTGACGTGACTGAAGAAGAGAAGCCAGCAAAGAAAGGAAAGAAAGGAAAGAGAAGAAGAAAGAAGAAGAGTCACGGCGTGAGCAAAGGTCACGCGACGTGACGCCACAGAGAGGCCAGGAAAGGAAGAGAAAAGAAGAGAAGAGAAAGAAGAGAAAGGAGAAGAGAAGAGGCGCGACGTGAGCGAGGTTGCGATGAGGCGCGAAGAAGGCACGCCGTGATGGGGAGTCACGCGACGTGACTGGCCAGAGAGGGAAGCAAAAACCGAAGAGAGGAAAGAAGGAAGAAATGGGCAAGCGCGTTCTGTCGCGATCGCGACACCGTTGCGAGCGCGACAGAGGCGACCGTTGGACGGTTTTGGGCCAAAAATCACTTCAAAAGTCACATATTTTCACCTAAAGTTGCAACCATTCTCAAGGGACATCTTCAAGGGACACAAGCTTTCAATTATTTTCTATAAATATGTAGTTTAACTGTAGTTTTAATATACAATTAGAGACAATAATATTAGATAAAATTTTAGTTAATCAATTTTCTGTATTTCCTTTAGTTTTATTTTCTTAGTTAGTTTTTATGTATTGAAGAAGAAGATCAAGGAGGAGAAAATCTATTTCAAGAGATTTAGAAAAGGGTTGAAGAACTTCTATCTTATTCTCTTATTTCTAATTCTTCTCCAATATTTCTATGAATATCATTTTAATGAATTTGTATGTTATGATTATTTCTATTTTCATCTACTTTAATAGTCTTTCATTGTAGATTCTCTATTAATATCTTTTGCATGATCTTTATAAGTTAAAGTAATTCGAGAGTTTGCTTTATCCGACATTTAATAGAGTTTCATTGTTAAGATATATTCAAGAGATTGGTATATTGAGATAATTGCTATAGGTTAGTGATTATTCTTAAAATATGTAATTAGAAACCTCTAATTCATTAATGAAAATTGTGAGTTAGAATTTTAATTATATGTTTTAGGCATTTTAATTCATGTCGAGAGAGTGAGTTAAAAGTTTATTCTAACTTGGCTTGCATGAAAGATGAAAGATGTTAATCTAAATGATGGAATCAAGTTCATTGTTTTTAATTCTTCATGATTTATTTTATTTTCTTTTGACTATCATTAACTAGGTTTAATTAGTTTACATGTTAGATTAGATTAAAACCAATTCTACCATTAATTCATCATTGTAAACAAGATTAAAATCAATTAGTAATAGTGTGTAAGACGTTCCCTGTGGGATCGATATCTAAAGTACTATTTCGGTACACCGTATACTTGCGGTATGTTGCATCAATAGAAAAATGCACAACAAGTTTTTGGCACCTACTACAATAAAGGGGGTTAGATCTTTTCTTGGACATGCTGGATTTTATAGAAGATTTATAAAGGATTTTTCTTTAATTGCTAAACCTTTAACTAATTTATTAGTTAAGGATGTTTCTTTTGAATTTTCTATGGAATGTATGCATGCTTTTAATACTTTAAAGAAGGCCCTAATAAGTGCTCCTATAATTGCTGCTCCTAATTGGGAATTACCATTTGAGATTATGTGTGATGCAAGTGATCTTGCTGTGGGATGTGTATTAGGTCAAAGACATGGTAAGAATTTACATGTGATCTATTATGCTAGTCATACTTTGTCTCCTCCTCAAATTAATTATACAACAACAGAAAAAGAAATGTTAGCTGTGGTGTATGCATGTGATAAGTTTAGATCTTACTTGTTGGGTTCTAAAGTCATAATCTATACGGATCATGCTGCATTGAGGTATTTATTTGCAAAGAAAGATGCTAAACCTAGGTTGATTCGTTGGGTATTGTTATTGCAAGAGTTTGACCTTGAAATTAAAGACAAAAAGGGAAGTGAAAATCTTGTTGCTGACCATTTGTCTAGGATAGAAAACAATGAACAAACTTTAGGTGATGGTATTGAAATTAATGAATCATTTCCGGATGAAGCCTTGATGTCAATTTTGAATATGCATGAGCCTTGGTATGCTGATTTTGCTAACTTTCTTGCTGCTGGAATTGTACCTGAAAATTTAACATGGCAACAAAAGAAGAAATTCTTTAGTGATGTTAAAAATTATTTATGGGAAGAACCTTACTTGTTTAAGATATGTGGGGATGGTATAATTCGTCGTTGTGTAAGTGAGGAGGAATATCAAAACATTTTGATGCATTGTCATGCGGCATTGTATTCGGGTCATAATGGTGCCAATAAAACTGCATCTAGAGTGCTTGAATGTGGATTCTTTTGGCCAACTTTATTTCATGATGCAAAAATGTATGTAGCTAAATGTGATAAATGTCAAAGGGCTGGTAATATTGGGAAAAGAGATGAAATGCCTTTGAATAATATATTGGAAGTTGAAGTGTTTGATGTATGGGGGATTGACTTCATGGGTCCCTTCCCCACATCTTTTGGTCAAAACTATATTTTGGTTGGAGTTGACTATGTATCAAAGTGGGTTGAAGCCAAAGCCACACCAACCAATGATTCAAAGGTGGTGATAAAATTTTTGAAGAAGCTTTTCTCTAGATTTGGAGTGCCAAGAGCCATCATAAGTGATGGAGTGTAGACACCGGGTCCTGAGTAAGCCTAGATCGAAGTTACCCAATGATGATAATTGCCTTCACAGGCTTAAAAGGTTAAAAGTGATGTTTTTCTCGTCAAATTTGCATTTTAGAGTGAAAAACTAAAAAAATAATAAAAAAATATTTAAAAAATTAATTTTAAAAAATGGGGGCTTAAAATTATGGTGTTTTTAGTTAATTTAAAATAGAAAAAAATATAAAAAAAATAAAATAAAAAAAAAATAAAAAAAAAAAGAATTTTCGGACCGCGAGTGTCGGGCGCGGCAGCGCGCACGCGCGCTGGCGCCCAGCTCGCAGGCGCGGGCGCCCAGCTCGCGGGCGCCAGGCGCCCAGCACGCCGACGCCCAGGCGCCCAGCGCGCTGGGCGAGATTTGGCGACGCGCAGCGTCGCCAATAGCGCGCGTCGCTAAAGAGCGACGCGCAGCGTTGCGCGCTGCGCGCCGCACCGCGCGCCTCTGCGCGCGATTCCCGCCCGGGCGCTGCGCGCGAATCCCGCCTGGTCGCCGCGTGAGTCCCCGTCGCTCTATAGCGACGGGCGGCGTCCCTCTGGCGACGGGCTTCCGGCCGTCGGTATAGGGTCTGTTACCCCATTTTCCATTTTTTCAGCCTTTTTTCCGATTTTTTCACCCAAAAATCCGTTTTTATCCCAAAATTAAGGGTTTTTGACTTCAAATAAAATTCCAAAATATTTTTTATAGATTATTAATTAATAAAACTTGATTTTATCCCCAAAAATAAAGGAATTTGAATAAAATTAGAATTGTTTTCCATAATTAAATTAGGGCAACCTTTCTATCTTTTAAATAGTTTAGGATGAAATCAAAAAAGGGGGAGCCTCCACATTTTTGAGACCTAATTTTCCAGAATTCCTCTCTTCTATTTTCTCTTCAAAATTTCAGATTTTCTTTTTTTAATTAATAAGGTTTAATTGAAATTGAAAGATTAATTTTCAATTGTTAATTATTCCAATTAATTTCTTTGTTTTTGCTCCATAAACACAAGAAATTAATCATCATTTTGACATCAATTTCTTTTTAATCTTAAGCATACAAATCAATTCCTTTGTTTTTCTCCATAAACAAAGAGAATTAATTTTATTGATTATTCTTTCAAGCAATTTTCCGGAAAATCATCACTTTTCCTTCATCAAATCCGATATTCTGAGGGTAAATATTCTTGGCTCCATTCCTATTTTATTTTATTTTTATTTAATTTATTCATATCTATTTTATTGTTTTTATTGATTTATTTATTGTTTTCATCTATTCATTTGTTTTATTGATCTTATAATTGTTCCATTTAATTGTTTATATATGATTTGATTTTTATTCATGTGAATATTGTTTTTTTTAAGTCCTAACATGTAAATAATTTATTTTGATTCCTCATTATTTTTAATATGCGAATAATTAATTAATTTAAACTAATCTTTTTGCCATGTAAATAGTTTGTATTAACTATGAACACATCAATTAACCTTGTTATATATCATTATTATTTTCATTCCTTTGTTTACTAATTTTTATCATTGTTACATGATTTTATTATCATTTGTTTATTTATTCATTCATTATTTTTCACTTATCATCATTATTTTCATCATGTTCATATTATTTTCATGTACTAATTAATTAACATGTTTTATTTTATTTTCATCACTAACATTATTTTATTTGTATTTTGTTTTTATGTCTAAACTCATTTTTCGCTTGGGCATTTTTGCGAGCACATCGGGAGGTCCAAAAAGGCTCATTTGGTTCATAGGTTTATTTTCCTTTATTTGTAATATTTTATTCAATTTTGCCATATAATTTTCTTGTAAAATTCTTTATTTAGGCTCGCTAAAAAGAAAATCACAAAAAACGTTTCTATTAATTAACTTGACATTTTTTTTTCTAAATAAAAGGGGACCAATGTCCTAGTTTTTCATACCCAAATAAATCATCACATCAAAACGGTTTCATAATAAATATGCATGCGAGGACCAATGTTCTCACTATTAAAGAATAACCCGTTTTATGCATGTATTCCACTTTTATAAATGGGAGTTGTATTCCGCTCCTAGTGTTATTGTAATTTATTTTTTTAAATGCTTTATTTTGGATTTTGCTTACATTTACCGCTTTTGATATGAATGATGGCGCCTTTAATTTTAAATTGCATTGTGTGGAAAGTTGATGAAACAATAAATTCAAAACTTAATTATAATATTAATCAAGGTATAAATAAATGAGAAGTCCCGAACCAGCTCTGGTCTTTGGGCTCAAGAGGTTAGAGGTTATCCTCCAAGATACTTCTTGTGTCACGAGACTTTAGCGTTAATCCTAGGCCTCATGGCCCAATATGGATAAAATGTGCAAGTCTTAGGCTCTCCGAGGCGAGAGAAACTTTCCCAATGTTCTATTGGGTGGCGACTCCATGAAACCTCCTTGTTGCCCAACATAGACGCACTTGCGATTTATCGCAAGCTGTTGACGGACCCACAATTGCCCCGATCGCCCACGTGCGGGCGGTCGAGCGGGCGGCCGCGGGGATCCGGCGCGCGTCACAGTGGCGACTCCGCTGGGGACATACTCGAGACTTCGATTCGAAAGTACCTTGATTAAAAATCATAATTGAGTTTTAATTTAAAAATTTCATCTTCTTTCAAAACTGCATTACATCTCATTAGAGCCTTAGAATACGCTAGTTTGGTCCCTCTTTTAGCCCCGGTGCGTTTCTGAATCACCTCCTCATTTTCACTCAATTTGGGGAAGTGTTAAGGATAATCACCAGCCCAAGCCACGTACCTTAATGGTATATCAAAATGGTGACCCGATCGGTCGTTACGCTCGTGATGAGCTAGACCCGTCGGCAGGGATCATGCTTGGGTAGCCTTAAAGTAACATCTCCCTTGTCCAAAGCTCATATAATGGCCATAGCTACTTTCCACAGGTGATATGAACCCTAATTCCATGCTTGCTGTATGGATCCTCATGTATTGGGTGAGTCCAGATGTCTCGCTTGGTAACCTAGCCAAAGGCTTCCATGCCCTGGTAGGGCCATGTCGAAATTTGTGGAATGTCTAAATACATGACGATCACTATCCATCCGCTTGTACATTAGTATAGGAGTGTTATGCTGTCGGTTTTTCACCGCACACCATACGTGTCCATTGGGTTCCACGTTAATCCATGGATCAAGCCCACCTAGGAAAGAGACCGCACTACCACGTGTGTGGGAGATATAAGGTTGGAAGGATCTATTTGCTTGCATGTGTTTGTCTGTGTTGCATCAGCACGAGCATGCATTGCATTTTAATCATGCACCATCTTAACAATTTTTGCATTTCAGCCATCATAGATTCTCCTGGGTGGTCTAGAGGTCCCGACGGACGGTTAAGAAGGACGCCGCTTTTGGGGTTAACAGAGTTAGTGTTGGATCAGAGTTCAGATTCCATCTCAGAAAATAGTGTGGGGTTTTCTCTCGAATCATCACTAGAAGTAAGCATGGCTAATCCATCTAATGAGTCTGATGCAACCCGGGCAATAATTGCTGAGGAGGTAGGAAAGAGAATGGAGGAATTTGAAGCCCGCATGATTGCAATGATGGGCAATCTTGCCACCACAATAGCTGGGCAACAAGCTGCTGCTGCCCCTATCCGAGTACCAGCTGAACAAGGGGTTGTAAGAGAAGAGCGTCCTGCTGCAGTTAACCAACCAGTGGTTGACCCACCTATTGTTGAACAAAGAGTGCCTGCACCTATTGAGCGCAGAGAGGGCCCCAGGTCTGAAGCTGAGTTTGAGGGAGATGAGCTAGAGGAGCATACAGTAGCTAAAGATAAGTCACCAAAACTGGATGAGGCAATGTGGAGGAAAATGGAAGAGAGGTTTGAGGCCATGGCAAGGATGATGACCGTGGGAAAAGGAATGAACCCGGAAGACCGAGAGCTAGATGGGGATGACCTGATTCCCCAGAATTTTAAGATGCCGGATATTCCCAAATTTGATGGCACCTCTGATCCTGCCGCGCACATCAAGCAATACTCGCTGGTCATGAAGGGAACGTCCTTAACAAGAAAGCAAAAGATAGAATATTTTTGCTTGAGTCTCACAGGAGCTGCTATTGATTGGTACCATGGGCTTGAGAGGAGGTCCAAGGAGGATTGGGACTTGCTAACTGAAGAGTTCCTTAAGCAGTACGATTGCAGTACCCGGATGGAGGTCACTTTGAAAGATCTCGAGTTGCTACAACAGAAGGCTGGGGAGTCCTTCCACGAGTACCTTACTCGGTGGAGAAACCGGGTTATGGAGATGAAACGCAAACCGGACACTTCTGATCAGATCCGGCTGTTCATTCGAAATGCCAGCCCCTACTTGAGAGATGGATTGAAAATGAAGGGACTGAAAGACTGGGAATCCCTGAAGGATATCGCCATAGAAGCAGAGGGAGAATATTTAGCCAAGAGGGCAAACAGCGAGTCCTATGCCAGGAAGGGATACAGCAATCAGGGGACAGCCAAGCCAGCAGGTTCCAGCAGTGGTAACAGAGTTGGGAAGACTGCCGAGGTGTCTGTAACCGGGTTAAATCAGAGGTATTTCTCTAACTTGGGTAGGCCTTTATCATGGGTACTGAAGAGGCTAATAAAAGAAGGAAAACTGCGACCCCTATCACCTAGGTCGGCCAAGACCCAAGGACAGCCAGGGCACAAGGAGAATGAATACTGCGCATTCCACCAACATACCGGGCATTTGACGGATGATTGTATAACACTAAGACATCGGGTCCAAGATCTAATTGACAATAAGCAGATCACCGATCCTGAGCAGAGGGAAAGCAAGAAGAAATCCGGTTATAATGCAGTGCCACCTCCAGTCTTTATGATTGGATCAAGCCTATCAGAATGGTATGTGATGCAAGACCTATATGGAAATGAGTATGTCGCTATTACTCGCCCTGCAGTGGATGGAGAAGGGGTTTCCGTGGCAGCAATAGACTGTTGGTCCACCAGTGAGAGTGGAGATGATGAGGATGAGAAAAATGGAGAGTTTACGGATCCGTGGGATTCAGAGGAAGAAGAAAGAGTAGAAGCAGTAACAAGAAGTGGGAGGGTCATTCCAGAACCCGAGAAGCAACAGGACCCAGCACAAGTAATCGCAGAGAAGGAGCCGGAAGAAAATTCAATATTGAAGCAACTAAAAAAGACCACGGCTCAGATATCTATTTGGGACCTCTTGAGACAGTCCCCCTCTCACCGACAGAAGTTAGTTGAAGCATTGAGTGTATCCACCGTAGCAACTACAATCTCTCCATCCGAGCTTTTAGACCTTGTAAAGGGGGGATCCGGGGAGAAGTTGGTTTTTTCCGATGCAGACCTACCAACAGAGGGTCGCAGCCACAACCGACCTTTGTACATCAAGGCACAGATCAATGGTAAACACACCGCTTGCGTCATGGTTGATGACGGGTCGTCAATAAATGTTTGCCCTTTGGTAGCGCTTCAGGCCTTCGGGATGGATGAGAGTATGTTAAGCAAATCTGACCTGACCATCACTGCCTACGATAATTCTAGGAGGCAAGCATTGGGAACTTTCAAAGCTTTGGTAAAGACGGGGCCTATTGAGACAGAAACGGATTTTGTGGTTCTACCGATCCCAGCAAACTTCTCAGCTCTGCTTGGAAGACCGTGGTTCCATAAGTTAGGAGGAGTGCCATCCACCTTACACCAGATAATTAAGATACCTCATGAAGGAGAGGTAGTGACCATTAAAGCAGCAAGAGAGAACCAAGTGTCTGCTTTGGAGATCTCTAATCAGCCATTCAGTGGCTTTCATGTATCAGTGATCGGAGAAGAGCAAAGCTTAGAAGGTAGCCCTCAAGTGGTGAATATGCTGAAAAAGATGCACTTCCTCCCAGGGGCTGGTTTGGGAAAAGAGTCACAAGGACTGCAGGATGCTATCACTACACGTGGTCAGAAAGATCGAAAGGGATTGGGCTACCAAGGAAAGTATGGTAAGAAGAAAGTGTCAGGGAAGATTCCCCATATTTCGGAGTGCTTTGTGCCATCATCATCGGTTTGTGCTTACACCGGAGAAGAAGAGCCGCAGTGGGTAGATGGGAAGATTACCCCGGGTTTTGAAATTTTCAATGATGTCTTTGATTGGGAAATCGGAGTTATTAAAGCTGTAGAGAACTTTTGGGATGAGGAGATTATAACCCAATGCAGCATCTGGGACAGGGATGAGCCCGAAGAAATCGTCACTGATAGGATGTTAGCCACTAAGCTCAAAGGGAAGGAAAAAATAGTGGAACCAGAGCCGAAGATTGAAGATCTCAAAATTTCACCAAGCCAGGAAGCCAAAGCACAGTCAGCTACAGCATCGGCGTCGACTGAAGTTGATAGTCATTTAGATTCTCTTTTTATACCAGAACTCTTTGAGAACAATGTTAATGTTTCTGATTATGTTAATGAGATGAACAACTTTGCTTACTTGTGTGATATTTCTGATGATTTCATTTCGCATGATCATAAGCATGATGCATTCATTTTTGATATCAATTCAACTGGCACAACCACATTTAATCTCGGAACTTTGGAAAATCCAAAGGAAATTTTGCTAGCATCGGACATAACTCCTGAAGAGAGAATAAAATTTGAGAGAATATTAAAAAAATATGGAAAAGTCTTTGCCTGGACCTACGAGGATATGCCGGGAATAGATCGAGATGTTGCCGAACATGCCATCCCAACTTACTCAGAGTTTAAACCAGTTAAGCAAAAGCTTCGGAGGCTTAGGCCAGAATGGGCACAGAAAGTGAAAGAGGAGATCCATAGGCAGATTGAGGCCAAGTTTCTGATAGAGGTTCAATACCCGATCTGGTTAGCTAACGTGGTTCCTGTAGCCAAGAAAGATGGTAAGGTTCGAGTATGTGTCGACTATCGAGACCTGAACAAAGCTTGCCCTAAGGATGATTTCCCGCTGCCTCATATTGATGTGCTAGTAGATAGTGCTGCTGCTTGCATGATGTACAGTTTTGTGGATGGATACGCAGGGTACAATCAAATTCTTAACAAGATAGTGGACCGGATCAAGACAGCCTTTATCACCGAGTGGGGGACATATGCCTACCGAGTTATGCCTTTTGGGTTGAAAAATGCAGGAGCGACTTATCAGAGGATGGCGACCAAGGTTCTCAATGACTTAATCCACAAAGAAGTGGAGGTGTACGTCGACGACATGATGATTAAGTCGGCTACCAGGGAAGGTCATTTTGAGGCTTTAGAAAAGTTCTTTCAAAGAATTAGTAAGTATGATTTGCGCCTCAATCCCAAGAAGTGCATTTTTGGAGTTACATCAGGAAAGTTGTTAGGCCATGTAGTAAGCCAGAGGGGAATCGAGGTAGATCCCGATAAGGTCAAAGCCATAAGAGAGATGCCAGTGCCCCAGAAGGAGAAGGACGTCAGAAGTTTCCTAGGAAAGCTTCAGTACATCAGCCGGTTTATTGCCAAGCTAGCTTCAGTATGTGAGCCTATTTTTAAGCTTCTTAGGAAGAATCAGCCGGTGATATGGAACGATGACTGTCAATTGGCCTTTGACACCATTAAGGAGTATTTGTTAAATCCTCCGGTGTTAAGACCACCATGTCGTGCCAAACCACTAATCCTGTACCTGGCTGTGGAAGATAACTCAGTGGGTGCTATGATGTCTCAGGAAGATGATTTTGGTGTAGAGTTTGCCGTTTACTATATTAGCAAGAAATTCCTGCCTTACGAAGCCAAATATGTAGAGGTAGAAAAGATTTGTTTAGCAGTTATCTGGGCTTCTAAGAAGTTGCGGCACTACTTTCATTCCTTCAAGGTACAAACGGTTGCCAAACATAATCCGCTCAGATACCTCCAAGAAGCACCCTCTCTACTAGGGAAGATGGGAAGATGGTTACTGCTGTTGCAGGAATTTGATATTGAGTACATAACCAGGAAAACCATTAAGGGAAGAGCCGTAGCGGAATTCTTAGCCGAGCATCCTATTGAGGGAGATCAGTTTGAATACAACTTCCCAGATGAAGATGTCACGGCCATAGCAGTGCAAGGGTGGCAATTATTCTTTGATGGAGCAGTCAATAATAAGGGAGCAGGCGTAGGAGTTATTCTTACGACCCCAGATGGTGAAAGACTACCATTGGCTAAGAAGCTGAGGTATAAGGCTACCAATAATGAAGCAGAATATGAAGCTTGCATCTTTGGATTGGAAGCATTACTCGCTCTAGGGGCAGAGACCGCAGAAGTATTTGGAGATTCTTCCTTGGTAATTCATCAGATCAGAAGGGAGTGGTCAGTCAAGGAAGAAAGGTTGTTGCCTTATGTAAAGCACTTGAGAACGTTGAGCAGCCAGTTCGAGATTTGCACTTTCCATTTCATCCCCAGAGACGAAAATCAGTTAGCCGATGCTCTAGCAACATTAGTGTCTATGTGGGATAACCCAACAGGAGTTGCGATGAAACCCGTGCTGATTTATAGTTCGAAAAGACCTTGCTTTGAAGCTGAACAGGTGATGGACATTGAGGCCATTGATGGAAATCCATGGTATTATGACATCCAGAATTATTTAGAGAGATCAGTCTTTCCAGAGGAAGCCACTGAGAAGGACCAAAGAATGGTCAGGAAGTTATCCACTCAATTTATCAGTATTAATGGCACTTTGTATAAAAGGCAAGCTGATGGTATCCAGTTAAGATGTCTGGCAGAGAAAGAAGCTAAAAGACTTATGGAAGAGGTTCACGCCGGGGTTTGTGGAGCTCACATGAATGGCTTAGCCTTAGCAAAGAAGATCATGCGCCAAGGGTTTTATTGGCTCACAATGGATACAGATTGTTCAAAATTTGTGAAGCAATGCCAGTTATGCCAACAGTATGCGAATTTGAGGCATGTGCCAGTTTCAGAGTTACATAACTTAACATCTCCATGGCCATTTGCAGCATGGGGAATAGACATCATAGGCGAGATCCGTCCTACGGCTTCTAATGGGCATAGATTCATTATAGTTGCCATTGACTACTTCACTAAGTGGGTTGAAGCTGAGTCTTTCAAGAAGGTTGATACAAGGGATATGGCTAAGTTCGTTGAGCGGAATTTGATATGCAGATATGGCCTCCCTCATCACATAGTGTCTGATAATGGGGTACAATTCCTAGCAGAAACTAAGCAGATGCTCCAGAAATATAGGATCCAACATCATAAGTCTTCTCCTTATCGTCCTCAAGCAAACGGTGCAGTTGAAGCGGCAAATAAGAATGTGAAGAGAATTTTGGCCAAGATGGTTCAGAACTACAAGGATTGGGCAGAAAAGTTACCCTTCGCACTTTGGGGATATAGAACAACAGTCAGAACCTCTACAGGGGCAACGCCATTCTCTCTGGTATATGGAACTGAAGCAGTCCTGCCGGTTGAAATTGAGCTGAAATCATTAAGGGTAGTCATGGAAGCTGAGATTCCTGAAGCAGAATGGGCACAACAACGTTTGTCACAGCTAAATCTGTTGGATGAAGACAGGTTACGAGCCTATTACCACAACCAAGTTTATCAAAAGAGGCTGGCTCGGTCGTTTGGCAAGAAAGTACGAAAGCACCCGTTGAAGGAGGGGGACTTGGTCTTTAAGATGATGAGGCCGGGAGTTCCAGACATACGAGGAAAATTCAGACCAACCTGGGAAGGACCTTTCATTTTGAAAAAGTTGCTAACAAAAGGAGCAGCGATTTTAGCAGACAGCGATGGGAATGAGTTCAAGGACCCGGTCAATGTCGATAGACTTAAAAGGTTCCATGGCTAAAGACCAAAAATAAAAAGAAGAGAATAAATGCCCCGCGGGTCGAAAACCGAAAAAAAGGCGACCTTGCTAAAATTGGGCGCCCTGTCAGGGTGAAAACCGAAAAAAGGCATCCTGGGCAAAAATTAAGGGCCAAGAGAAAATATTCAATCGAGAAAACCCGAGAGGGCCGATTGATAACAGGAGTTTGATGCTGACAAAACCCACTCCGAAATTATGTGTAGTCATATGCTTTTGAATTGTTGTCAAATGAAAATCATGTATGATGAAATCATATAGAAATGTACACAATTTTGCAATGAATAAAAGAATACATTTTCATTGATCTTTCAGTTCTGTCTTAAAAAGAAATATACCAATTGTTCATCTAATGATTATTGCTCAGTCCCTTCATTGGATATGTGCTGTTTGCTCTTAACAGAAGCTTTGGTGATAACCTTCTCTAAAATAAAAAAACAAAAAAAAAACAAAAAAAAAAACAAAAAAAAAAAAAAAAAAAAAAAAAAAAAACAAAGAAGGCCGTTAGAGATGAAAACCGTAACTGGCTCTCTAAGCAAAAGTTAGGCCAAAGGGCAGGGTGAAAACCTGGAAATAGGCAGTCTGCCCTACAAAAAAAAAAAAAATAATAAAAGCCGCTGGATTGGGTTGGGTCCATTCCAGGCAAAAATTAGGCAAAGGGTTGTGTGAAAAATCCCATAAGGGACGCATTTCCCGCAAAGAAAAGCTAGTGTAAAAATCCACAAGGGACGCACTACCTTTAAAACAATGACGTTCAATGCCTGGAGCGATAAGGCGGCGTTACTTCAGATGATCTTCTTTCAATCAAGTAACATACAATACAGAACATGAAAAAGAATCCCGGGTAAATGATCATTGACCAGGGGGGCAAGGATATATATTGGACATCTCTTTCAGAAAACTTGTCGACGATCCTCAGGATTCAGGGGGCATTGTAGAGCAGGCAGGCTACAACCTCAGCAAACCATGAACCACCTAGGGCACAGTCTATACATTGTTGCAAGCATTTGCATTCCATATCATGCACACGTGATTTCTTGTATATTCCTATGCATACAATCTTGCAGGAGAAATCGGCGGGGAACACCAACAAAAGCCGAGTGACGACACCAGTCCAAACATCTAAAGGAGCACAGTTCCAAAATTCACAGCGGTTAGCACGATGGCGGCACAACCCACAAGAGGTTGGCACGACCACGGCACTACCACAAATTCACAGCGGTTAGCACGATGGCGGCACAACCCACAAGAGGTTGGCACGACCACGGCACTACCACAAATTCACAGCGGTTAGCACGATGGCGGCACAACCCACAAGAGGTTGGCACGACCACGGCACTACCGATTCACAGCGGTTAGCACGATGGCGGCACAACCCACAAGAGGTTGGCACGACCACGGCACTACCAATTCACAGCGGTTAGCACGATGGCGGCACAACCCACAAGAGGTTAGCACGACCACGGCACTACCAATTCACATAGGTTAGCATGATGGCGGCACTACCCACAAGAGGTTAGCACGACCACAGCATTACCAGCTACAACCAAAAGACAGCAACAGCTATCATTACAATTCCATCAAGCAGGAAGATCGACGCCTCAGGTACGCGTCTCTTTCCTTTTCTTCTTTGAGTTTAGGCTCACCTAGACACTAGTGTACTAGATTCCCCTAAACTGGGGGCAACTGTAGACACCGGGTCCTGAGTAAGCCTAGATCGAAGTTACCCAATGATGATAATTGCCTTCACAGGCTTAAAAGGTTAAAAGTGATGTTTTTCTCGTCAAATTTGCATTTTAGAGTGAAAAACTAAAAAAATAATAAAAAAATATTTAAAAAATTAATTTTAAAAAATGGGGGCTTAAAATTATGGTGTTTTTAGTTAATTTAAAATATAAAAAAATATAAAAAAAATAAAATAAAAAAAAAATAAAAAAAAAAAGAATTTTCGGACCGCGAGTGTCGGGCGCGGCAGCGCGCACGCGCGCTGGCGCCCAGCTCGCAGGCGCGGGCGCCCAGCTCGCGGGCGCCAGGCGCCCAGCACGCCGACGCCCAGGCGCCCAGCGCGCTGGGCGAGATTTGGCGACGCGCAGCGTCGCCAATAGCGCGCGTCGCTAAAGAGCGACGCGCAGCGTTGCGCGCTGCGCGCCGCACCGCGCGCCTCTGCGCGCGATTCCCGCCCGGGCGCTGCGCGCGAATCCCGCCTGGTCGCCGCGTGAGTCCCCGTCGCTCTATAGCGACGGGCGGCGTCCCTCTGGCGACGGGCTTCCGGCCGTCGGTATAGGGTCTGTTACCCCATTTTCCATTTTTTCAGCCTTTTTTCCGATTTTTTCACCCAAAAATCCGTTTTTATCCCAAAATTAAGGGTTTTTGACTTCAAATAAAATTCCAAAATATTTTTTATAGATTATTAATTAATAAAACTTGATTTTATCCCCAAAAATAAAGGAATTTGAATAAAATTAGAATTGTTTTCCATAATTAAATTAGGGCAACCTTTCTATCTTTTAAATAGTTTAGGATGAAATCAAAAAAGGGGGAGCCTCCACATTTTTGAGACCTAATTTTCCAGAATTCCTCTCTTCTATTTTCTCTTCAAAATTTCAGATTTTCTTTTTTTAATTAATAAGGTTTAATTGAAATTGAAAGATTAATTTTCAATTGTTAATTATTCCAATTAATTTCTTTGTTTTTGCTCCATAAACACAAGAAATTAATCATCATTTTGACATCAATTTCTTTTTAATCTTAAGCATACAAATCAATTCCTTTGTTTTTCTCCATAAACAAAGAGAATTAATTTTATTGATTATTCTTTCAAGCAATTTTCCGGAAAATCATCACTTTTCCTTCATCAAATCCGATATTCTGAGGGTAAATATTCTTGGCTCCATTCCTATTTTATTTTATTTTTATTTAATTTATTCATATCTATTTTATTGTTTTTATTGATTTATTTATTGTTTTCATCTATTCATTTGTTTTATTGATCTTATAATTGTTCCATTTAATTGTTTATATATGATTTGATTTTTATTCATGTGAATATTGTTTTTTTTAAGTCCTAACATGTAAATAATTTATTTTGATTCCTCATTATTTTTAATATGCGAATAATTAATTAATTTAAACTAATCTTTTTGCCATGTAAATAGTTTGTATTAACTATGAACACATCAATTAACCTTGTTATATATCATTATTATTTTCATTCCTTTGTTTACTAATTTTTATCATTGTTACATGATTTTATTATCATTTGTTTATTTATTCATTCATTATTTTTCACTTATCATCATTATTTTCATCATGTTCATATTATTTTCATGTACTAATTAATTAACATGTTTTATTTTATTTTCATCACTAACATTATTTTATTTGTATTTTGTTTTTATGTCTAAACTCATTTTTCGCTTGGGCATTTTTGCGAGCACATCGGGAGGTCCAAAAAGGCTCATTTGGTTCATAGGTTTATTTTCCTTTATTTGTAATATTTTATTCAATTTTGCCATATAATTTTCTTGTAAAATTCTTTATTTAGGCTCGCTAAAAAGAAAATCACAAAAAACGTTTCTATTAATTAACTTGACATTTTTTTTTCTAAATAAAAGGGGACCAATGTCCTAGTTTTTCATACCCAAATAAATCATCACATCAAAACGGTTTCATAATAAATATGCATGCGAGGACCAATGTTCTCACTATTAAAGAATAACCCGTTTTATGCATGTATTCCACTTTTATAAATGGGAGTTGTATTCCGCTCCTAGTGTTATTGTAATTTATTTTTTTAAATGCTTTATTTTGGATTTTGCTTACATTTACCGCTTTTGATATGAATGATGGCGCCTTTAATTTTAAATTGCATTGTGTGGAAAGTTGATGAAACAATAAATTCAAAACTTAATTATAATATTAATCAAGGTATAAATAAATGAGAAGTCCCGAACCAGCTCTGGTCTTTGGGCTCAAGAGGTTAGAGGTTATCCTCCAAGATACTTCTTGTGTCACGAGACTTTAGCGTTAATCCTAGGCCTCATGGCCCAATATGGATAAAATGTGCAAGTCTTAGGCTCTCCGAGGCGAGAGAAACTTTCCCAATGTTCTATTGGGTGGCGACTCCATGAAACCTCCTTGTTGCCCAACATAGACGCACTTGCGATTTATCGCAAGCTGTTGACGGACCCACAATTGCCCCGATCGCCCACGTGCGGGCGGTCGAGCGGGCGGCCGCGGGGATCCGGCGCGCGTCACATGGAGGTAAGCATTTCATTAACCGTTCTTTTGATTCTTTATTGCATAAATATGGTGTTCATCATAGGGTAGCTACACCATATCACCCACAAACAAGTGGTCAAGTGGAAGTGTCCAATAGGGAGTTAAAGTGGATATTAGAAAAAACAGTCTCTACTTCTAGAAAGGATTGGGCACATAAATTAGATGATGCTTTGTGGGCATATCGAACTGCATTTAAAGCTCCAATTGGAATGACACCATATAGGATGGTTTATGGAAAAGCATGTCATTTACCTGTTGAATTAGAACACAAAGCATATTGGGCCATTAGAACTTTGAATTATGATCTTAAAGATGCAAGTGTCAAAAGATGTTTACAATTGAATGAGCTAGATGAATTGAGACTTCTTGCATTTGAGAATGCTAAGATTTATAAAGAAAGAACTAAAAAGTGGCATGATGCACATATAAGAATTAAAAATTTTAATATTGGGGACAAGGTCTTATTGTATAATTCTAGATTGAAACTCTTCCCGGGAAAATTAAGATCAAGATGGAGTGGACCTTTTGAAGTTACACAAGTTTTTGATCAAGGGTTTTTGGAACTTAAAAATAATAAAAATGAGTTATTTAAAGCCAATGGTCAAAGGTGTAAAGTGTATTTGGAGGAAACATTTCATGGAAGGGAGGTTTCATTTCTTTCCTTAAAAGTGATTTGATGGTTATTTAGTTTAACTTTTCTTTTTAATTAATTGTTTTATTATATGCGTGATATTTATATGTCATAATGTGTTATTTTTGTTCCACAGATGTTTTTCATATGTCAATTTATTTTATATACTTTTGTGTGTTGTTTGTGAAAGGAAAATAAAATGTGATTTTAAAAATTCCTTTCTGTCGCGAGCGCGACATCGTCGCGAGCGCGACAGAATGAGGAAAGGGTGTTTTAGATTCCATCGCGACGGCGCGACAGATCGAGTGATCGCGATAGTTTGATTTTTGATTTATCAAAATTACATTCTGTCGCGATCGCGACGTTTTCGCGATGTCGCGATTGAGAGCGGGAAAATTTGTCGCGATGACGCGACGTATAACGCGATGTTTAAAATTTTTCATTTTTCATAATTCCTTTCTGTCGCGATCGCGACGTTGTCGCGAGGTCGCGATGGCAACCGGATAATTTTGTCGCGATGACGCGACGTTTATCGCGAAATTCAAATTGTTGATTTGCTCTCTGTCGCGATCGCGAAGATGTCGCGACGTCGCGACAGAACGCGGCAATTGAATTTTTCGGTCAAACCAACCGTTAAACTCACATTTAATTCCTTAAATTCTCTTTTATCTACCCTAACTACTCTCTCTTTTTCATTTTCTCTTGCCTTTTCATTATCTTCTCTCTAATTTCGTTTTTATCTTCTTAACTTCCTCCCGATTTTCTCTCTAACTTCGTCATCTAACCTCCGTATTTCTTGTTCTTAAGACTCCTGTTCTTCTTCTACTTGTGTTTCTTTTTGTTCTTTGTTTGATTCAACCAACGGTAAAGTGATTTCACAATGGTGAGAACAAAGCATGTTGGAGATAAAAGTCAGGGGAAACGCCCAATTGGAGAAACCAGTGCTCAAGGAGAGGAACCCACGCTTGATTCTTTGATTCTTCAAAACAGGTTTGAATGCCCTTTTAAAATTTTTTCTGAAGAAGAGGGTGTGAAATTTGCCTATTTTGCTAAAAAATCGTATGTGGGAATGTGGGGTTTAGATTTTGCTATTCTGAATACCATGGGTTTAAATGATGAAATTAATAATTTCCTGAGATACATGAAATGGGGGAAATTTATTACGTACTCTTTACCTGTTAGAAAGGACTGGGCTCTAGAATTTTTTGTTACATTAGAATATGTGGATAAAGGTAGGGATTCGATGAAATTTAGGCACCAGGGTATTGAATATACTTTTACCATTAATGATTTGCATAACTGGTTTGGTTTTCCTTTGAATGGTAAAAGATTTGATTCCCATATTTTCCATCCAACACCTGTGTGGAATAGATTATCAGGACTTGACAGGTTTAATAATAAAAATTCTACTAATAGGCAGATAAAGGACAATGCTTTAATGATTTTTCATAAATTTCTTTGTCATGCCATGTTTGGTAGAGTAGAGAGTACTAAGGTCCAAACAAAGGATTTATTTGTTTTAGATTTACTGCAATCTAACAAAACACCTGATTCGATTGATTTTATACTTGATGGCCTTTATCATGCGTCTACTGCCCGTAGTAAATCTGTGGGTATGTGTCATATGGTAACCGGTATTATTTTGGGATGTTTGGGAGATTTGCATAATTTTGTAATGGAAGAAAAAGAAACAATTCCTTTGTTGGATGTGGTGTATTTGCGTAGAGCTAACATTTTGACCAAGGGAGCTTGGCCCCCTAGGTTTGTTGATAGATTTGCAGGTGAATCAAGTAGAGCTGACCCACATATGCCTGGCCCAAGTGTGCCCCGTGATAGGGCACGTGAGTCAGCATCTGCCGCTCCTGCTCATGACTCCTCAAGTGAGGACGAGGCGGCGGTTGGTGCTGATAATGCTGAGAGGAGGAATACTAGAGAGGCTGCTGTAGATTTGGAGCCTATTTTGCATCGTTTGGATGGTATTGAGGCCACCAATCAGAGTATGGCAGCTAGGATGGATGTGCTCGAGACTGATGTGCGGGCTGTGCTGCAAAACCAGAAGAGTTTGGGACGCAAGCTCTTAAGTTTCTTCCGCAAGCAGAATGTTGAGTTTTCTCCAACTCCGCCAAGCTCCCCTAGTGGGAGTTTTTGAGTTTGTCTCTTATCTTTTTCTTTGTTTTATTCTTGTTTGTATTTGTGTTTTGATTCTGTTAGTTTGTTTCGTTAATTCCGTTTTACACAATAGGGACATTGTGTCCTTTAAGTGTGGGGGTGTTATGTTTTGATATGTTTTATGTTTTTATTGTATATATAGTTTTATGTGTTTAGTGTAGTATAGCTTGTGTTTGCATGAACTGCTAGATTTAGGTATATGTTGTTTTATTGTTTTAGGTTGTTTTATGATAAATATTTATGGAGCTTAGTATTTGATGAATATTTGAGAATATAGCCATGTATAGTTTTTATGTTTTTGACCATTAGTTTAGATAGTAACTTTTTGGACCATTTTCATTATTTGTTTTCCTTTAGCTTTTTGTTGTACATAGTGAAGGGTATGACTTAGCAAAACACTTTGTTGTAGGTTCTTTTTAAGTTAGATATCTTTTTATATGTAAATTAAGATTATTTTGCCAACTTATTGCCTATTATAGTTTAACTATAGCCATGTGAGCTTTTGAAGCCTTATACACAAATTTTTCTTGTATGAAAGCCTTATTATGCCATATCCTCTAGAACTTGTTTGTGGTAAATTTTGAGATTACATTTTAGTATAGGATGTACATGGGATATGATAAGGGCACTTAGAATGAACCTATTTTGGCTTTACTTTTAAATTCCTTACCTTTTGACTTTAGGTAGCCAATTTTGAGCCTATATCTGTTTTTCTTGTTTAACATACCAATAACCAAACTTTTGCTTAAACAAGGCCTAATTTCTTTTTAATTACCCTATTGTGGAGGGATTAGGATTGATATAGCATGGGAGATATATTTGTTATTGAAAAGCATGAATTTAATAAAAAGTTGCAATTGCAAAGTCTTTCTTTTCGAAGTTAGAATTCCAACTGCTAGTAGAAATAAAATAAAAGAGAAAAATGGGATTAGCAAGATGTACATCTAAATTACTTATGTGAGGGATGGAGCATTAAAATGCACCCACACTAAATTCTCTTGCTGTTCCAAGAAAAAAAAGAAAAAAAAAGAAAAAGAAAAAAAGAAATAAAAAAAAAAAGAGAAAAAATAGTAAGTATAAATTGAGAAATAGCAGCAAATTTATATTCTTAAGAAGGGACTTTGATTAAAAATATCATGCTTGTTGCTATTTGGTTAAATCTCCTATGTTATATTGATGTTTTTCTCTACACAATTTTAGCTACTTAAATCCAAAAGTTCCTACCCTAACCTAAGCCACATTACAACCCTTTTAAGACCCTTTGATCCTCTTTACTACCTTTTACTAGTAGTGGAGATTTTTACTACTTACAAGCTTATGGTATGTAATGGCATAATCAAGGAATGAGGGAAAACACTAACCTTTATACACTTGAGTGATTGAGTGTTTATCAAAATAAGTGTTGAGTGAAAATTATTTTAGGCAATGCTTTGTGTGAAATAATCTCTTACATGTGTTAAGATATTTAATTTCTTGAGATCAAACATCATTGTGTTTTGTCATTTCATGGTTTTCCAAATGTGCATAGATGGTTAAAGTTTAATGAATGATGGGAATGTTTAAATGGTTACCTATTGAAGTTAGTGTGTTAGAAGGATAATTCTATGCATGGTGTTTTTAAATAATTGTCAAATATCTAAGTAAGCTCCAACATGTTGTGTTCATTGTGTTTATTGTGTTAAGTGTGTTAGTATTGTTTTTGTGTTGTTTAAGTGTTTTGCTTGAGGACAAGCAAATGTTTAAGTGTGGGGGTTTGATATGAGCTTAATTAGCTCATAATTAAACTATATTTTATGGTTATAAGTAATGTTTTAAGTGTTTTTATTTGTAGGAATTAGGTATGTTTTATGTGTTTTGTTAAGTTTTGTGTGTAGGAGACAAATGGAGAAAGTATGGAGTTAATGGAGAAAATATGGAGCAAAATGGAGAGAAGAAGAAGAATTGAGTCAAGTTAGAAGAGTCTCTGTCGCGATCGCGATGGGAGGCGCGAGCGCGACAAAGCGCGCTAAGGAGGATCAAGAGAAGAAGAGAAAAGAGAAGAGAAGAGGAGCTGTCGCGACCAAGGGAAGACGTCGCGAGGTCGCGACAGGGCGCGGAGAAGGCACACGTGAGGAAAGGCGAGCGAAAGAGAAGGCGTGCTCTGTCGCGAGCGCGACAGGCGTTGCGATCGCGACAGAGGGATCCGTTAGACACTAAAGTTCAAATTTGAACTTGAAAAGTTGTATCTTTCCTCCAACAATTACAACCTTTGTAGAAGGGCATCTGAAGGGGCATGAGCTGATGTTATAAATACTGATTTTAACTGTAATTTAATATGTTAGACTTAGAATTGAACATTTGAATATTTTTCTGCAAGTTAGAATAATTTTCTTTAGTTTTTCTTAAGTAGAGTTTATGTGTTGAAGAGAAGGTATTATACAAGGAAGAAGACTCCAATTGGTGACTTGAAAAGGGTTGAGAAATCTCCTTCTTCAATTCTTATCTTTTAATTCTTCTTTGTAATTTTTATGATGTAAATTCTGAACTTGAATGTTTATATTAAATATTTTATTGTTCATATTAATTCAAGTGTTCTTAATTGTAGAATTACTCATTAGTACATTATTCATGATCATTATAAGTTTGAGTTTAATTGAGAAATAAATTTATTCTTACAACTAATTGGAAATTCATCATTAAGATATTGTTTGAGAAATCATAATATTGAAATGGTTGCTATAGGTTGTGTTTTATTCCTAAGATTTACATGTATAATCATCTAGTTCTTAAATGAAAGTTTGGAATTAGACTTGTATGTGTATGTTTTGGGCAGTCTTACTTATATTGAGAAAGTAAGTAGGAAATTTATTCAACTTGGCTTACAAGAAAAGAATACAAAAATCATTAAGAACAATTAATTCAAGTTCCATCTTTATATCTAGCATCATTAATCTTTTCTATCTTCTTGAATTCACACAAACTTGATTTAGTTAGGCTACATGTTAGATTAATTTAGAATCATTTTTCCATCAATTAATCATTGTAAACAAGATTAAAATCAATTAGTAATAGTGTGTAACACGTTCCCTGTGGGATCGATATCTAAAGTACTATTTCAGTACACCGTATACTTGCGGTATGTTGCATCATTAAAAAATGCACAACAAGTTTTTGGCGCCGTTGCCGGGGAACGGTTGCCATTATAAAAATTGATTTATGATTTTGGATTACAATATTTTGTTTTGTTTTAATTTGTGTGTATGTTAAATTAATTTTGTGTTTTGTATTTGTTTTACAGGATTTTGAAAGTTCATGCCTAGTACAAGGAGTTCTTTAGAAGAGCTTGAGCCTATAAATCCTGAAATTGAGAGGTTTTTATTAAGTAATCGAAAATCAAATAAAAAGAAGAACAAAAATAGGAGATCAATTATCATGGCTGATGAAAATCCACCAAGATTGATGGACTTTGCCACACCTGCTTTGAGTGGTGCTCAACAAGGAGTGGTAAGACCAACGGTAAATGCCAATCAATTTGAAATTAAGCCTTCATTATTACAAATGATTCAAAATAGTATACAATTTTATGGTTTGGCAAATGAGGATCCAAATGCTCATTTGGCAAATTTTCTTGAGATTTGTGATACCTTTAAGATAAATGGGGTTTCAAATGATGCAATCAAACTTAGGCTTTTTCCCTTCACATTGAAGGATAAAGCAAAGGCTTGGTTGAATTCATTGACTAGGGGTTCTATAACTACTTGGGACCAATTGGCCCAAGCATTTTTATCAAAATATTTTCCCTTGGCCAAAACCGCAAAAATCATAAAGGATATTACTACATTTGTTCAAAATGAAAATGAATCATTATATGAGGCTTGGGAAAGATTCAAGGAATTGCAAAGGATGTGTCCACACCATAACTTGCCAAGAGAGCTTTTGATGCAAACATTCTATAATGGTGTAAGTCCTACCACTAGAGGTACTATTGATGCTGCTGCCGGAGGGTCTTTAATGAGAAAAACAATTGATGCAGCATATGAGCTTTTGGAAGAAATGGCAATGAACAACTGTATGTGGCCTCCTGAAAGAGTAAGAGAGTATAATAATTCTAATGTTAGGGGGATACATTCAGTAGATTCTATGGTTGCATTACAAGCTCAAGTTGAGGCTTTAACTCATAGAGTTAATAACCTAGGCATGGGAGGTAATGTATCAAATGCTTGCAATGTGTGTGGTCAAAATGGGCATGATAGTGGTAATTGCACTTTAGGCATAGCTAATAAAGAGCAAGTTAATTTTCTTCAAAGTCAAGGACGTGGAAATCCTTACTCTAACACCTATAACTCTGGTTGGAGAAACCATCCTAATCTTTCTTGGGGAAATAATCATGTTAATAACCAAAATAGGGGAGTAGGATATCAACAACCACAAGATAGGTTTGGGGCCTTTGAAGGTAAAATTGATAAGTTTATTGAAGAAATTAATTATAAGATGCATTCTCAAGATGAAAGCCAAAAGAAACTTGAGGCAAAAATTGATCAAATCACTAAAAATCATGCAGCCTCTATTCATAATCTTGAGGTTCAAATAGGCCAAATTGCTAATTGTTTACCTTCTAGGAATCTAGGATGCCTTCCAAGTAATACTGAGGAAAATCCTGGGGAGAATATTAAGCCATGATTTGTCTATTTCTTTTATTTAGGTTACTTAATTTTATTGTTTTTATTTATGTTTTGTACTTTGTTTTAAATTTGTTTATATAGTTTTATTTTTTGATTTTCATGCTACTAATATATTTGTTTTATTTCACAGCTAATTTAGTAAAACTAGATTTGTTTAATAAATATATTAAAAAATAAATAAAAAAATAAAAAAAAAAAGAAGCAAAGAAGAAAAAAATTAAGAAAATAAAAATTTTATGAAGATGTTGGCTTCTGTCGCGATCGCGGCAAGTATCGCGATCGCGACAGAAGGCGATGAAGCAAAATGAGCGAGAAATTTATGCAGGGAGCACGGCGTGATGCATCTTCACGTGACGTGCTGATCTGAGGAGTGGACTTCTCCCAGGTAAGGCTGAAGCGTCACGGCGTGATGTACATTCACGCGACGTGACGCTCTGAGGATTTCGCTTGAATATTTCGCTTGACGCTCTTCCAGGTAAGTGAAGCGTCACGAGTCGTGACTTTACCTCACGCCGTGACGCCTCCATCAGGTATATTTTAGATTTTTTCTTTTCTTTTCTTTTATTTTCTTATTTCACTTATTGTTTTTATATTATTTGGTTTTGTTTTGTTTTATTTTCTGCTTTAGCTGATTTAATCTCAATTACATTAACTTAATTTAACCATTTAGGAATTAAAACACATTAAAAGCGGGAACTTAAAATTTTGAAACCCTAAAAGTCGTGACCTTTCCAATTTTTTTCCCTTGGCTTTATTTCACTTAACCCTTCATTTGTCTCTGTTAGTTTTATTTCTCTCTACACAGGTCACGAGATACAAGACCCTCCTAAGCCATTTTTATTCTTCATTTCTTCTTTTTCCTCCTTCCACAGTGACTTTCGAACTTCCGTACCCTGTTCTCCTTGCGTTTCTCTTGTTCTCTGTTTTAGCATTCTATTTCTCTTCTATTTTCTTCAAGTAAAGCTTGATTTAGGGATTTCGGGTTTTGCATTCTCTTTACAGGTTTGTTAATGTGTTTTCATTTTTCTTTTTCATTTCTTCTTTCCCTAAACCCATTTAATTTCTGTATGTTCATGCATAATCACATTTCGTTTATAATTTGTTCTCTGTTTCTATTACTGTTTCGTTTACTGTTTCGTTTATCTATTTTGTGTATTTGGTTTTGTTAATTTCTCCTATTGTTTTCAGATTTACTTCTCTATATTTATCATTGTCTGTTTACCCAACCAATCGAAAATGGTGAGGACAAAGAATCCCACTGTTCCCCAAACTGAGCAAGAGGAGCAGGAAGTTGAAGTGGTGAACATTGCTTCTCACTATGGTGCCTTGTTTCCTATTTTCTCTGTAGATGAAGGTAGTAGGTTTTTACTACTTCGTAATAGGTATTTGATGCGCTGTAAGTTTTTTCCTGACTCTTTACTTAATCAAATTGGTATGCTAGAAGTAGTTAATGACATGTTAAGAGTATGTGGGTTGTTTAAATTTGCTTCTATGCATGTAAATGTGCGTCCTGATTTAGTTTTAGAATTCTATACCACATTAAAAAAGAATGATGGTAATGAGAATTGGTTAGACTTTAGGATGGCTGGTATACCTTATACTTTAACCTATTTTATGATGAATAGGATATTTAGATTTTCTCAAGCTGGGTTAACCGAGCCACCTAAATCGTTTAAGCCACATGAATTTTGGACATTTTTGACTGATTTGCAAACACGTTATAGAGCTAGGGATGCTAAATCCATGTTTATTAAAGATTTAAGGTATTGGATTTTGCATAGGATTTTAGCTTCTTTAGTTTTTAATAGGTCCGAATTCAATAGAGTTTCATATAATGAATTGTTTTTGATGTGGTGTGTACATAAACGCAAGGACGTATGTTGGTCTTTTTGGATAGTAAATCAATTGTTGCAATGTGTACATAAACATGATTCGCCTTTAACACATGGGCATGTTATTTCTAGTATTGCAACTAATTTAAATGCTGATCTTGATGCTTATTATAGAGTTTTTCCTTGCCAGTATTTTAATAAGACTATGTTAGTGCGTGGAGAGGTTGTTGGCAATAATTTTCAGGAAATTCCGGCACGTGATCGATCATGTTGGAGGGGTATTGCTGGAAATGCTGCGCCACAAGTTGAGGAACAAGAAGAAGAAGGTGAGGAGGAGGCAAGTGAAAATGAGGAGATGGCAGATATTCCACCTGGTGTAGCTACTGCACCTGAAGTTGGCTCATCTAGCCAAAATATGCCAGAAATGTTTGATCAAATTCTTAGCAACTTGCACCATATACAAGATCAACAAACCATTTTAGCTAGAAGACAAAGAAGGTTGGAGTACAAATTTGACAACTTCATAACACAAGTTGGGTTTCGGGTTCCTTCACCTCCACCGTCACCATAATAGGGGAGTTTTCTTTCTTTTCATGTTATTTGTTTCTTTTTACTTGTTTTTGTGTGTCATTCCTACACATTGAGGACAATGTTGGTTCTAAGTGTGGGGGAGTGATTGTGTTATTTGTTGTGTGTTGTGATTGTGTTTGTGAGTTTGTGTAGGTATTATGTATGTCAATTGCATGATTGTTTTTTGTTTGTGTGTTTTTATATTTCAATTAGGCTTTTAAGTAAACTTTATTATAGAGTATTGTTTATTTAGTATATTATATAGGTTGTTAAGTCCATTATGTTTTATGCTCATTTTTATCAGTTTTTCAAAATTTTTGAGATGTGTTTTAAGTTTTTCAAGTTATTTGGTTTTACTTATTTCAACATTATAGATTATTTAGTCTCTTTATCTACCATGTTTTTAAAGTTAGAATTTGCTCATTTTGTTTAAAATTTTAAGTTTCTAGTTGCCTATGGAAACTATAGCCATAATACTTGCCTTTATTTCTTTTCAATAATGGATGAGGACTTGAAAAAATAAAAATAAAAGTTATAAGTGGGATGGAGCATAAAATGCACCCACTTAAGTTATAAACAGAAAAAATAGCAAGATGTACATTCAAAATTTCAAAAATATGGGATGGAGCGTAAAACGCACCCATATTAATTTCTCTTGCTATGCATGGAATTAAATAAAAAATATATATATCCATGCAAGAAAGAATATATAAAAGTAAAAAGAGTCTAAAAATGCCATGAGATTTGATTAAGGGTAAGTGAGCTTCAATTGTCCTAAAAGGTGACTAGCAATCTTAAATTTTTAACTTTTATGATCAATTTTCTCTCTTTGATTCATGTTTAGTTTTTGAGACTTTATATTCTTTATGTTGGAAGTAGTAAAGTTAGGAAACTTGTTGAATTTTTAATGCATATTTTGAATTTTGATTTACTGATATGTGTGAGTATTTGGGATAGTTGGTCTTTGCAACTCTAGTGTATATGCTGAATGGACATTGTTTTGTAATTATGTTTACTGGCTGTTAAATTTATTCATGTCTTATCTGTTGCTTGAGGACAAGCAAGGGTTTAGTGTGGGGGAATTTGATAGGAGCTAAAATGAAGTATAATTATGTATTTATTTTGTGTGGATTTATGTAATTAATCATGCTATTGTGTGTATAATTTGATGTGATATATTAGTTTATGATTATTTGTATTAGAGTGCATGTTTGTGTGTTTACTGTCATTTGCAGGTGAAAAATGAAGAAAAGAGCAGATGAAGAAGTATATAGAATGAGATGATCGTGAGAGAGGAACTGATCACGCCGTGACTATGAGTCACGTGACGTGACTTGCTAGAAGAATGTAGAAGAAGGAGGAAAGGAAGAAGAAGCTGAGAAGAGGCGAGTCACGCCGTGACCAGGAGTCACGTGACGTGACTGAAGAAGAGAAGCCAGCAAAGAAAGGAAAGAAAGGAAAGAGAAGAAGAAAGAAGAAGAGTCACGGCGTGAGCAAAGGTCACGCGACGTGACGCCACAGAGAGGCCAGGAAAGGAAGAGAAAAGAAGAGAAGAGAAAGAAGAGAAAGGAGAAGAGAAGAGGCGCGACGTGAGCGAGGTTGCGATGAGGCGCGAAGAAGGCACGCCGTGATGGGGAGTCACGCGACGTGACTGGCCAGAGAGGGAAGCAAAAACCGAAGAGAGGAAAGAAGGAAGAAATGGGCAAGCGCGTTCTGTCGCGATCGCGACACCGTTGCGAGCGCGACAGAGGCGACCGTTGGACGGTTTTGGGCCAAAAATCACTTCAAAAGTCACATATTTTCACCTAAAGTTGCAACCATTCTCAAGGGACATCTTCAAGGGACACAAGCTTTCAATTATTTTCTATAAATATGTAGTTTAACTGTAGTTTTAATATACAATTAGAGACAATAATATTAGATAAAATTTTAGTTAATCAATTTTCTGTATTTCCTTTAGTTTTATTTTCTTAGTTAGTTTTTATGTATTGAAGAAGAAGATCAAGGAGGAGAAAATCTATTTCAAGAGATTTAGAAAAGGGTTGAAGAACTTCTATCTTATTCTCTTATTTCTAATTCTTCTCCAATATTTCTATGAATATCATTTTAATGAATTTGTATGTTATGATTATTTCTATTTTCATCTACTTTAATAGTCTTTCATTGTAGATTCTCTATTAATATCTTTTGCATGATCTTTATAAGTTAAAGTAATTCGAGAGTTTGCTTTATCCGACATTTAATAGAGTTTCATTATTAAGATATATTCAAGAGATTGGTATATTGAGATAATTGCTATAGGTTAGTGATTATTCTTAAAATATGTAATTAGAAACCTCTAATTCATTAATGAAAATTGTGAGTTAGAATTTTAATTATATGTTTTAGGCATTTTAATTCATGTCGAGAGAGTGAGTTAAAAGTTTATTCTAACTTGGCTTGCATGAAAGATGAAAGATGTTAATCTAAATGATGGAATCAAGTTCATTGTTTTTAATTCTTCATGATTTATTTTATCTTCTTTTGACTATCATTAACTAGGTTTAATTAGTTTACATGTTAGATTAGATTAAAACCAATTCTACCATTAATTCATCATTGTAAACAAGATTAAAATCAATTAGTAATAGTGTGTAAGACGTTCCCTGTGGGATCGATATCTAAAGTACTATTTCGGTACACCGTATACTTGCGGTATGTTGCATCAATAGAAAAATGCACAACAATGAACAACATGAACAATTCAATTAAATAATATGAACAAAAAAAATAATAGCATGAACAATTAAAGAAGGAATAAGAAATATGAACAATTAAATCATAGATCTAAAAGAATTTACATGATAATCAATTGAATAAAAGCAAAAGAATAAAAAGAAGAACAAAATGATAGAACTAAAAGAATTTACATGTTAATTAATTAAATAAGAAAGAAATGAAATTAAAAATTAAACTAAGAAATTGAGCCAAGAATGTTTACCCTCAAAATTGATCTTGAAGAAATGAAGGTAGATGATCCAATTTCTTGTGTTGATTTGAAAAAATATGATTAGAAAGATAAAATTTTGAAAGATAAATTTTACTCAAGATCAAACAATTAGTTTATTTGTCTTAAAGTAAAAAAGTTGTCAATTGAAAATAAGAAAAATTCTCAAGAACAAAAATTGTTATTTTTTGTCTCAAGAATTGCTGGAAATTCCTTTAGAAATTGAGAGAATTTGGTTGAGAGAAGAGAGAAGAAAAAAATGTTTTCTAAAGAAAAATCCCCCTAATTCTCTCTCCAAAATTCTTTTTATTCCCCCTTAAAATTCAGATTTTTTTAATTAAGAAATTAAATTAATTTAATTCTCATAATTACAAAAAACCACTGAATTTATTGGGTTGGAAGATAGAAGGACTTTTGAATAATGAGTTAAAAAGCATTTAAAATGAAGAAGTTATGGCCAAAATGGCCAAAATAGGCAAAACGGACGAACAGGGGTGCAGAGGGGCCACCGACGGCCTGCCCGTCTGAATGAGTGACCGACGGCCTGCCCGTCCCTCGCGCGGAATAATTTTTTTTTTTTTTTTTTTTTTTTTTTTTAAATTCCTATAAAATATAATAATTTAAAAACTCACTTTTTTCCCTCACAAAATAAATTTTAAAATACTTTAAAAACATTTTTAGAATACATTTTTATTTAATTTTAAAATAACAAATCGACAAGGAAATCGTCATCTCCAACTTCATTCTTTTTGCCTATAGATCGGCACACTTAATTTCATCATTGGGTAATCCTGATCTTGGCTACTCGGGACCCGGTGTCTACAGTTGCCCCCAATTTTGGGGAGGCTAGTGTGTGGGTGCCTAGGTGAGCCAAAATTCAGAAAAAGGAAAGAAGCGCGTACCTGAGGCTGCCACCTTCCAGCTGCTCCCTCGAGAACAGTGCTGTGATTCATCCTCTTGAGTTGCACTGAGTCGCTGACAAGACTACAGAGTGCCAAGGAACCATCCTAAGACGGTGATGCGCCGAGTCGCTACCAAGACTACAAAACGCGAAAGATAAATCGCACCGAGCCGCTGACAAGGCTACAAAAAGTGCGCTGCACGGAGTCGCTGACAAGACTACTAAACGTACAGGTGCTATCTTCAGATAGCGATGCGCCGAGCCACCACCAAGACTACTAAAAGCGCAAAACGCAAGAAACTACACCGAGCCACTACCAAGGCTACCAAAAGTGTAGCCACCATCCATAGATGACGATGCGCCGAGCCTGCTACAGGCTACAAAAAATGCAAAAGGAAGATTGCACCGAGTCTGCTACAGACTACAAAAAGTGCAAAAAGAGAACTGTACCGAGTCTGCTACAGACTACTAAAAGTACAGCTGCCATCCGTAGATGACGATGCGCCGAGCCTGCTACAGGCTACAAAAAACGCAAAAGGAAGATACTGCACTGAGTCTGCTACAGACTACTAAAAGCGCAAGAGATGCCCTCTTAGAGGACTGCACCGAGTCTGCTACAGACTACCAAAAGCGCAAGGGATAAAGAGATTAGTCTCCTAAGAGACCTCGGAGAATTACCTCTTAAGAAGTCTCGAAGATTTGCCAGCATAGATTCTATCTTGACCTGATTGCCCAACAAGGGCGAGTGCCAACGTTGCCGTCCTTGACCAGCTTTATGTGTGTGGTCTTCATTTGGACTTTCCTGCAAAGCTGTGTGCACAGGAATATATACAACAGATTGTGCATGCAAGTGTAAATTACCATATGCAGATGTTTGCTAAAGAATGGTATGAAATGCATGCAAAAATGAATAGACCATGTCCTGAGTGGTTAAGGGTCCGTTGAGGATATGGCTTGGCCGCTCCACCATGCCCCCTGAGGAACTAGAAATGGCATCTCTGCTTAGGGACCCTGACCCTTAAACTCTTCAAAGAGAACCATCAGGTGTGCATCTTTGCCCCCTGGTCAATGAGCATATGCTCGAGATTCTGACTCATGTCCTGAATTATGTCTTATCTCGCTGAAAGGAAGATCATCCGAAATATGCTGCCTTATTGCTCCAGGCATTGTTTTAAAGATAGTGCGTCCCTTGTGGATTTTCACACTAGCTTTTCTTTGTGGGAAATGCGTCCCTTTAGGGATTTTCACATAACCCTTTGCCTAATTTTTGCCTGGCATGGACCTAACCCAAACCAGCGGCTTTTTATTTTTTATATTTTTTTTTTTTTTGTAGGGCAGACTGCCTGTCTCCAGGTTTTCACCCTGCCCTTTGGCCTAACTTTTGCTTAGAGAGCCAATTACGGTTTTCATCTCTAACGGCCTTTTTTTTTATTTTATTTTATTTTTTTTATTTTTTATTTATTATTTTTTTTATTTTTTTTTAACTGCAAGAGAAAGCTATTATTCCCTTACGGGTGACTAGCACACATCTGCTAAGATATCTTCCGATAGAATGAGTAGACAATAGTCATTAGATACATAGATGATAAGTCTCTTTTTAAGACAGAACTAAAAGAACAATGAAAATGTAAACTACATTCTTTTATTCATTGCAAAATTGAGTACATTTCTATATAATTTCATCATACATGATCCTTATTTAACAAGAATTCAAAAGCACAAGACTACACCTAATCTCGGAATAGATCTTGTAAGCATCAAACTCCTGTTATCAATCGGCCCTCTCGGGTTTTCTCGATTGAACATTTTCTCTTGGCCCTTAATTTTTGCCCAGGATGCCTTTTTTCGGTTTTCACCCTGACAGGGCGCCCAATTTTAGCAAGGCCGCCTTTTTTCGGTTTTCGACCTGCGGGGCATTTATTCTCTTCTTTTCATTTTTTTTTTTTTTAGCCATGGAACCTTTTTAGTCTATCGACATTGACCGGGTCTTTAAACTCATTCCCATCGCTGTCTGCCAAGATTGCTGCTCCCTTTGTTAGCAACTTTTTCACAATAAACGGACCTTCCCAGGTCGGTCTGAATTTTCCTCGTATGTCTGGCACTCCCGGCCTCATCATCTTAAAGACCAGGTCCCCTTCCTTCAACGGGTGCTTTCGTACCTTCTTGCCAAAGGACCGAGCTAGTCTCTTCTGATAAACTTGATTGTGATAATAGGCTCTCAACCTATCTTCATCCAACAGATTCAACTGCAACAATCGCTGTTGTGCCCATTCTGTCTCTGGAATTTCGGCTTCCATGACTACCCTTAAAGATTTCAGCTCAATTTCAATCGGCAGAACTGCTTCGGTTCCGTATACCAGGGAGAACGGTGTTGCTCCCGTAGAGGTTCTGACTGTGGTTCTATAACCCCAGAGTGCAAAAGGCAGCTTTTCCGCCCAATCTTTATAGCTCTGAACCATCTTGGCCAATATTCTTTTCACATTCTTGTTTGCAGCTTCCACCGCACCGTTAGCTTGAGGACGGTAAGGAGAAGACTTGTGATGCTGGATTCCGTACCTTTGAAGCATCTGTTTAGTTTCTGCTAAGAATTGCACCCCATTATCAGATACAATATGGTGTGGGAGGCCACATCTGCATATCAAATTCCTCTCGATGAACTTAGCCATATCCCTAGCATCAATCTTCTTGAAAGATTCAGCTTCGACCCACTTAGTAAAATAATCAATGACAACTATAATGAACCTGTGCCCATTAGACGCTGTAGGACGTATCTCGCCTATGATATCTATCCCCCAAGCTGCAAATGGCCATGGAGATGTCAAATTATGTAGCTCTGAAACTGGGACATGCCTTAAATTCGCGTATTGCTGGCATAACTGGCATTGCTTCACATATTTTGAACAATCCGTATCCATTGTGAGCCAATAGAATCCTTGGCGCATGATCTTCTTCGCTAAGGCTAAACCATTCATGTGAGCTCCACAAACTCCGGCATGAACCTCTTCCATAACCTTTTCAGCTTCTTTCTTCGCCAAACATCTTAACTGGATACCATCAACTTGTCTCTTGTATAAAGTGCCATTTACACTGATGAACTGAGTGGACAACTTTCGAATCATCCTCTGGTCTTTCTCGGTGGCTTCCTCTGGAAAAATTGACCGTTCTAAATAATTCTGAATGTCGTAATACCAAGGGTTTCCATCAGTGGCCCCAACATCCATCACCTGCTCAGCTTCAAAACAAGGCTTTTCCGAGCTAGAGATTAGCACGGGTTTCATAGTAACCCCTGTTGGATTATCCCACATGGACACTAGTGTCGCTAGAGCATCAGCCAATTGATTTTCATCCCTGGGGGTGAAGTGAAAAGTGCAAGTCTCAAACTGGCTGCTCAACATTCTCAAGTGCTTTACATAAGGTAACAACCTCTCTTCCTTAACTGACCATTCCCCTCTGATCTGATGAATTACTAATGAAGAATCTCCGAAGACTTCTGCGGTCTTTGCCCCCAGAGCCAGCAGTGCTTCCAATCTGAAGATGCAAGCTTCATATTCTGCTTCATTATTGGTTGCTTTGTACCTCAACTTTTTGGCTAATGGCAGCTTTTCACCATCCGGGGTCGTAAGAATGATCCCTGCTCCTGCCCCTTTATTGTTAACTGCCCCATCAAAGAACATCTGCCACCCTTGTACTGCTATGGCCATGACATCTTCATCTGGGAAATTGTATTCGAATTGGTCTCCCTCAATAGGATGCTCAGCCAAGAACTCAGCTACAGCTCTTCCTTTAATGGTTTTCCTGGTGATGTATTCGATATCGAACTCCTGCAATAGTAGTAACCACCTTCCCATCTTTCCCAGCAAAGAGGGCGCTTCCTGAAGGTACCTAAGCGGGTTATGCTTGGCAACCGCTTGTACACTGAAGGAATGAAAGTAGTGCCGCAACTTCTTAGAAGCCCAAATAACTGCTAAGCAAATCTTTTCCACTTCCACATATTTGGCTTCATATGTCAGGAATTTCTTGCTAAGATAATAAACAGCAAACTCTACCCCAAAATCATCCTCCTGGGCCATCATGGCACCCACTGAATTGTCTTCTATAGCCAGATATAAGATCAGTGGCTTGGCATGCCGTGGTGGTCTTAAAACTGGAGGATTCAGGAGATAATCCTTAATAGTATCAAAAGCCAATTGACAATCATTATTCCACACCACCGGCTGATTCTTCCTAAGAAGCTTGAAGATGGGCTCACATACTGAAGCCAGCTTGGCAATAAACCGGCTGATGTACTGAAGCTTTCCCAGGAAACTTCTAACCTCTTTCTCTTTTTGAGGCACTGGCATCTCTCTGATGGCCCTGACCTTGTCGGGATCTACTTCAATTCCTCTCTGGCTTACCACATGGCCTAACAGCTTACCTGAGGTAACTCCAAAAATGCACTTCTTGGGATTGAGGCGTAGATCATACTTATTGATCCTTTGAAAGAACTTCTCTAAAGCCTCAAAATGACCTTCTCTGGTAGCTGACTTGATCATCATGTCGTCAACATACACCTCCACTTCTTTGTGGATCAAGTCATTAAGAACTCTAGTGGCCATTCTTTGATAGGTTGCTCCTGCATTCTTTAATCCGAAAGGCATAACCCGGTAAGCAAATGTACCCCATTCGGTGATGAAGGCTGTCTTGATCCGATCCATTATCTTGTTAAGAATTTGATTGTACCCTGCGTACCCATCTACGAAACTATACATCATACAAGCAGCGGCACTATCTACCAGCACATCAATATGAGGCAGAGGAAAATCATCTTTCGGGCAGGCTTTGTTCAGGTCCCGATAGTCCACACATACTCGAACTTTTCCATCCTTTTTAGCCACAGGAACCACATTAGCCAGCCACGTCGGGTATTTAACCTCCAGTAGAAACTTAGCCTCAATCTGCTTATGGATTTCCTCTTTCACCTTCTGAGCCCATTCCGGCCTAAGTCTTCTGAACTTTTGCTTGACCGGTTTACTCTCTGGGTACGTTGGAATGGCATGTTCGGCTACATCTCGATCGATTCCCGGCATGTCCTCGTAGGTCCAGGCAAAGACTTTTTCATATTTTTTCAATATTCTCTCAAATTTTAGCCTCTCTTCAGGAGTTATATCTGATGCTATCAAAATTTCCTTTGGATTCTCCAAAGTTCCGAGATTAAATGCAGTTGTGCTAGTTGAGTTAATGTCAAAAATGAATGCATCATGTTTATGATCATGAGAAATGAAATCATCAGAAACATCACACAAGTAAGCAAAGTTGTTCATCTCATTAATGTAATCAGAAACATTAACATTGTCATTAAAAAGTTCTGGCATAAAAATAGCATCTAAGTAACTACTATCCTCATCCTTTGTCGATGATGTCGTTGCAGCCAATTGGGCTTTGACTTCTTGACTTGGTGGAGGCTTTTCAACTACCTCCGGCGAAATCTTCAAATCTACAAATTTCAGCTCTGGCCCTACCATCTTTTCCTTTCCCTTAAGTCTGGTGGCTAATAGCTTATCAGTAACAATCTCCTCAGGCTCATTCCTGTCCCAGACACTGCACTGAGTCATGATCTCCTCATCCCAGAAGTTCTCTGCAGACTTGATAACTCCAACATCCCAGTCGAAGACGTCATTAAAGATTTCAAACCCCGGAATGATCTTTCCATCCACCCACTGAGACTCTTCCTCTCCCATGTAAGCACAAATTGAGGATGAGGAAACAAAACTCTCTAAAATGTGGGGAATCTTCTCCGACACTTTCTTCTTACCATGCTCTCCTTTGTAGCCCAGACCCTTCCGATCTTTCTGGCCTTGTGTGGTGATAGCATCCTGCAGCCCTTGCGAGTTTTTACCCAGACCAGCCCCTGGGAGAAAGTGCATCTTCTTCATCATATTCACCACTAGAGGACTATCTGCCAAGCCCTGCTCTTCTCCTATCATCGATATATGAAAACCATTGAATGGCTGATTAGAGATTCCCAAGGCAGACACTTGGTTTTCTCTAACTGCTTTAATAGTCACCACCTCTCCTTCATGAAGTATCTTAATCATCTGGTGTAGGGTAGAGGGCACTCCTCCCAATTTATGGAACCATGGCCTTCCAAGCAGAGCTGAAAAATTCGCCGGGATAGGCAAGACCACAAATTCTGTTTCTGTCTCGATAGGCCCAGTCCTGACCAGAGCTCTGAAAGTTCCCGATGCTTGTCTTCGAGAATTATCATAGGCTGTGATGGTTAAATCAGACTTGCTTAGCATGCTTTCATTTAGCCCAAAAGCCTGAAGTGCAACTAGAGGGCAAACATTTATGGATGAGCCATCATCAACCATAACACAAGCGGTATGCTTGTCATTAATTTGAGCCTTGATGTATAGTGGTCGATTGTGATTGCGACCCTCTACCGGTAAGTCTGCGTCAGAAAACACCAGTTTCTCTCCGGATCCCCCTTTTACAAGGTCCAGCAGCTCAGATGGAGAAATTGTAGTGGCCACAGTGGACTCACTTAATGCCTCAACCAACTTCTGTCTGTGGGAGGGGGACTGTCTCAAAAGGTCCCAAATTGATATCTGAGCCGTGGTCTTTTTCAGCTGCTTCACTATGGAATTTTCTTCCGGCTCCTTCTCCACAGGTGCTTGCACTGTGTCATGTGGCTTCTCAACTTCTGGGACCACTCTCCCACTTCTTGTTACAGCCTTAACTCTTTCCTCCTCTTCCGAATCCCACGGATCCGCGAATTCTCCATCTTTCTCTTCATTTTCTTCATCTTCACTCTCACTAGTGGACCAACAGTCTATCGTCGCCACGGGAATCCCTCCTTCACTTGCCTCAGGGCGAGTGACAGCGACATACTCATTTCCGTATAAATCCTGCATCACATACCATTCTGGTAGGCTAGACCCAACCATAAAGACAGGTGGTGGCACAGCATTGAAATTAGCCTTCTTCTTGCTTTCTCTCTTTTCAGGATCGGTGATCTGCTTACTATCGATCAGATCCTGTATCTGATGCCTCAGCCTATAACAATTGTCTGTCAGATGCCCGGTATGCTGGTGAAAGGCACAGTATTCATGCTCTTTATGCCCTGGCTCCCCTTGGGTCCTAGCTGGCCTAGGTGGTAGGGGTTGTAGCTTCCCCTCTTTCATCAATCGCTTCAATACCCATGACAAAGGCCTGCCCAAATTCGAGAAGTACCTCTGATTCATTCCTGTTGCCGCCACCTCAGCTGTCTTCCCATTTCTATTACCACTGCTGGAACTAGCTGACTTGGTTGCACCTTGACTATTGTAGCCCTTCTTGGCATAAGCCTCACTGCTTGCCCTTCTGGCCATATACTCTCCTTCTGCCTCTATAGCAATGTCCTTCAAGGACTCCCAATCTTTCAGCCCTTTCATTTTAAGTCCATCTCTCAGATATGGGCTGGCATTCCGAATGAATAATCGGATCTGATCAGAAGTATCAGGCTTGCGCTTCATTTCCATAACCCGGTTTCTCCACCGAGTAAGATACTCATGGAAAGACTCCCCAGCCTTCTGCTGTAGTAGCTCTAGATCCTTAAGTGTGACCTCCATCCGAGTACTGCAATCATATTGCTTTAGGAACTCCTCAGTCAATAAGTCCCAGTCTTCTTTGGACCTTCTGTCCAACCCATGATACCAATCAACGGCGGCTCCTGTGAGACTCAAGCAAAAGTACTCTATCTTCTGCTTTCTCGTTAAAGTTGTCCCTTTCATGACCAGTGAATACTGCTTGATGTGTGCAGCAGGGTCAGAAGTGCCGTCAAATTTTGGGATATCAGGCATCTTGAAATTCTGGGGGATCAGATCATCACCATCGAGCTCTCGATCCTCGGGATTCATTCCCCTTCCAATCGTCATCATCCTGGTCATAGCCTCAAATTTCTCCTCCATCTTCCTCCACATTGCTTCCTCCAGCTTGGGTGACTTTCCCTTTGCTACCATCTGTTCTTCTTGGTCATCTTCCCAGAGGTCAACCTCAGATCTCGGGCCTTCTCTACGCTCAACAGGTGCTGGTGCTCTTTGCTCAACCACATGTGGGTCAGCTATAGCAGGGGGATCCTCCCTAACAGGCCCTTGTTCATCTGGCCCCCTAATAGGAGCAGTAGCAATTTGTTGCCCAGCTATGGTAGTGGCAAGATTGCCCATCATGGCCATCATTCTAGCCTCAAACTCTTCCATCTTTCTCCCCACTTCCTCGGCAATCATAGCCCTGGTTGCATCAGACCCACTGGCTGGATTAGACATACTTGGTGATTCTGAAGAGAAAGTCTCACTACTATCTGAAAGAGAATCTGAGCTCTGATATGTCACTAGCTCTGGTAACCCCAAGAGTGGAATCCTTCTCAACCGACCGTCGGGACCCCTAAACCACCCAGGAGAATCTATGATGGTTGAAAAAAACACATCTCGTTAGGATGATGCATGATTGAAATGCAATGCATGGTCGTGCTGATGCAGCATAGACAAACACATGCAAGCAGATAGATCCTTCCAACCTTATCTCTCCCACACACGAGGTAGCATAGTCTCTTTCCTAGGTGGGCTTTATCCAAGGGTTAACAGGGAACCCTTTAGACGCGTATGGTGCACGGTGGAAAACCGGCAGCATAACCTCTCCTATCTAATGTACATACGTATGGTTGTTTTGACCATCATATATTTAGGCAGTCCGAATAAGTTGATATGGACCTATCTGGGCATGAAAGCTTTTGATTAGGTGACCAATCAGATTATTTGGGTTTGTCCAATACAAAATGATCCATATAGCAAGCAAGGTATTACCGTTCATACCACATAGGGGAAGTATCTATTGCCATTACATGAGCTTTGGTCAAAGGGTGGTGTTACTTTAGGGCTACCCAAGCATGATCCCTGCCGACGGGTCTAGCTCATCACGAGCGTAACGACCGATCGGGTCACCATTTAATATACCATGACGGTACGAGGCTTGGGCTGGTGATTATCCTTAACACTTCCCTAAATTGAGTGAAAATAGGGTCGTGCTTCGGGAACGCACCGGGGCTAGAAAAGGGACCAAACTAGCATAAATCTAAGGCTCTAATGATATGCAAATGCAATTTCGAAAAGGGATGAAATTTTAAATTAAAACTCAATTATAAATTTTAGCCAAGGTATTTTCGAAGGGAAGTCTCTAATGTCCCCAGTGGAGTCGCCACTGTGACGCGCGCCGGGTCCCCGCGGCCGCCCGTTCGGACCGCCCGCACGTGGGCGATCGGGGCAATTGTGGGTCCGTTGACAGCTTGCGATAAATCGCAAGTGCGTCTATGTTGGGCAACAAAGAGGTTTCATGGAGTCGCCACCCAATAGAACATTGGGAAAGTTTCTCTCGCCTCGGAGAGCCTAAGACTTACGCATTTTATCCATATTGGGCCATGAGGCCTAGGATTAACGTCTAAGTCTCGTGACACAAGAGGTGTCTTGGAGGATAACCTCTAGCCTCTTGAGCCCAAAGACCAGAGCAAGTTCGGGACTCCCCATTTATTCATACCTTGGCTAAATTTATAATCAAGTTTTAAATTTAGTATTTCATCCCATTTCTCATTCAATTTTTAATGCAATTTAATTAAACGCATATCAAACATATAAATAAAGCGGTAAATAAAATAAATGAAAGCAAAATAATCTACAATAAAACTAGGGGCGGAATACAACCCCCATTTGTAAATAAAATACAACTCATGCATAAATCGGGTTATTTATTAAAAATGAGAACGTTGGTCCCCTCATGCATAATTAAAGAAAACAATTTTAAAGTGACAATTTATTTTGGATAAAAAAATCTAGGACATTGGTCCCATTTTTATTAAATAAAATCCAATTTAGTTTAGTAGAAATCTTTTTGGTGATTTTCTTAATTAACGTGCATGGAAATAAATTTATTATTACAAATTACATAATAATCAATTAAACCAAAATAACAAAAAGCAACAAAAATAATAAACAACTCCCAAATGGATCTTCAAATCTTCATGGGCTCCCATTTGGTATGGAAAAGACTCACACATAAAAAATAAGTATTGAAATAAAAGAAACAAATAAAAGCCATGTTAGTAATAAAAATGATTTAAACATACTATAAAATAAAGTAAATAAAAAAACATCATGTATGACAAGCCACTTAAAACGTCATAATAAAAATATGCAATTTAACAAATTAACAAGTTAACATGCATCTAAAATATAACATAATAATAATAAAATTCAATATGCATAAAAAATAAAGCATGCATAAAACATATTAATAATAGCAATAATATCCAACATGCATAAAAAGCAAAGGTAATAATAAAATCAACATGCATAAGAAATAAACAATAATAGTAATAATAAAATTAAACAAGAATAAGGATAATAATAATAATACTACTAATGATGGTAATAACTACAATAATAATAACACAATAATAACAAAGAATATGAACAATCAAACCTAATAATAATAATAATAATAATAAAAGAAGATGAACAATATGAACAACATGAACAATTCAATTAAATAATATGAACAAAAAAAATAATAGCATGAACAATTAAAGAAGGAATAAGAAATATGAACAATTAAATCATAGATCTAAAAGAATTTACATGATAATCAATTGAATAAAAGCAAAAGAATAAAAAGAAGAACAAAATGATAGAACTAAAAGAATTTACATGTTAATTAATTAAATAAGAAAGAAATGAAATTAAAAATTAAACTAAGAAATTGAGCCAAAAATGTTTACCCTCAAAATTGATCTTGAAGAAATGAAGGTAGATGATCCAATTCCTTGTGTTGATTTGAAAAAATATGATTAGAAAGATAAAATTTTGAAAGATAAATTTTACTCAAGATCAAACAATTAGTTTATTTGTCTTAAAGTAAAAAAGTTGTCAATTGAAAATAAGAAAAATTCTCAAGAACAAAAATTGTTATTTTTTGTCTCAAGAATTGCTGGAAATTCCTATAGAAATTGAGAGAATTTGGTTGAGAGAAGAGAGAAGAAAAAATGTTTTCTAAAGAAAAATCCCCCTAATTCTCTCTCCAAAATTCTTTTTATTCCCCCTTAAAATTCAGATTTTTTTAATTAAGAAATTAAATTAATTTAATTCTCATAATTACAAAAAACCACTGAATTTATTGGGTTGGAAGATAGAAGGATTTTTCAAAAAAAATGAGTTAAAAAGCATTTAAAATGAAGAAGTTATGGCCAAAATGGCCAAAATAGGCAAAACGGACGAACAGGGGTGCAGAGGGGCCACCGACGGCCTGCCCGTCTGAATGAGTGACCGACGGCCTGCCCGTCCCTCGCGCGGAATAATTTTTTTTTTTTTTAAATTCCTATAAAATATAATAATTTAAAAACTCACTTTTTTCCCTCACAAAATAAATTTTAAAATACTTTAAAAACATTTTTAGAATACATTTTTATTTAATTTTAAAATAACAAATCGACAAGGAAATCGTCATCTCCAACTTCATTCTTTTTGCCTATAGATCGACACACTTAATTTCATCATTGGGTAATCCTGATCTTGGCTACTCGGGACCCGGTGTCTACAGTTGCCCCCAATTTTGGGGAGGCTAGTATGTGGGTGCCTAGGTGAGCCAAAATTCAGGAAAAGGAAAGAAGCGCGTACCTGAGGCTGCCTCCTTCCCGCTGCTCCCTCGGGAACAGTGCTGTGATTCATCCTCTTGAGTTGCACTGAGTCGCTGACAAGACTACAAAGTGCCAAGGAACCATCCTAAGACGGTGATGCGCCGAGTCGCTACCAAGACTACAAAACACGAAAGATAAATCGCACCGAGCCGCTGACAAGGCTACAAAAAGTGCGCTGCACGGAGTCGCTGACAAGACTACTAAACGTACAGGTGCTATCTTCAGATAGCGATGCGCCGAGCCACCACCAAGACTACTAAAAGCGCAAAACGCAAGAAACTACACCGAGCCACTACCAAGGCTACCAAAAGTGTAGCCACCATCCATAGATGACGATGCGTCGAGCCTGCTACAGGCTACAAAAAACGCAAAAGGAAGATTGCACCGAGTCTACTACAGACTACAAAAAGTGCAAAAAGAGAACTGTACCGAGTCTGCTACAGACTACTAAAAGTACAGCTGCCATCCGTAGATGACGATGCACCGAGCCTGCTACAGGCTACAAAAAACGCAAAAGGAAGATACTGCACTGAGTCTGCTACAGACTACTAAAAGCGCAAGAGATGCCCTCTTAGAGGACTGCACCGAGTCTGCTACAGACTACCAAAAGCGCAAGGGATAAAGAGATTAGTCTCCTAAGAGACCTCGGAGAATTACCTCTTAAGAAGTCTCGAAGATTTGCCAGCGTAGATTCTATCTTGACCTGATTGCCCAACAAGGGCGAGTGCCAACGTTGCCGTCCTTGACCAGCTTTATGTGTGTGGTCTTCATTTGGACTTTCCTGCAAAGCTGTGTGCACAGGAATATATACAACAGATTGTGCATGCAAGTGTAAATTACCATATGCAGATGTTTGCTAAAGAATGGTATGAAATGCATGCAAAAATGAATAGACCATGTCCTGAGTGGTTAAGGGTCCGTTGAGGATATGGCTTGGCCGCTCCACCATGCCCCCTGAGGAACTAGAAATGGCATCTTTGCTTAGGGACCCTGACCCTTAAACTCTTCAAAGAGAACCATCAGGTGTGCATCTTTGCCCCCCGGTCAATGAGCATATGCCCGAGATTCTGACTCATGTCCTGAATTATGTCTTATCTCGCTGAAAGGAAGATCATCCGAAATATGCTGCCTTATTGCTCCAGGCATTGTTTTAAAGATAGTGCGTCCCTTGTGGATTTTCACACTAGCTTTTCTTTGTGGGAAATGCGTCCCTTTAGGGATTTTCACATAACCCTTTGCCTAATTTTTGCCTGGCATGGACCTAACCCAAACCAGCGGCTTTTTATTTTTTATATTTTTTTTTTTTTTTTGTAGGGTAGACTGCCTGTCTCCAGGTTTTCACCCTGCCCTTTGGCCTAACTTTTGCTTAGAGAGCCAATTACGGTTTTCATCTCTAACGGCCTTTTTTTTTATTTTATTTTATTTTTTTTATTTTTTATTTATTATTTTTTATTTTTTTTAACTGCAAGAGAAAACTATTATTCCCTTACGGGTGACTAGCACACATCTGCTAAGATATCTTCCGATAGAATGAGTAGACAATAGTCATTAGATACATAGATGATAAGTCTCTTTTTAAGACAGAACTAAAAGAACAATGAAAATGTAAACTACATTCTTTTATTCATTGCAAAATTGAGTACATTTCTATATAATTTCATCATACATGATCCTTATTTAACAAGAATTCAAAAGCACAAGACTACACCTAATCTCGGAATAGATCTTGTAAGCATCAAACTCCTGTTATCAATCGGCCCTCTCGGGTTTTCTCGATTGAACATTTTCTCTTGGCCCTTAATTTTTGCCCAGGATGCCTTTTTTCGGTTTTCACCCTGACAGGGCGCCCAATTTTAGCAAGGCCGCCTTTTTTCGGTTTTCGACCTGCGGGGCATTTATTCTCTTCTTTTCATTTTTTTTTTTTTTAGCCATGGAACCTTTTTAGTCAATCGACATTGACCGGGTCTTTAAACTCATTCCCATCGCTGTCTGCCAAGATTGCTGCTCCCTTTGTTAGCAACTTTTTCACAATAAACGGACCTTCCCAGGTCGGTCTGAATTTTCCTCGTATGTCTGGCACTCCCGGCCTCATCACCTTAAAGACCAGGTCCCCTTCCTTCAACGGGTGCTTTCGTACCTTCTTGCCAAAGGACCGAGCTAGTCTCTTCTGATAAACTTGATTGTGATAATAGGCTCTCAACCTATCTTCATCCAACAGATTCAACTGCAACAATCGCTGTTGTGCCCATTCTGTCTCTGGAATTTCGGCTTCCATGACTACCCTTAAAGATTTCAGCTCAATTTCAATCTGCAGAACTGCTTCGGTTCCGTATACCAGGGAGAACGGTGTTGCTCCCGTAGAGGTTATGACTGTGGTTCTATAACCCCAGAGTGCAAAAGGCAGCTTTTCCGCCCAATCTTTATAGCTCTGAACCATCTTGGCCAATATTCTTTTCACATTCTTGTTTGCAGCTTCCACCGCACCGTTAGCTTGAGGACGGTAAGGAGAAGACTTGTGATGCTGGATTCCGTACCTTTGAAGCATCTGTTTAGTTTCTGCTAAGAATTGCACCCCATTATCAGATACAATATGGTGTGGGAGGCCACATCTGCATATCAAATTCCTCTCGATGAACTTAGCCATATCCCTAGCATCAATCTTCTTGAAAGATTCAGCTTCGACCCACTTAGTAAAATAATCAATGGCAACTATAATGAACCTGTGCCCATTAGATGCTGTAGGACGTATCTCGCCTATGATATCTATCCCCCAAGCTGCAAATGGCCATGGAGATGTCAAATTATGTAGCTCTGAAACTGGGACATGCCTTAAATTCGCGTATTGCTGGCATAACTGGCATTGCTTCACATATTTTGAACAATCCGTATCCATTGTGAGCCAATAGAATCCTTGGCGCATGATCTTCTTCGCTAAGGCTAAACCATTCATGTGAGCTCCACAAACTCCGGCATGAACCTCTTCCATAACCTTTTCAGCTTCTTTCTCCGCCAAACATCTTAACTGGATACCATCAACTTGTCTCTTGTATAAAGTGCCATTTACACTGATGAACTGAGTCGACAACTTTCGAATCATCCTCTGGTCTTTCTCGGTGGCTTCCTCTGGAAAAATTGACCGTTCTAAATAATTCTGAATGTCGTAATACCAAGGGTTTCCATCAGTGGCCCCAACATCCATCACCTGCTCAGCTTCAAAACAAGGCTTTTCCGAGCTAGAGATTAGCACGGGTTTCATAGTAACCCCTGTTGGATTATCCCACATGGACACTAGTGTCGCGAGAGCATCAGCCAATTGATTTTCATCCCTGGGGGTGAAGTGAAAAGTGCAAGTCTCAAACTGGCTGCTCAACATTCTCAAGTGCTTTACATAAGGTAACAACCTCTCTTCCTTAACTGACCATTCCCCTCTGATCTGATGAATTACTAATGAAGAATCTCCGAAGACTTCTGCGGTCTTTGCCCCCAGAGCCAGCAGTGCTTCCAATCCGAAGATGCAAGCTTCATATTCAGCTTCATTATTGGTCGCCTTGTACCTCAACTTTTTGGCTAATGGCAGCTTTTCACCATCCGGGGTCGTAAGAATGATCCCTGCTCCTGCCCCTTTATTGTTAACTGCCCCATCAAAGAACATCTGCCACCCTTGTACTGCTATGGCCATGACATCTTCATCTGGGAAATTGTATTCGAATTGGTCTCCCTCAATAGGATGCTCAGCCAAGAACTCAGCTACAGCTCTTCCTTTAATGGTTTTCCTGGTGATGTATTCGATATCGAACTCCTGCAATAGTAGTAACCACCTTCCCATCTTTCCCAGCAAAGAGGGTGCTTCCTGAAGGTACCTAAGCGGGTTATGCTTGGCAACCGCTTGTACACTGAAGGAATGAAAGTAGTGCCGCAACTTCTTAGAAGCCCAAATAACTGCTAAGCAAATCTTTTCCACTTCCACATATTTGGCTTCATATGTCAGGAATTTCTTGCTAAGATAATAAACAGCAAACTCTACCCCAAAATCATCCTCCTGGGCCATCATGGCACCCACTGAATTGTCTTCTATAGCCAGATATAAGATCAGTGGCTTGGCATGCCGTGGTGGTCTTAAAACTGGAGGATTCAGGAGATAATCCTTAATAGTATCAAAAGCCAATTGACAATCATTATTCCACACCACCGGCTGATTCTTCCTAAGAAGCTTGAAGATGGGCTCACATACTGAAGCCAGCTTGGCAATAAACCGGCTGATGTACTGAAGCTTTCCTAGGAAACTTCTAACCTCTTTCTCTTTTTGAGGCACTGGCATCTCTCTGATGGCCCTGACCTTGTCGGGATCTACTTCAATTCCTCTCTGGCTTACCACATGGCCTAACAGCTTACCCGAGGTAACTCCAAAAATGCACTTCTTGGGATTGAGGCGTAGATCATACTTATTGATCCTTTGAAAGAACTTCTCTAAAGCCTCAAAATGACCTTCTCTGGTAGCTGACTTGATCATCATGTCGTCAACATACACCTCCACTTCTTTGTGGATCAAGTCATTAAGAACTCTAGTGGCCATTCTTTGATAGGTTGCTCCTGCATTCTTTAATCCGAAAGGCATAACCCGGTAAGCAAATGTACCCCATTCGGTGATGAAGGCTGTCTTGATCCGATCCATTATCTTGTTAAGAATTTGATTGTACCCTGCGTACCCATCTACGAAACTATACATCATACAAGCAGCGGCACTATCTACCAGCACATCAATATGAGGCAGAGGAAAATCATCTTTCGGGCAGGCTTTGTTCAGGTCCCGATAGTCCACACATACTCGAACTTTTCCATCCTTTTTAGCCACAGGAACCACATTAGCCAGCCACGTCGGGTATTTAACCTCCAGTAGAAACTTAGCCTCAATCTGCTTATGGATTTCCTCTTTCACCTTCTGAGCCCATTCCGGCCTAAGTCTTCTGAGCTTTTGCTTGACCGGTTTACTCTCTGGGTACGTTGGAATGGCATGTTCGGCTACATCTCGATCGATTCCCGGCATGTCCTCGTAGGTCCAGGCAAAGACTTTTTCATATTTTTTCAATATTCTCTCAAATTTTAGCCTCTCTTCAGGAGTTATATCTGATGCTATCAAAATTTCCTTTGGATTCTCCAAAGTTCCGAGATTAAATGCAGTTGTGCTAGTTGAGTTAATGTCAAAAATGAATGCATCATGTTTATGATCATGAGAAATGAAATCATCAGAAACATCACACAAGTAAGCAAAGTTGTTCATCTCATTAATGTAATCAGAAACATTAACATTGTCATTAAAAAGTTCTGGCATAAAAATAGCATCTAAGTAACTACTATCCTCATCCTTTGTCGATGATGTCGTTGCAGCCAATTGGGCTTTGACTTCTTGACTTGGTGGAGGCTTTTCAACTACCTCCGGCGAAATCTTCAAATCTTCAAATTTCAGCTCTGGCCCTACCATCTTTTCCTTTCCCTTAAGTCTGGTGGCTAATAGCTTATCAGTAACAATCTCCTCAGGCTCATTCCTGTCCCAGACACTGCACTGAGTCATGATCTCCTCATCCCAGAAGTTCTCTGCAGACTTGATAACTCCAACATCCCAGTCGAAGACGTCATTAAAGATTTCAAACCCCGGAATGATCTTTCCATCCACCCACTGAGACTCTTCCTCTCCCATGTAAGCACAAATTGAGGATGAGGAAACAAAACTCTCTAAAATGTGGGGAATCTTCTCCGACACTTTCTTCTTACCATGCTCTCCTTTGTAGCCCAGATCCTTCCGATCTTTCTGGCCTTGTGTGGTGATAGCATCCTGCAGCCCTTGCGAGTTTTTACCCAGACCAGCCCCTGGGAGAAAGTGCATCTTCTTCATCATATTCACCACTAGAGGACTATCTGCCAAGCCCTGCTCTTCTCCTATCATCGATATATGAAAACCATTGAATGGCTGATTAGAGATTCCCAAGGCAGACACTTGGTTTTCTCTAACTGCTTTAATAGTCACCACCTCTCCTTCATGAGGTATCTTAATCATCTGGTGTAGGGTAGAGGGCACTCCTCCCAATTTATGGAACCATGGCCTTCCAAGCAGAGCTGAAAAATTCGCCGGGATAGGCAAGACCACAAATTCTGTTTCTGTCTCGATAGGCCCAGTCCTGACCAGAGCTCTGACAGTTCCCGATGCTTGTCTTCGAGAATTATCATAGGCTGTGATGGTTAAATCAGACTTGCTTAGCATGCTTTCATTTAGCCCAAAAGCCTGAAGTGCAACTAGAGGGCAAACATTTATGGATGAGCCATCATCAACCATAACACAAGCGGTATGCTTGTCATTAATTTGAGCCTTGATGTATAGTGGTCGATTGTGATTGCGACCCTCTACCGGTAAGTCTGCGTCAGAAAACACCAGTTTCTCTCCGGATCCCCCTTTTACAAGGTCCAGCAGCTCAGATGGAGAAATTGTAGTGGCCACAGTGGACTCACTTAATGCCTCAACCAACTTCTGTCTGTGGGAGGGGGACTGTCTCAAAAGGTCCCAAATTGATATCTGAGTCGTGGTCTTTTTCAGCTGCTTCACTATGGAATTTTCTTCCGGCTCCTTCTCCACAGGTGCTTGCACTGTGTCATGTGGCTTCTCAACTTCTGGGACCACTCTCCCACTTCTTGTTACAGCCTTAACTCTTTCCTCCTCTTCTGAATCCCACGGATCCGCGAATTCTCCATCTTTCTCTTCATTTTCTTCATCTTCACTCTCACTAGTGGACCAACAGTCTATCGTCGCCACGGGAATCCCTCCTTCACTTGCCTCAGGGCGAGTGACAGCGACATACTCATTTCCGTATAAATCCTGCATCACATACCATTCTGGTAGGCTAGACCCAACCATAAAGACAGGTGGTGGCACAGCATTGAAATTAGCCTTCTTCTTGCTTTCTCTCTTTTCAGGATCGGTGATCTGGTTACTATCGATCAGATCCTGTATCTGATGCCTCAGCCTATAACAATTGTCTGTCAGATGCCCGGTATGCTGGTGAAAGGCACAGTATTCATGCTCTTTATGCCCTGGCTCCCCTTGGGTCCTAGCTGGCCTAGGTGGTAGGGGTTGTAGCTTCCCCTCTTTCATCAATCGCTTCAATACCCATGACAAAGGCCTGCCCAAATTCGAGAAGTACCTCTGATTCATTCCTGTTGCCGCCACCTCAGCTGTTTTCCCATTTCTATTACCACTGCTGGAACTAGCTGACTTGGTTGCACCTTGACTATTGTAGCCCTTCTTGGCATAAGCCTCACTGCTTGCCCTTCTGGCCATATACTCTCCTTCTGCCTCTATAGCAATGTCCTTCAAGGACTCCCAATCTTTTAGCCCTTTCATTTTAAGTCCATCTCTCAGATATGGGCTGGCATTCCGAATGAATAATCGGATCTGATCAGAAGTATCAGGCTTGCGCTTCATTTCCATAACCCGGTTTCTCCACCGAGTAAGATACTCATGGAAAGACTCCCCAGCCTTCTGCTGTAGTAGCTCTAGATCCTTAAGTGTGACCTCCATCCGAGTACTGCAATCATATTGCTTTAGGAACTCCTCAGTCAATAAGTCCCAGTCTTCTTTGGACCTTCTGTCCAACCCATGATACCAATCAACGGCGGCTCCTGTGAGACTCAAGCAAAAGTACTCTATCTTCTGCTTTCTCGTTAAAGTTGTCCCTTTCATGACCAGTGAATACTGCTTGATGTGTGCAGCAGGGTCAGAAGTGCCGTCAAATTTTGGGATATCAGGCATCTTGAAATTCTGGGGGATCAGATCATCACCATCGAGCTCTCGATCCTCGGGATTCATTCCCCTTCCAATCGTCATCATCCTGGTCATAGCCTCAAATTTCTCCTCCATCTTCCTCCACATTGCTTCCTCCAGCTTGGGTGACTTTCCCTTTGCTACCATCTGTTCTTCTTGGTCATCTTCCCAGAGGTCAACCTCAGATCTCGGGCCTTCTCTACGCTCAACAGGTGCTGGTGCTCTTTGCTCAACCACATGTGGGTCAGCTATAGCAGGGGGATCCTCCCTAACAGGCCCTTGTTCATCTGGCCCCCTAATAGGAGCAGTAGCAATTTGTTGCCCAGCTATGGTAGTGGCAAGATTGCCCATCATGGCCATCATTCTAGCCTCAAACTCTTCCATCTTTCTCCCCACTTCCTCGGCAATCATAGCCCTGGTTGCATCAGACCCACTGGCTGGATTAGACATACTTGGTGATTCTGAAGAGAAAGTCTCACTACTATCTGAAAGAGAATCTGAGCTCTGATATGTCACTAGCTCTGGTAACCCCAAGAGTGGAATCCTTCTCAACCGACCGTCGGGACCCCTAAACCACCCAGGAGAATCTATGATGGTTGAAAAAAACACATCTCGTTAGGATGATGCATGATTGAAATGCAATGCATGGTCGTGCTGATGCAGCATAGACAAACACATGCAAGCAGATAGATCCTTCCAACCTTATCTCTCCCACACACGAGGTAGCATAGTCTCTTTCCTAGGTGGGCTTTATCCAAGGGTTAACAGGGAACCCTTTAGACGCGTATGGTGCACGGTGGAAAACCGGCAGCATAACCTCTCCTATCTAATGTACATACGTATGGTTGTTTTGACCATCATATATTTAGGCAGTCCGAATAAGTTGATATGGACCTATCTGGGCATGAAAGCTTTTGATTAGGTGACCAATCAGATTATTTGGGTTTGTCCAATACAAAATGATCCATATAGCAAGCAAGGTATTACGGTTCATACCACATAGGGGAAGTATCTATTGCCATTACATGAGCTTTGGTCAAAGGGTGGTGTTACTTTAGGGCTACCCAAGCATGATCCCTGCCGACGGGTCTAGCTCATCACGAGCGTAACGACCGATCGGGTCACCATTTAATATACCATGACGGTACGAGGCTTGGGCTGGTGATTATCCTTAACACTTCCCTAAATTGAGTGAAAATAGGGTCGTGCTTCGGGAACGCACCGGGGCTAGAAAAGGGACCAAACTAGCATAAATCTAAGGCTCTAATGATATGCAAATGCAATTTCGAAAAGGGATGAAATTTTAAATTAAAACTCAATTATAAATTTTAGCCAAGGTATTTTCGAAGGGAAGTCTCTAATGTCCCCAGTGGAGTCGCCACTGTGACGCGCGCCGGGTCCCCGCGGCCGCCCGTTCGGACCGCCCGCACGTGGGCGATCGGGGCAATTGTGGGTCCGTTGACAGCTTGCGATAAATCGCAAGTGCGTCTATGTTGGGCAACAAAGAGGTTTCATGGAGTCGCCACCCAATAGAACATTGGGAAAGTTTCTCTCGCCTCGGAGAGCCTAAGACTTACGCATTTTATCCATATTGGGCCATGAGGCCTAGGATTAACGTCTAAGTCTCGTGACACAAGAGGTGTCTTGGAGGATAACCTCTAGCCTCTTGAGCCCAAAGACCAGAGCAAGTTCGGGACTCCCCATTTATTCATACCTTGGCTAAATTTATAATCAAGTTTTAAATTTAGTATTTCATCCCATTTCTCATTCAATTTTTAATGCAATTTAATTAAACGCATATCAAACATATAAATAAAGCGGTAAATAAAATAAATGAAAGCAAAATAATCTACAATAAAACTAGGGGCGGAATACAACCCCCATTTGTAAATAAAATACAACTCATGCATAAATCGGGTTATTTATTAAAAATGAGAACGTTGGTCCCCTCATGCATAATTAAAGAAAACAATTTTAAAGTGACAATTTATTTTGGATAAAAAAATCTAGGACATTGGTCCCATTTTTATTAAATAAAATCCAATTTAGTTTAGTAGAAATCTTTTTGGTGATTTTCTTAATTAACGTGCATGGAAATAAATTTATTATTACAAATTACATAATAATCAATTAAACCAAAATAACAAAAAGCAACAAAAATAATAAACAACTCCCAAATGGATCTTCAAATCTTCATGGGCTCCCATTTGGTATGGAAAAGACTCACACATAAAAAATAAGTATTGAAATAAAAGAAACAAATAAAAGCCATGTTAGTAATAAAAATGATTTAAACATACTATAAAATAAAGTAAATAAAAAAACATCATGTATGACAAGCCACTTAAAACGTCATAATAAAAATATGCAATTTAACAAATTAACAAGTTAACATGCATCTAAAATATAACATAATAATAATAAAATTCAATATGCATAAAAAATAAAGCATGCATAAAACATATTAATAATAGCAATAATATCCAACATGCATAAAAAGCAAAGGTAATAATAAAATCAACATGCATAAGAAATAAACAATAATAGTAATAATAAAATTAAACAAGAATAAGGATAATAATAATAATACTACTAATGATGGTAATAACTACAATAATAATAACACAATAATAACAAAGAATATGAACAATCAAACCTAATAATAATAATAATAATAATAAAAGAAGATGAACAATATGAACAACATGAACAATTCAATTAAATAATATGAACAAAAAAAATAATAGCATGAACAATTAAAGAAGGAATAAGAAATATGAACAATTAAATCATAGATCTAAAAGAATTTACATGATAATCAATTGAATAAAAGCAAAAGAATAAAAAGAAGAACAAAATGATAGAACTAAAAGAATTTACATGTTAATTAATTAAATAAGAAAGAAATGAAATTAAAAATTAAACTAAGAAATTGAGCCAAAAATGTTTACCCTCAAAATTGATCTTGAAGAAATGAAGGTAGATGATCCAATTCCTTGTGTTGATTTGAAAAATATGATTAGAAAGATAAAATTTTGAAAGATAAATTTTACTCAAGATCAAACAATTAGTTTATTTGTCTTAAAGTAAAAAAGTTGTCAATTGAAAATAAGAAAAATTCTCAAGAACAAAAATTGTTATTTTTTGTCTCAAGAATTGCTGGAAATTCCTTTAGAAATTGAGAGAATTTGGTTGAGAGAAGAGAGAAGAAAAAATGTTTTCTAAAGAAAAATCCCCCTAATTCTCTCTCCAAAATTCTTTTTATTCCCCCTTAAAATTCAGATTTTTTTAATTAAGAAATTAAATTAATTTAATTCTCATAATTACAAAAAACCACTGAATTTATTGGGTTGGAAGATAGAAGGATTTTTCAAAAAAAATGAGTTAAAAAGCATTTAAAATGAAGAAGTTATGGCCAAAATGGCCAAAATAGGCAAAACGGACGAACAGGGGTGCAGAGGGGCCACCGACGGCCTGCCCGTCTGAATGAGTGACCGACGGCCTGCCCGTCCCTCGCGCGGAATAATTTTTTTTTTTTTTTAAATTCCTATAAAATATAATAATTTAAAAACTCACTTTTTTCCCTCACAAAATAAATTTTAAAATACTTTAAAAACATTTTTAGAATACATTTTTATTTAATTTTAAAATAACAAATCGACAAGGAAATCGTCATCTCCAACTTCATTCTTTTTGCCTATAGATCGACACACTTAATTTCATCATTGGGTAATCCTGATCTTGGCTACTCGGGACCCGGTGTCTACAGTTGCCCCCAATTTTGGGGAGGCTAGTATGTGGGTGCCTAGGTGAGCCAAAATTCAGGAAAAGGAAAGAAGCGCGTACCTGAGGCTGCCTCCTTCCCGCTGCTCCCTCGGGAACAGTGCTGTGATTCATCCTCTTGAGTTGCACTGAGTCGCTGACAAGACTACAAAGTGCCAAGGAACCATCCTAAGACGGTGATGCGCCGAGTCGCTACCAAGACTACAAAACACGAAAGATAAATCGCACCGAGCCGCTGACAAGGCTACAAAAAGTGCGCTGCACGGAGTCGCTGACAAGACTACTAAACGTACAGGTGCTATCTTCAGATAGCGATGCGCCGAGCCACCACCAAGACTACTAAAAGCGCAAAACGCAAGAAACTACACCGAGCCACTACCAAGGCTACCAAAAGTGTAGCCACCATCCATAGATGACGATGCGTCGAGCCTGCTACAGGCTACAAAAAACGCAAAAGGAAGATTGCACCGAGTCTACTACAGACTACAAAAAGTGCAAAAAGAGAACTGTACCGAGTCTGCTACAGACTACTAAAAGTACAGCTGCCATCCGTAGATGACGATGCACCGAGCCTGCTACAGGCTACAAAAAACGCAAAAGGAAGATACTGCACTGAGTCTGCTACAGACTACTAAAAGCGCAAGAGATGCCCTCTTAGAGGACTGCACCGAGTCTGCTACAGACTACCAAAAGCGCAAGGGATAAAGAGATTAGTCTCCTAAGAGACCTCGGAGAATTACCTCTTAAGAAGTCTCGAAGATTTGCCAGCGTAGATTCTATCTTGACCTGATTGCCCAACAAGGGCGAGTGCCAACGTTGCCGTCCTTGACCAGCTTTATGTGTGTGGTCTTCATTTGGACTTTCCTGCAAAGCTGTGTGCACAGGAATATATACAACAGATTGTGCATGCAAGTGTAAATTACCATATGCAGATGTTTGCTAAAGAATGGTATGAAATGCATGCAAAAATGAATAGACCATGTCCTGAGTGGTTAAGGGTCCGTTGAGGATATGGCTTGGCCGCTCCACCATGCCCCCTGAGGAACTAGAAATGGCATCTTTGCTTAGGGACCCTGACCCTTAAACTCTTCAAAGAGAACCATCAGGTGTGCATCTTTGCCCCCCGGTCAATGAGCATATGCCCGAGATTCTGACTCATGTCCTGAATTATGTCTTATCTCGCTGAAAGGAAGATCATCCGAAATATGCTGCCTTATTGCTCCAGGCATTGTTTTAAAGATAGTGCGTCCCTTGTGGATTTTCACACTAGCTTTTCTTTGTGGGAAATGCGTCCCTTTAGGGATTTTCACATAACCCTTTGCCTAATTTTTGCCTGGCATGGACCTAACCCAAACCAGCGGCTTTTTATTTTTTATATTTTTTTTTTTTTTTGTAGGGTAGACTGCCTGTCTCCAGGTTTTCACCCTGCCCTTTGGCCTAACTTTTGCTTAGAGAGCCAATTACGGTTTTCATCTCTAACGGCCTTTTTTTTTATTTTATTTTATTTTTTTTATTTTTTATTTATTATTTTTTATTTTTTTTAACTGCAAGAGAAAACTATTATTCCCTTACGGGTGACTAGCACACATCTGCTAAGATATCTTCCGATAGAATGAGTAGACAATAGTCATTAGATACATAGATGATAAGTCTCTTTTTAAGACAGAACTAAAAGAACAATGAAAATGTAAACTACATTCTATTATTCATTGCAAAATTGAGTACATTTCTATATAATTTCATCATACATGATCCTTATTTAACAAGAATTCAAAAGCACAAGACTACACCTAATCTCGGAATAGATCTTGTAAGCATCAAACTCCTGTTATCAATCGGCCCTCTCGGGTTTTCTCGATTGAACATTTTCTCTTGGCCCTTAATTTTTGCCCAGGATGCCTTTTTTCGGTTTTCACCCTGACAGGGCGCCCAATTTTAGCAAGGCCGCCTTTTTTCGGTTTTCGACCTGCGGGGCATTTATTCTCTTCTTTTCATTTTTTTTTTTTTAGCCATGGAACCTTTTTAGTCAATCGACATTGACCGGGTCTTTAAACTCATTCCCATCGCTGTCTGCCAAGATTGCTGCTCCCTTTGTTAGCAACTTTTTCACAATAAACGGACCTTCCCAGGTCGGTCTGAATTTTCCTCGTATGTCTGGCACTCCCGGCCTCATCACCTTAAAGACCAGGTCCCCTTCCTTCAACGGGTGCTTTCGTACCTTCTTGCCAAAGGACCGAGCTAGTCTCTTCTGATAAACTTGATTGTGATAATAGGCTCTCAACCTATCTTCATCCAACAGATTCAACTGCAACAATCGCTGTTGTGCCCATTCTGTCTCTGGAATTTCGGCTTCCATGACTACCCTTAAAGATTTCAGCTCAATTTCAATCTGCAGAACTGCTTCGGTTCCGTATACCAGGGAGAACGGTGTTGCTCCCGTAGAGGTTATGACTGTGGTTCTATAACCCCAGAGTGCAAAAGGCAGCTTTTCCGCCCAATCTTTATAGCTCTGAACCATCTTGGCCAATATTCTTTTCACATTCTTGTTTGCAGCTTCCACCGCACCGTTAGCTTGAGGACAGTAAGGAGAAGACTTGTGATGCTGGATTCCGTACCTTTGAAGCATCTGTTTAGTTTCTGCTAAGAATTGCACCCCATTATCAGATACAATATGGTGTGGGAGGCCACATCTGCATATCAAATTCCTCTCGATGAACTTAGCCATATCCCTAGCATCAATCTTCTTGAAAGATTCAGCTTCGACCCACTTAGTAAAATAATCAATGGCAACTATAATGAACCTGTGCCCATTAGATGCTGTAGGACGTATCTCGCCTATGATATCTATCCCCCAAGCTGCAAATGGCCATGGAGATGTCAAATTATGTAGCTCTGAAACTGGGACATGCCTTAAATTCGCGTATTGCTGGCATAACTGGCATTGCTTCACATATTTTGAACAATCCGTATCCATTGTGAGCCAATAGAATCCTTGGCGCATGATCTTCTTCGCTAAGGCTAAACCATTCATGTGAGCTCCACAAACTCCGGCATGAACCTCTTCCATAACCTTTTCAGCTTCTTTCTCCGCCAAACATCTTAACTGGATACCATCAACTTGTCTCTTGTATAAAGTGCCATTTACACTGATGAACTGAGTCGACAACTTTCGAATCATCCTCTGGTCTTTCTCGGTGGCTTCCTCTGGAAAAATTGACCGTTCTAAATAATTCTGAATGTCGTAATACCAAGGGTTTCCATCAGTGGCCCCAACATCCATCACCTGCTCAGCTTCAAAACAAGGCTTTTCCGAGCTAGAGATTAGCACGGGTTTCATAGTAACCCCTGTTGGATTATCCCACATGGACACTAGTGTCGCGAGAGCATCAGCCAATTGATTTTCATCCCTGGGGGTGAAGTGAAAAGTGCAAGTCTCAAACTGGCTGCTCAACATTCTCAAGTGCTTTACATAAGGTAACAACCTCTCTTCCTTAACTGACCATTCCCCTCTGATCTGATGAATTACTAATGAAGAATCTCCGAAGACTTCTGCGGTCTTTGCCCCCAGAGCCAGCAGTGCTTCCAATCCGAAGATGCAAGCTTCATATTCAGCTTCATTATTGGTCGCCTTGTACCTCAACTTTTTGGCTAATGGCAGCTTTTCACCATCCGGGGTCGTAAGAATGATCCCTGCTCCTGCCCCTTTATTGTTAACTGCCCCATCAAAGAACATCTGCCACCCTTGTACTGCTATGGCCATGACATCTTCATCTGGGAAATTGTATTCGAATTGGTCTCCCTCAATAGGATGCTCAGCCAAGAACTCAGCTACAGCTCTTCCTTTAATGGTTTTCCTGGTGATGTATTCGATATCGAACTCCTGCAATAGTAGTAACCACCTTCCCATCTTTCCCAGCAAAGAGGGCGCTTCCTGAAGGTACCTAAGCGGGTTATGCTTGGCAACCGCTTGTACACTGAAGGAATGAAAGTAGTGCCGCAACTTCTTAGAAGCCCAAATAACTGCTAAGCAAATCTTTTCCACTTCCACATATTTGGCTTCATATGTCAGGAATTTCTTGCTAAGATAATAAACAGCAAACTCTACCCCAAAATCATCCTCCTGGGCCATCATGGCACCCACTGAATTGTCTTCTATAGCCAGATATAAGATCAGTGGCTTGGCATGCCGTGGTGGTCTTAAAACTGGAGGATTCAGGAGATAATCCTTAATAGTATCAAAAGCCAATTGACAATCATTATTCCACACCACCGGCTGATTCTTCCTAAGAAGCTTGAAGATGGGCTCACATACTGAAGCCAGCTTGGCAATAAACCGGCTGATGTACTGAAGCTTTCCTAGGAAACTTCTAACCTCTTTCTCTTTTTGAGGCACTGGCATCTCTCTGATGGCCCTGACCTTGTCGGGATCTACTTCAATTCCTCTCTGGCTTACCACATGGCCTAACAGCTTACCCGAGGTAACTCCAAAAATGCACTTCTTGGGATTGAGGCGTAGATCATACTTATTGATCCTTTGAAAGAACTTCTCTAAAGCCTCAAAATGACCTTCTCTGGTAGCTGACTTGATCATCATGTCGTCAACATACACCTCCACTTCTTTGTGGATCAAGTCATTAAGAACTCTAGTGGCCATTCTTTGATAGGTTGCTCCTGCATTCTTTAATCCGAAAGGCATAACCCGGTAAGCAAATGTACCCCATTCGGTGATGAAGGCTGTCTTGATCCGATCCATTATCTTGTTAAGAATTTGATTGTACCCTGCGTACCCATCTACGAAACTATACATCATACAAGCAGCGGCACTATCTACCAGCACATCAATATGAGGCAGAGGAAAATCATCTTTCGGGCAGGCTTTGTTCAGGTCCCGATAGTCCACACATACTCGAACTTTTCCATCCTTTTTAGCCACAGGAACCACATTAGCCAGCCACGTCGGGTATTTAACCTCCAGTAGAAACTTAGCCTCAATCTGCTTATGGATTTCCTCTTTCACCTTCTGAGCCCATTCCGGCCTAAGTCTTCTGAGCTTTTGCTTGACCGGTTTACTCTCTGGGTACGTTGGAATGGCATGTTCGGCTACATCTCGATCGATTCCCGGCATGTCCTCGTAGGTCCAGGCAAAGACTTTTTCATATTTTTTCAATATTCTCTCAAATTTTAGCCTCTCTTCAGGAGTTATATCTGATGCTATCAAAATTTCCTTTGGATTCTCCAAAGTTCCGAGATTAAATGCAGTTGTGCTAGTTGAGTTAATGTCAAAAATGAATGCATCATGTTTATGATCATGAGAAATGAAATCATCAGAAACATCACACAAGTAAGCAAAGTTGTTCATCTCATTAATGTAATCAGAAACATTAACATTGTCATTAAAAAGTTCTGGCATAAAAATAGCATCTAAGTAACTACTATCCTCATCCTTTGTCGATGATGTCGTTGCAGCCAATTGGGCTTTGACTTCTTGACTTGGTGGAGGCTTTTCAACTACCTCCGGCGAAATCTTCAAATCTTCAAATTTCAGCTCTGGCCCTACCATCTTTTCCTTTCCCTTAAGTCTGGTGGCTAATAGCTTATCAGTAACAATCTCCTCAGGCTCATTCCTGTCCCAGACACTGCACTGAGTCATGATCTCCTCATCCCAGAAGTTCTCTGCAGACTTGATAACTCCAACATCCCAGTCGAAGACGTCATTAAAGATTTCAAACCCCGGAATGATCTTTCCATCCACCCACTGAGACTCTTCCTCTCCCATGTAAGCACAAATTGAGGATGAGGAAACAAAACTCTCTAAAATGTGGGGAATCTTCTCCGACACTTTCTTCTTACCATGCTCTCCTTTGTAGCCCAGATCCTTCCGATCTTTCTGGCCTTGTGTGGTGATAGCATCCTGCAGCCCTTGCGAGTTTTTACCCAGACCAGCCCCTGGGAGAAAGTGCATCTTCTTCATCATATTCACCACTAGAGGACTATCTGCCAAGCCCTGCTCTTCTCCTATCATCGATATATGAAAACCATTGAATGGCTGATTAGAGATTCCCAAGGCAGACACTTGGTTTTCTCTAACTGCTTTAATAGTCACCACCTCTCCTTCATGAGGTATCTTAATCATCTGGTGTAGGGTAGAGGGCACTCCTCCCAATTTATGGAACCATGGCCTTCCAAGCAGAGCTGAAAAATTCGCCGGGATAGGCAAGACCACAAATTCTGTTTCTGTCTCGATAGGCCCAGTCCTGACCAGAGCTCTGACAGTTCCCGATGCTTGTCTTCGAGAATTATCATAGGCTGTGATGGTTAAATCAGACTTGCTTAGCATGCTTTCATTTAGCCCAAAAGCCTGAAGTGCAACTAGAGGGCAAACATTTATGGATGAGCCATCATCAACCATAACACAAGCGGTATGCTTGTCATTAATTTGAGCCTTGATGTATAGTGGTCGATTGTGATTGCGACCCTCTACCGGTAAGTCTGCGTCAGAAAACACCAGTTTCTCTCCGGATCCCCCTTTTACAAGGTCCAGCAGCTCAGATGGAGAAATTGTAGTGGCCACAGTGGACTCACTTAATGCCTCAACCAACTTCTGTCTGTGGGAGGGGGACTGTCTCAAAAGGTCCCAAATTGATATCTGAGCCGTGGTCTTTTTCAGCTGCTTCACTATGGAATTTTCTTCCGGCTCCTTCTCCACAGGTGCTTGCACTGTGTCATGTGGCTTCTCAACTTCTGGGACCACTCTCCCACTTCTTGTTACAGCCTTAACTCTTTCCTCCTCTTCTGAATCCCACGGATCCGCGAATTCTCCATCTTTCTCTTCATTTTCTTCATCTTCACTCTCACTAGTGGACCAACAGTCTATCGTCGCCACGGGAATCCCTCCTTCACTTGCCTCAGGGCGAGTGACAGCGACATACTCATTTCCGTATAAATCCTGCATCACATACCATTCTGGTAGGCTAGACCCAACCATAAAGACAGGTGGTGGCACAGCATTGAAATTAGCCTTCTTCTTGCTTTCTCTCTTTTCAGGATCGGTGATCTGGTTACTATCGATCAGATCCTGTATCTGATGCCTCAGCCTATAACAATTGTCTGTCAGATGCCCGGTATGCTGGTGAAAGGCACAGTATTCATGCTCTTTATGCCCTGGCTCCCCTTGGGTCCTAGCTGGCCTAGGTGGTAGGGGTTGTAGCTTCCCCTCTTTCATCAATCGCTTCAATACCCATGACAAAGGCCTGCCCAAATTCGAGAAGTACCTCTGATTCATTCCTGTTGCCGCCACCTCAGCTGTCTTCCCATTTCTATTACCACTGCTGGAACTAGCTGACTTGGTTGCACCTTGACTATTGTAGCCCTTCTTGGCATAAGCCTCACTGCTTGCCCTTCTGGCCATATACTCTCCTTCTGCCTCTATAGCAATGTCCTTCAAGGACTCCCAATCTTTCAGCCCTTTCATTTTAAGTCCATCTCTCAGATATGGGCTGGCATTCCGAATGAATAATCGGATCTGATCAGAAGTATCAGGCTTGCGCTTCATTTCCATAACCCGGTTTCTCCACCGAGTAAGATACTCATGGAAAGACTCCCCAGCCTTCTGCTGTAGTAGCTCTAGATCCTTAAGTGTGACCTCCATCCGAGTACTGCAATCATATTGCTTTAGGAACTCCTCAGTCAATAAGTCCCAGTCTTCTTTGGACCTTCTGTCCAACCCATGATACCAATCAACGGCGGCTCCTGTGAGACTCAAGCAAAAGTACTCTATCTTCTGCTTTCTCGTTAAAGTTGTCCCTTTCATGACCAGTGAATACTGCTTGATGTGTGCAGCAGGGTCAGAAGTGCCGTCAAATTTTGGGATATCAGGCATCTTGAAATTCTGGGGGATCAGATCATCACCATCGAGCTCTCGATCCTCGGGATTCATTCCCCTTCCAATCGTCATCATCCTGGTCATAGCCTCCACTGGGGTTCATGGAGTCGCCTAAGATAATACCCCTTGATGAGTTCAGTAGCTATCTTTCTTAGCTTAATTGTTACGTTGAGTTTGATAAGTCAGAGTATTACCAATCCAAATTCGAGAATTTCTGGACAGCATGAAATTAGTTTAAAAATGATTCCATCATCCAAATGAACGTTGCGGCCATTTTTCTTTAGAAACGTGATCCTCCTTTGATAGCCATTTACCTAAGCCTAACGTTACAACCAAAGTAAGACCTTTTGATTCTTAGTTCAATCTTATCCAATTAGCAGAGATGACCTTTTAATAAGGTTTGGTACGTAGGAAGAGGCATATGGTGTTTCTTGAGCTTCAAGCGGGGAGCCACGAATGCATTTATGCATTTGAGTTGAGTCTCATCCCAACGTTGCATCTAGAATTTGCTTCAAAAATTAAGAGCAGAGAGAAAATTTTCAACCATGAAAATCCGAGAGAGCTGGTTGATAACAGGAATTTGATGATTTCAAGATCCATCTCGAGATTAGATAGGGTCATGTATTTTTGAGATTAATGCCAAATGATGATCATGTGTGATGAAATCAGACTGGAACATATGCATATATACAATAATATTTTAATGTAAGCAAAGCACTTTATCTTGCATACTCAAAATGGTTTAAGTTCCAACATGAAAAGCAGTGCATTGTTTCTCTTCGCATATGTGCAATTTACTATAAGTGGTTCTCATTACCATTTTCATCTTGGTCCTTCAGCAGACTTGCCCTGACATTGGTTTCGAGCTATTTGTCAGCCAAAATCCATAAGACCATTATTCAAAAGCTAAAAGAATTTTGGACACAAAAAAAAATTTAAAAATAAAAAAAAGAGGCCGTTAGAGATGAAAACCGTAACTGGCTCTCTAAGCAAAAGTTAGGCCAAAGGGCAGGGTGAAAACCTGGAGACAGGCAGTCTGTCCTTCAAAAAAAAAATATATATAAATAAAAAACATAAATAAATAAAAGCCGCTGGATTGGGTTGGGTCCATTCCAGGCAAAAATTAGGCATAGGGTTATGTGAAAATCCCTAAAGGGACGCATTTCCCATAAAGAAAAGCTAGTGTGAAAATCCACAAGGGACGCACTACCTTTAAAACAATGACTTCCGATGCCTGGAGCAATAAGGCAACATATTTCGAATGATCTTCCTTTCAGCAAGATAAGACATAATTCAGGACATGAGTCAGAATCCCGGGCATATGCTCATTGACCAGGGGGCAAAGATGCACACCTGATGGTTCTCTTTGAAGAGTTTAAGGGTCAGGGTCCCTAAGCAAAGATGCCATTTCTAGTTCCTCAGGGGGCATGGTGGAGCGGCCAAGCCATATCCTCAACGGACCCTTAACCACTCAGGACATGGTCTATTCATTTTTGCATGCATTTCATACCATTCTTTAGCAAACATCTGCATATGGTAATTTACACTTGCATGCACAATCTGTTGTATATATTCCTGTGCACACAGCTTTGCAGGAAAGTCCAAATGAAGACCACACACATAAAGCTGGTCAAGGACGGCAACGTTGGCACTCGCCCTTGTTGGGCAATCAGGTCAAGATAGAATCTACGCTGGCAAATCTTCGAGACTTCTTAAGAGGTAATTCTCCGAGGTCTCTTAGGAGACTAATCTCTTTATCCCTTGCGCTTTTGGTAGTCTGTAGCAGACTCGGTGCAGTCCTCTAAGAGGGCATCTCTTGCGCTTTTCGTAGTCTGTAGCAGACTCGGTGCAGTCCTCTAAGAGGGCATCTCTTGCGCTTTTCGTAGTCTGTAGTAGACTCGGTGCAGTCCTCTAAGAGGGCATCTCTTGCATTTTTGGTAGTCTGTAGCAGACTCGGTGCAGTCCTCTAAGAGGGCATCTCTTGCGCTTTTAGTAGTCTGTAGCAGACTCAGTGCAGTATCTTCCTTTTGCGTTTTTTGTAGCCTGTAGCAGGCTCGGCGCATCGTCATCTACGGATGGCAGCTGTACTTTTAGTAGTCTGTAGCAGACTCGGTACAGTTCTCTTTTTGCACTTTTTGTAGTCTGTAGCAGACTCGGTGCAATCTTCCTTTTGCGTTTTTTGTAGCCTGTAGCAGGCTCGGCGCATCGTCATCTATGGATGGTGGCTACACTTTTGGTAGCCTTGGTAGTGGCTCGGTGTAGTTTCTTGCGTTTTGCGCTTTTAGTAGTCTTGGTGGTGGCTCGGCGCATCGCTATCTGAAGATAGCACCTGTACGTTTAGTAGTCTTGTCAGCGACTCCGTGCAGCGCACTTTTTGTAGCCTTGTCAGCGGCTCGGTGCGATTTATCTTTCGCGTTTTGTAGTCTTGGTAGCGACTCGGCGCATCACCGTCTTAGGATGGTTCCTTGGCACTCTGTAGTCTTGTCAGCGACTCAGTGCACCTCAAGAGGATGAATCACAGCACTGTTCTCGAGGGAGCAGCTGGAAGGTGTCAGCCTCAGGTACGCGCTTCTTTCCTTTTTCTGAATTTTGGCTCACCTAGGCACCCACACACTAGCCTCCCCAAAATTGGGGGCAACTGTAGACACCGGGTCCTGAGTAGCCAAGATCAGGATTACCCAATGATGAAATTAAGTGTGCCGATCTATAGGCAAAAAGAATGAAGTTGGAGATGACGATTTCCTTGTCGATTTGTTATTTTAAAATTAAATAAAAATGTATTCTAAAAATGTTTTTAAAGTATTTTAAAATTTATTTTGTGAGGGAAAAAAGTGAGTTTTTAAATTATTATATTTTATAGGAATTTAAAAAAAAAAAAAAAAAAAAAAAAAATTATTCCGCACGAGGGACGGGCAGGCCGTCGGTCACTCATTCAGACGGGCAGGCCGTCGGTCACTCATTCAGACGGGCATGCCGTCGGTGGCCCCTCTGCACCCCTGTTCGTCCGTTTTGCCTATTTTGGCCATTTTGGCCATAACTTCTTCATTTTAAATGCTTTTTAACTCATTTTTTTTGCAAAATCCTTCTATCTTCCAACCCAATAAATTCAGTGGTTTTTTGTAATTATGAGAATTAAATTAATTTAATTTCTTAATTAAAAAAATCTGAATTTTAAGGGGGAATAAAAAGAATTTTGGAGAGAGAATTAGGGGGATTTTTCTTTAGAAAACATTTTTTCTTCTCTCTTCTCTCAACCAAATTCTCTCAATTTCTAAAGGAATTTCCAGCAATTCTTGAGATAAAAAATAACAATTTTTGTTCTTGAGAATTTTTCTTATTTTCAATTGACAACTTTTTTACTTTAAGACAAATAAACTAATTGTTTGATCTTGAGTAAAATTTATCTTTCAAAATTTTATCTTTCTAATCATATTTTTTCAAATTAACACAAGGAATTGGATCATCTACCTTCATTTCTTCAAGATCAATTTTGAGGGTAAACATTCTTGGCTCAATTTCTTAGTTTAATTTTTAATTTCATTTCTTTCTTATTTAATTAATTAACATGTAAATTCTTTTAGTTCTATCATTTTGTTCTTCTTTTTATTCTTTTGCTTTTATTCAATTGATTATCATGTAAATTCTTTTAGATCTATGATTTAATTGTTCATATTTCTTATTCCTTCTTTAATTGTTCATGCTATTATTTTTTTTGTTCATATTATTTAATTGAATTGTTCATGTTGTTCATATTGTTCATCTTCTTTTATTATTATTATTATTATTATTATTATTATTATTATTATTATTATTATTATTATTATTATTATTATTATTATTATTATTATTATTATTATTATTATTATTATTATTATTATTATTATTATTGTATTTGATTGTTCATATTCTTTGTTATTTATTGTATTATTATTATTATTGTAGTTATTACCATCATTAGTATTATTATTATTATCCTTATTCTTATTTAATTTTATTATTACTATTATTATTTATTTCTTATGCATGTTGATTTTATTATTACTTTTGTTTTTTATACATGTTGCTATTATTAATATGTTTTATGCATGCTGAATTTTATATGTATTATACTTTTTATGCATGATTGGATATTATTGTTATTATTCTATGTCTTTATGCATGTTAAATTCTATCATCATTATTTTATGCTTGTTTTTGCATGTTGAATTTTATTATTATCATATTATTTTTTATGCATGTTAAACTGTTAATTAATTAGATTGCATATTTTATTATGTCATTTTAATTGGCTCGTCATATATGATGCAATTTTGATTGCCTTCATTTAATTATTTTCAAGTTATATGTTTAATTATTTTTTATACTAACTTCATTTTATTTGTTTTTCTTTTATTTTTCAATACTTATTTTCATATGTGAGTTTTTGTCAAGTGGGAGCCCATGGAGATTTGAAGATCCATTTGGGAGTTGTTTATTATTTTTGTTGTTTTTTATTATTTTGGATTAATTGATTATTATGTAATAATAAATTTATTTTCATGCACGTTAATTAAAAAATCACAAAAATATTTCTATTAAACTAAATTGTATTTTATTTAATAAAAATGGGACCAATGTCCTAGATTTTTCATCTAAAGTAAATTATCACTTTAAAATTGTTTTCTTAAATTATGCATGAGAGGACCAATGTTCTCATTTTTTAATAAATAGCCCGATTTATGCATGAGTTGTATTTTATTTACAAATGGGGGTTGTATTCCGCCCCTAGTTTTATTGTAATTTATTTTGCTTTCATTTATTTTATTTACCGCTTTATTTATATGTTTGATATGCGTTTAATTAAATTGCATTAAAAATTGAATGAGAAATGGGATGAAATACTAAATTTAAAACTTGATTATAAATTTAGCCAAGGTATGAATAAATGGGGAGTCCCGAACTTGCTCTGGTCTTTGGGCTCAAGAGGCTAGAGGTTATCCTCCAAGACACCTCTTGTGTCACGAGACTTAGACGTTAATCCTAGGCCTCATGGCCCAATATGGATAAAATGCGTAAGTCTTAGGCTCTCCGAGGCGAGAGAAACTTTCCCAATGTTCTATTGGGTGGCGACTCCATGAAACCTCTTTGTTGCCCAACATAGACGCACTTGCGATTTATCGCAAGCTGTCAACGGACCCACAATTGCCCCGATCGCCCACGTGCGGGCGGTCCGAACGGGCGGCCGCGGGGACCCGGCGCGCGTCACAGTGGCGACTCCACTGGGGATGACCGGGTTTCATGGGGATGAAGAGGGGTGATGAAAAAAAAAGTGAGTTTTTTAAAAAAAAAAAAAAAAAAAAAATTCTGAGTGAGGGACGGGCAGCCTGTCGGTCACACCTTCAGACGGGCAGGCCGTCGGTCACGCCTTCAGGTGGGCAGGCCGTCGGTCGGCCCCTCCGCACCCCTGTTCGTCCGTTTTGCCTATTTTGGCCATTTTGGCCATAACTTCTTGATTTTAAATGCTTTTTAACTCATTTTTTTTGCAAAATTTAATTCAAAAAGCCTTCTATCTTCCAACCCAATAAATTCAGTGGTTTTTTTTTAATTATGAGAATTAAATTAATTTAATTTCTTAATTAAAAAATCTGAATTTTAAGGGGGAATAAAAAGAGTTTTTAGGTGGAATTAGGGGGGATTTTTCTTTAGGAAATATTTTTCTTCTTCTTTCTTCTTTCAAGAACAAATTTTCTGAATTTCTAAAGAAATTTCCAGCAATTCTTAAGGCAAAAAATAACTATTTTTGTTCTTGAGAATTTTCTTATTTTCAATCAAACAATTTTTTACTTTGAGACAAACAAATCAATTGTTTGTTCTTGAGTAAAATTCATCTTTCAATATTTTTATTTTTCTAATCATATTCTTCAAATCAAGACGAGGAATTGGATCATCTACCTTCATCTCTTCAAGATAAATTTGAGGGTAATTATTCTTGGCTCAATTTCTTAAATTAATTTTAATTTCATTCTTTTGTTTTTATTTAACTAATCAACATGTAAATTCTTTTAGATCTATTATTTAATTGTTCATATTTCTTATTTTTGTATTTAATTGTTCATATTTCTTATTTCTTCTTTAATTGTTCATGCTATTACTTTTGTTCATATTATTTTTATTTAATCGTTCATATTGTTCATATTGTTCATGTTGTTCATATTGTTCATCTTCTTTTATTATTATTATTATTATTATTATTATTATTATTATTATTATTATTATTATTATTATTATTATGTTTGATGGTTCATATTCTTTGTTATTATTGTATTATTATTATTATTGTAGTTATTACCATCATTAGTATTATTATTATTATCCTTATTCTTATTTAATTTTATTATTACTATTATTATTTATTTCTTATGCATGTTGATTTTATTATTACTTTTGTTTTTTATACATGTTGCTATTATTAATATGTTTTATGCATGCTGAATTTTATATGTATTATACTTTTTATGCATGATTGGATATTATAATTATTATTTTATGTGTTTTTATGCATGTTAAATTCTATCATCATTATTTTATGCTTGTTTTTGCATGTTGAATTTTATTATTATCATGTTATTTTTTCTATGCATGTTAATTTATTAATTTGTTAAATTGCATATTTTTTTTATTATGTCATTTTAATTGGCTTGTCATATATGATGCAATTTTGTTTGCCTTAATTTAATTATTTTCAAGTTATATGTTTAATTATTGTTATACTAACTTCATTTTTATTTGTTTTTTTCTATTTTTCAATACTTATTTTTCATATGTGAGTTTTTGTCAAGTGGGAGCCCATGGAGATTTGAAGATCCACTTGGGAGTGGTTTATTATTTTTGTTGCTTTTTATTATTTTGGTTTAATTGATTATTATGTAATTTGTAATAATAAGTTTATTTTCATGCACGTTAATTAGAAAATCACCAAAAATATTTATATTAAACTAAATTGGATTTTATTTAATAAAATGGGACCAATGTCCTAGATTTTTTATCCAAAATAAATTATCACTTTAAAATTGTTTTCTTAAATTATGCATGAGAGGACCAACGTTCTCATTTTTAATAAATAGCCCGATTTATGTATGATTTGCATTTTATTTACAAATGGGGGTTGTATTCCGCCCCTAGTTTTATTGTAATTTATTTTACTTTATTTATCGCTTTTATTATATGATTGATATGCGTTTAATTAAATTGCATTAAAATTGAATGAGAAAAGGCATGAAATACTAAATTCAAAACTCGATTATAAACTTAACCAAGGTATGAATAAATGGGGAGTCCCGAACTTTCTCTGGTCTTTGGGCTCAAAGAGGCGAGAGGTTTACCCTCCAAGACACCTCTTGTGTTACGAAACTTGGCGTTAATCCTAGGCTCCTTAGGGCGAGAGGTTTACCTTCCAAGACCCCTCTGGCTGGCCCAAAATGGATACTAAGCGCAGTCTTAGGCTCTCCGAGGCGAGAGAAACTTTCCCAATGTTCTATTGGGTGGCGACTCCATGAAACCTCCTTGTTGCCCAACATAGACGCACTTGCGATTTATTGCAAGCTGTTAACGGACCCTCGAGTGCCCGATCGCCCTCAAGCTGGAGGTCATAGGGGCGGCCGAGTGGACATCCGGCGCGCGTCACAGTGGCGACTCCACTGGGGACATTAGAGACTTCCCTTCGAAAATACCTTGGCTAAAATTTATAATTGAGTTTTAATTTAAAATTTCATCCCTTTTCGAAATTGCATTTGCATATCATTAGAGCCTTAGATTTATGCTAGTTTGGTCCATTTTCTAGCCCCGGTGCGTTCCCGAAGCACGACCCTATTTTCACTCAATTTAGGGAAGTGTTAAGGATAATCACCAGCCCAAGCCTCGTACCGTCATGGTATATTAAATGGTGACCCGATCGGTCGTTACGCTCGTGATGAGCTAGACCCGTCGGCAGGGATCATGCTTGGGTAGCCCTAAAGTAACACCACCCTTTGACCAAAGCTCATGTATTGGCAATAGATACTTCCATTAGGTGAAATGTACCATAATACCGTGCTTGCTACGTGGGCCATCATGTATTGAACAAAATCAGTTAAATTAAATAGTCTTTCATCAAAGGCTTTCATGCCCCGGTGGGCCCATCTTGATTTAATTGAGGTGTTTAAATACATAATGGCCAAACACCCATATGTATGTACATGAGATAAGAGCTGTTATGCTGCCGGTTTTCCACCGTGCACCATACGCGTCCATTGGATCCCCTGTTGAGCCATGGGCCAATCCCACCTAGGAAAGAGACTATGACCTCGTGTGCGGGAGTGATAAGGTTGTAGAGATCTATCTGTTTGCATGTGGTTGTGGATGCTGCACAGCATGCTCATGTATTGCGTGTCATTCATATGTGTTAATAAAAAAAACAAAAATAAAAAAATATGCATTTCATTTTTGTGTGTGTATATCCTTTTGTCTGCATATTGTCCCTCACAATTTTTTTCGTGCATCGCATCGTATTATTGTAAATTATTGATCTTTCACTCATCGAGGACCATCTGCACTAGCACGATCATACATTACATGCCATTCATGCATCATTCTAACCCCTTGGTTTTTTCAGCCACTATAGACCATTTACTTGGGAGGTTTTGGGGTCCCTGGAGTTGCTCGAGGGGCAAATAAAGTTCAAGTTGGTTGGCAGCGATCTAATATCTTTATCAGAATATACACAGGCATTAGAAATGGCTGATCCATCACAACAGATTGAAGAGGTTCGTGCCCTAATGACCCAAGAGATAGATGAGAGATTTAAAGAGCTAGAGGAAAAGTTGTTGGCCGTGATTAAGGAGAGGATGGACGCTATGGCACTTATTCTTCAAGCTCAATTCATGATGACTTCTATTAGCCAGGTTAACTCGACCCCGACTCAGAAGGCTCATGCAACGATGGCCGTAATGTTCCCGTCCACTCCCGAGCCTAGGCACAAGGCCCCATTCGACTCACCAATCAAGCTACTGGGAAGAGCAAAGGGACTAGAGCCTTTACAGTCAATGGGCCTCCTCAGTCCCTCGAACACGGAAAGGAAGCTAACTGATCTTGAAGAAGAGATTGTGAAGTCCAAGCTTGCAACTACCCGGGCACCTCTCAATAAGACTATTGCTGGCCCCGCAAGTCCAGGAGTTGGTTACTATGATAATAGCAGCGATACCCAAAGAGCAAGAAAAGTGTCAGCAATTAAAGCGGGTCAGAGGCACTATTCTAATTTGGGCAGATCCTTATCTTGGGTACTCAACAGATTGATGAAGGAAGGTAAGCTACAACCACTACCTGCTATGCCTGCCAGAAACCAAGGACAACCCAATCACAAGGACGATCAGTATTGTGCCTTCCACCAGCACACTGGGCATATGACGGACAATTGTGTAAGGCTAAGGCATGAGATTCAAGATCTGATTGATAATAAACAGATTACTAATCCAGAGCGCCGCAAGAAATAGGGGAGGAAACCTTCTAGTAGATATGCTTTTCATATTTGAACTTTTTTTCAGTCTTGATGTATGCGGTGCTATTTACATTATATTAATGGCTTTTTGTTTATGTTCTCTTGATTTCATTATGCATGATCACAATCACAAGTCATTTACATTTGATATTAACTTAATGAATACTCCTTCATGTAATCTCGAGATCTTGTAGCATCTGATATAACTCCTGAAGAGAGGAAAATCCTGAGAGCTGAAAATAAAAATAGAAAGTTGTGGAAAGGAAAAACTAGATGCAATTAGTTGGATGAAAACTCACTAAGAGCACTAGAACCTTTCTGATTACCCGTCAAAGCGACTCTTGGATAAGGTTGGATCTAGAAAATGATTTAGGCACTATTTCTTTGTATAGCTCTCTAAATGACCATTTCCTACCCTCATTTCAAAATCGTTTGCTAGCCCGTTGAGCCTTTATTTTGGTATACTAAATGCGTACCGATTTTATTGTTACACACATTAAAATTACCTTTCGCCTAAAATAATTTTGGCTTCCCCTTAGAAGAATGGCCGCTCTAGTAAGGATGGATGTACATTACGATATCCGCTTGAGCTATCCAAAAATTGCCCTAGGGAAAGTGGGTTTACAGTTCTGAAAGGGATTGTTAATCATTGATGATCTTTGAGGCTTGACCATTGGCAATCCTTTGGGCCATTAGAAAATTTGCCCTGATGAAAATGGGTCTACATTCGGAGAAGGGAATTTCAACAATTGATAATTTTGGGTTACAAAAAAATCACCCTGATAAGGATGGGTCTACCCTTTGGAAAACGAATTTGCGATCATCAATAATTTTTGGGCTACACTTCAGGAAAGGGGTTTTAAATCACCAATAAATCTTTTGGGTAATTAGAGACATAAATTTGTTAAAAAAAAGAAAAGAAAAAAAAAGAAGAGAAAGAAAAAAGAAAAAAAAAGAAGAGAAAAAAAAAGGAAGGGAAAAAAGAAAAAAAGAAAAAAGAAGGAAAATAGTAGGGCCTAAGATAATACCCCTTGATGAGTTCAGTAGCTATCTTTCTTAGCTTAATTGTTACGTTGAGTTTGATAAGTCAGAGTATTACTAATCCAAATTCGAGAATTTCTGGACAGCATGAAATTAGTTTAAAAATGATTCCATCATCCAAATGAACGTTGCGGCCATTTTTCTTTAGAAACGTGATCCTCCTTTGATAGCCATTTACCTAAGCCTAACGTTACAACCAAAGTAAGACCTTTTGATTCTTAGTTCAATCTTATCCAATTAGCAGAGATGACCTTTTAATAAGGTTTGGTACGTAGGAAGAGGCATATGGTGTTTCTTGAGCTTCAAGCGGGGAGCCACGAATGCATTTATGCATTTGAGTTGAGTCTCATCCCAACGTTGCATCTAGAATTTGCTTCAAAAATTAAGAGCAGAGAGAAAATTTTCAACCATGAAAATCCGAGAGAGCTGGTTGATAACAGGAATTTGATGATTTCAAGATCCATCTCGAGATTAGATAGGGTCATGTATTTTTGAGATTAATGCCAAATGATGATCATGTGTGATGAAATCAGACTGGAACATATGCATATATACAATAATATTTTAATGTAAGCAAAGCACTTTATCTTGCATACTCAAAATGGTTTAAGTTCCAACATGAAAAGCAGTGCATTGTTTCTCTTCGCATATGTGCAATTTACTATAAGTGGTTCTCATTACCATTTTCATCTTGGTCCTTCAGCAGACTTGCCCCGACATTGGTTTCGAGCTATTTGTCAGCCAAAATCCATACGACCATTATTCAAAAGCTAAAAGAATTTTGGACACAAAAAAAAATTTAAAAATAAAAAAAAGAGGCCGTTAGAGATGAAAACCGTAACTGGCTCTCTAAGCAAAAGTTAGGCCAAAGGGCAGGGTGAAAACCTGGAGACAGGCAGTCTGTCCTTCAAAAAAAAAAATATATAAATAAAAAACATAAATAAATAAAAGCCGCTGGATTGGATTGGGTCCATTCCAGGCAAAAATTAGGCATAGGGTTATGTGGAAATCCCTAAAGGGACGCATTTCCCATAAAGAAAAGCTAGTGTGAAAATCCACAAGGGACGCACTACCTTTAAAACAATGACTTCCGATGCCTGGAGCAATAAGGCAACATATTTCGAATGATCTTCCTTTCAGCAAGATAAGACATAATTCAGGACATGAGTCAGAATCCCGGGCATATGCTCATGGACCAGGGGGCAAAGATGCACACCTGACGGTTCTCTTTGAAGAGTTTACGGGTCAGGGTCCCTAAGCAAAGATGCACACCTGACGGTTCTCTTTGAAGAGTTTACGGGTCAGGGTCCCTAAGCAGAGATGCCATTTCTAGTTCCTCAGGGGGCATGGTGGAGCGGCCAAGCCATATCCTCAACGGACCCTTAACCACTCAGGACATGGTCTATTCATTTTTGCATGCATTTCATACCATTCTTTAGCAAACATCTGCATATGGTAATTTACACTTGCATGCACAATCTATTGTATATATTCCTGTGCACACAGCTTTGCAGGAAAGTCCAAATGAAGACCGCACACATAAAGCTAGTCAAGGACAGCAACGTTAGCACTTGCCCTTGCTGGGCAATCAGGTCAAGATAGAATCTACGCCGGCAAATCTTTGAGACTTCTTAAGAGGTAATTCTCCGAGGTCTCTTAGGAGACTAATCTCTTTATCCCTTGCGCTTTTGGTAGTCTGTAGCAGACTCGGTGCAGTCCTCTAAGAGGGCATCTCTTGCGCTTTTAGTAGTCTGTAGCAGACTCAGTGCAGTATCTTCCTTTTGCGTTTTTTGTAGCCTGTAGCAGGCTCGGCGCATCGTCATCTACGGATGGCAGCTGTACTTTTAGTAGTCTGTAGCAGACTCGGTACAGTTCTCTTTTTGCACTTTTTGTAGTCTGTAGCAGACTCGGTGCAATCTTCCTTTTGCGTTTTTTGTAGCCTGTAGCAGGCTCGGCGCATCGTCATCTATGGATGGTGGCTACACTTTTGGTAGCCTTGGTAGTGGCTCGGTGTAGTTTCTTGCGTTTTGCGCTTTTAGTAGTCTTGGTGGTGGCTCGGCGCATCGCTATCTGAAGATAGCACCTGTACGTTTAGTAGTCTTGTCAGCGACTCCGTGCAGCGCACTTTTTGTAGCCTTGTCAGCGGCTCGGTGCGATTTATCTTTCGCGTTTTGTAGTCTTGGTAGCGACTCGGCGCATCACCGTCTTAGGATGGTTTCTTGGCACTTTGTAGTCTTGTCAGCGACTCAGTGCAACTCAAGAGGATGAATCACAGCACTGTTCTCGAGGGAGCAGCTGGAAGGAGGCAGCCTCAGGTACGCGCTTCTTTCCTTTTCCTGAATTTTGGCTCACCTAGGCACCCACACACTAGCCTCCCCAAAATTGGGGGCAACTGTAGACACCGGGTCCCGAGTAGCCAAGATCAGGATTACCCAATGATGAAATTAAGTGTGCCGATCTATAGGCAAAAAGAATGAAGTTGGAAGTGACGATTTCCTTGTCGATTTGTTGTTTTAAAATTTAATAAAAATGTATTTCAAAAATATTTTTAAAATTTATTTTGTGATGAAAAAAAAAGTGAGTTTTTAAAAAAAAAAAAAAAAAAAAAAAAAAAATTCTGAGTGAGGGACGGGCAGCCTGTCGGTCACACCTTCAGACGGGCAGGCCGTCGGTCACGCCTTCAGGTGGGCAGGCCGTCGGTCGGCCCCTCCGCACCCCTGTTCGTCCGTTTTGCCTATTTTGGCCATTTTGGCCATAACTTCTTGATTTTAAATGCTTTTTAACTCATTTTTTTTGCAAAATTTAATTCAAAAAGCCTTCTATCTTCCAACCCAATAAATTCAGTGGTTTTTTTGTAATTATTAGAATTAAATTAATTTAATTTCTTAATTAAAAAATCTGAATTTTAAGGGGGAATAAAAAGAGTTTTTAGGTGGAATTAGGGGGGATTTTTCTTTAGGAAATATTTTTCTTCTTCTTTCTTCTTTCAAGAACAAATTTTCTGAATTTCTAAAGAAATTTCCAGCAATTCTTAAGGCAAAAAATAACTATTTTTGTTCTTGAGAATTTTCTTATTTTCAATCAAACAATTTTTTACTTTGAGACAAACAAATCAATTGTTTGTTCTTGAGTAAAATTCATCTTTCAATATTTTTATTTTTCTAATCATATTCTTCAAATCAAGACGAGGAATTGGATCATCTACCTTCATCTCTTCAAGATAAATTTGAGGGTAATTATTCTTGGCTCAATTTCTTAAATTAATTTTAATTTCATTCTTTGTTTTTATTTAACTAATCAACATGTAAATTCTTTTAGATCTATTATTTAATTGTTCATATTTCTTATTTTTGTATTTAATTGTTCATATTTCTTATTTCTTCTTTAATTGTTCATGCTATTACTTTTGTTCATATTATTTTTATTTAATCGTTCATATTGTTCATATTGTTCATGTTGTTCATATTGTTCATCTTCTTTTATTATTATTATTATTATTATTATTATTATTATTATTATTATTATTATTATTATTATTATTATTATGTTTGATGGTTCATATTCTTTGTTATTATTGTATTATTATTATTATTGTAGTTATTACCATCATTAGTATTATTATTATTATCCTTATTCTTATTTAATTTTATTATTACTATTATTATTTATTTCTTATGCATGTTGATTTTATTATTACTTTTGTTTTTTATACATGTTGCTATTATTAATATGTTTTATACATGCTGAATTTTATATGTATTATACTTTTTATGCATGATTGGATATTATAATTATTATTTTATGTGTTTTTATGCTTGTTAAATTCTATCATCATTATTTTATGCTTGTTTTTGCATGTTGAATTTTATTATTATCATGTTATTTTTTTCTATGCATGTTAAATTTATTAATTTGTTAAATTGCATATTTTTTTTATTATGTCATTTTAATTGGCTTGTCATATATGATGCAATTTTGTTTGCCTTAATTTAATTATTTTCAAGTTATATGTTTAATTATTTTTATACTAACTTCATTTTTATTTGTTTTTTTCTATTTTTCAATACTTATTTTTCATATGTGAGTTTTTGTCAAGTGGGAGCCCATGGAGATTTGAAGATCCACTTGGGAGTGGTTTATTATTTTTGTTGCTTTTTATTATTTGGTTTAATTGATTATTATGTAATTTGTAATAATAAGTTTATTTTTCATGCACGTTAATTAGAAAATCACCAAAAATATTTATATAAACTAAATTGGATTTTATTTAATAAAATGGGAGCCAATGTCCTAGATTTTTTATCCAAAATAAATTATCACTTTAAAATTGTTTTCTTAAATTATGCATGAGAGGACCAACGTTCTCATTTTTAATAAATAGCCCGATTTATGTATGATTTGCATTTTATTTACAAATGGGGGTTGTATTCCGCCCCTAGTTTTATTGTAATTTATTTTACTTTATTTATCGCTTTTATTATATGATTGATATGCGTTTAATTAAATTGCATTAAAATTGAATGAGAAAAGGCATGAAATACTAAATTCAAAACTCGATTATAAACTTAACCAAGGTATGAATAAATGGGGAGTCCCGAACTTTCTCTGGTCTTTGGGCTCAAAGAGGCGAGAGGTTTACCCTCCAAGACACCTCTTGTGTTACGAAACTTGGCGTTAATCCTAGGCTCCTTAGGGCGAGAGGTTTACCTTCCAAGACCCCTCTGGCTGGCCCAAAATGGATACTAAGCGCAGTCTTAGGCTCTCCGAGGCGAGAGAAACTTTCCCAATGTTCTATTGGGTGGCGACTCCATGAAACCTCCTTGTTGCCCAACATAGACGCACTTGCGATTTATTGCAAGCTGTTAACGGACCCTCAAGTGCCCGATCGCCCTCAAGCTGGAGGTCATAGGGGCGGCCGAGTGGACATCCGGCGCGCGTCACAGTCTGTCGGTGATGTAGTCACCGGGTCCCGAGTAGCCAAGATCAGGATTACCCAATGATGAAATTAAGTGTGTCGATCTATAGGCAAAAAGAATGAAGTTGGAGATGACGATTTCCTTGTCGATTTGTTATTTTAAAATTAAATAAAAATGTATTCTAAAAATGTTTTTAAAGTATTTTAAAATTTATTTTGTGAGGGAAAAAAGTGAGTTTTTAAATTATTATATTTTATAGGAATTTAAAAAAAAAAAAAAAAAAAAAAATTATTCCGCGCGAGGGACGGGCAGGCCGTCGGTCACTCATTCAGACGGGCAGGCCGTCGGTCACTCATTCAGACGGGCAGGCCGTCGGTGGCCCCTCTGCACCCCTGTTCGTCCGTTTTGCCTATTTTGGCCATTTTGGCCATAACTTCTTCATTTTAAATGCTTTTTAACTCATTTTTTTTGCAAAATCCTTCTATCTTCCAACCCAATAAATTCAGTGGTTTTTTGTAATTATGAGAATTAAATTAATTTAATTTCTTAATTAAAAAAATCTGAATTTTAAGGGGGAATAAAAAGAATTTTGGAGAGAGAATTAGGGGGATTTTTTCTTTAGAAAACATTTTTTTCTTCTCTCTTCTCTCAACCAAATTCTCTCAATTTCTAAAGGAATTTCCAGCAATTCTTGAGACAAAAAATAACAATTTTTGTTCTTGAGAATTTTTCTTATTTTCAATTGACAACTTTTTTACTTTAAGACAAATAAACTAATTGTTTGATCTTGAGTAAAATTTATCTTTCAAAATTTTATCTTTCTAATCATATTTTTTCAAATCAACACAAGGAATTGGATCATCTACCTTCATTTCTTCAAGATCAATTTTGAGGGTAAACATTCTTGGCTCAATTTCTTAGTTTAATTTTTAATTTCATTTCTTTCTTATTTAATTAATTAACATGTAAATTCTTTTAGTTCTATCATTTTGTGCTTCTTTTTATTCTTTTGCTTTTATTCAATTGATTATCATGTAAATTCTTTTAGATCTATGATTTAATTGTTCATATTTCTTATTCCTTCTTTACTTGTTCATGCTATTATTTTTTTTGTTCATATTATTTAATTGAATTGTTCATGTTGTTCATATTGTTCATTTTCTTTTATTATTATTATTATTATTATTAGGTTTGATTGTTCATATTCTTTGTTATTATTGTGTTATTATTATTGTAGTTATTACCATCATTAGTAGTATTATTATTATTATCCTTATTCTTGTTTAATTTTATTATTACTATTATTGTTTATTTCTTATGCATGTTGATTTTATTATTACCTTTGCTTTTTATGCATGTTGGATATTATTGCTATTATTAATATGTTTTATGCATGCTTTATTTTTTATGCATATTGAATTTTATTATTATTATGTTATATTTTAGATGCATGTTAACTTGTTAATTTGTTAAATTGCATATTTTTATTATGACGTTTTAAGTGGCTTGTCATACATGATGTTTTTTTATTTACTTTATTTTATAGTATGTTTAAATCATTTTTATTACTAACATGGCTTTTATTTGTTTCTTTTATTTCAATACTTATTTTTTATGTGTGAGTCTTTTCCATACCAAATGGGAGCCCATGAAGATTTGAAGATCCATTTGGGAGTTGTTTATTATTTTTGTTGCTTTTTGTTATTTTGGTTTAATTGATTATTATGTAATTTGTAATAATAAATTTATTTCCATGCACGTAAATTAAGAAAATCACCAAAAAGATTTCTACTAAACTAAATTGGATTTTATTTAATAAAAATGGGACCAATGTCCTAGATTTTTTATCCAAAATAAATTGTCACTTTAAAATTGTTTTCTTTAATTATGCATGAGGGGACCAACGTTCTCATTTTTAATAAATAACCCGATTTATGCATGAGTTGTATTTTATTTACAAATGGGGGTTGTATTCCGCCCCTAGTTTTATTGTAATTTATTTTGCTTTCATTTATTTTATTTACCGCTTTATTTATATGTTTGATATGCGTTTAATTAAATTGCATTAAAAATTGAATGAGAAATGGGATGAAATACTAAATTTAAAACTTGATTATAAATTTAGCCAAGGTATGAATAAATGGGGAGTCCCGAACTTGCTCTGGTCTTTGGGCTCAAGAGGCTAGAGGTTATCCTCCAAGACACCTCTTGTGTCACGAGACTTAGACGTTAATCCTAGGCCTCATGGCCCAATATGGATAAAATGCGTAAGTCTTAGGCTCTCCGAGGCGAGAGAAACTTTCCCAATGTTCTATTGGGTGGCGACTCCATGAAACCTCTTTGTTGCCCAACATAGACGCACTTGCGATTTATCGCAAGCTGTCAACGGACCCACAATTGCCCCGATCGCCCACGTGTGGGCGGTCCGAACGGGCGGCCGCGGGGACCCGGCGCGCGTCACAGTGGCGACTCCACTGGGGACTTTTGAGACTTTCCTTCGAAAGTACCTTGGTTAAAATTTACAATTGAGTTTTAATTTGGAAATTTCATCTCTTTTCGAAATTGCATTGCATCCATACTAGAGCTTTAGATTATGCTAGTTTGGTCCCTATCTTAACCCCGGTGCGTTCCCGAAGCACGACCCTATTTTCACTCAATTTAGGGAAGTGTTAAGGATAATCACCAGCCCAAGCCTCGTACCGTCATGGTATATTAAATGGTGACCCGATCGGTCGTTACGCTCGTGATGAGCTAGACCCGTCGGCAGGGATCATGTTTGGGTAGCCCTAAAGTAACACCACCCTTTGACCAAAGCTCATGTAATGGCAATAGATACTTCCCCTATGTGGTATGACCCGTAATACCTTGCTTGCTATATGGATCATTTTGTATTGGACAAACCCAAATAATCTGATTGGTCACCTAATCAAAGGCTTTCATGCCCAGATAGGTCCATGTCAACTTATTCGGACTGCCTAAATATATGATGGTCAAAACAACCATACGTATGTACATTAGATAGGAGAGGTTATGCTGCCGGTTTTCCACCGTGCACCATACGCGTCTAAAAGGTTCCCTGTTAACCCTTGGATAAAGCCCACCTAGGAAAGAGACTATGCTACCTCGTGTGTGGGAGAGATAAGGTTGGAAGGATCTATCTGCTTGCATGTGTTTGTCTATGCTGCATCAGCACGACCATGCATTGCATTTCAATCATGCATCATCCTAACGAGATGTGTTTTTTTCAACCATCATAGATTCTCCTGGGTGGTTTAGGGGTCCCGACGGTCGGTTGAGAAGGATTCCACTCTTGGGGTTACCAGAGCTAGTGACATATCAGAGCTCAGATTCTCTTTCAGATAGTAGTGAGACTTTCTCTTCAGAATCACCAAGTATGTCTAATCCAGCCAGTGGGTCTGATGCAACCAGGGCTATGATTGCCGAGGAAGTGGGGAGAAAGATGGAAGAGTTTGAGGCTAGAATGATGGCCATGATGGGCAATCTTGCCACTACCATAGCTGGGCAACAAATTGCTACTGCTCCTATTAGGGGGCCAGATGAACAAGGGCCTGTTAGGGAGGATCCCCCTGCTATAGCTGACCCACATGTGGTTGAGCAAAGAGCACCAGCACCTGTTGAGCGTAGAGAAGGCCCGAGATCTGAGGTTGACCTCTGGGAAGATGACCAAGAAGAACAGATGGTAGCAAAGGGAAAGTCACCCAAGCTGGAGGAAGCAATGTGGAGGAAGATGGAGGAGAAATTTGAGGCTATGACCAGGATGATGACGATTGGAAGGGGAATGAATCCCGAGGATCGAGAGCTCGATGGTGATGATCTGATCCCCCAGAATTTCAAGATGCCTGATATCCCAAAATTTGACGGCACTTCTGACCCTGCTGCACACATCAAGCAGTATTCACTGGTCATGAAAGGGACAACTTTAACGAGAAAGCAGAAGATAGAGTACTTTTGCTTGAGTCTCACAGGAGCCGCCGTTGATTGGTATCATGGGTTGGACAGAAGGTCCAAAGAAGACTGGGACTTATTGACTGAGGAGTTCCTAAAGCAATATGATTGCAGTACTCGGATGGAGGTCACACTTAAGGATCTAGAGCTACTACAGCAGAAGGCTGGGGAGTCTTTCCATGAGTATCTTACTCGGTGGAGAAACCGGGTTATGGAAATGAAGTGCAAGCCTGATACTTCTGATCAGATCCGATTATTCATTCGGAATGCCAGCCCATATCTGAGATATGGACTTAAAATGAAAGGGCTGAAAGATTGGGAGTCCTTGAAGGACATTGCTATAGAGGCAGAAGGAGAGTATATGGCCAGAAGGGCAAGCAGTGAGGCTTATGCCAAGAAGGGCTACAATAGTCAAGGTGCAACCAAGTCAGCTAGTTCCAGCAGTGGTAATAGAAATGGGAAGACAGCTGAGGTGGCGGCAACAGGAATGAATCAGAGGTACTTCTCGAATTTGGGTAGGCCTTTGTCATGGGTATTGAAGCGATTGATGAAAGAGGGGAAGCTACAACCCCTACCACCTAGGCCAGCTAGGACCCAAGGGGAGCCAGGGCATAAAGAGCATGAATACTGTGCCTTTCACCAGCATACCGGGCATCTGACAGACAATTGTTATAGGCTGAGGCATCAGATACAGGATCTGATCGATAGTAAGCAGATCACCGATCCTGAAAAGAGAGAAAGGAAGAAGAAGGCTAATTTCAATGCTGTGCCACCACCTGTCTTTATGGTTGGGTCTAGCCTACCAGAATGGTATGTGATGCAGGATTTATACGGAAATGAGTATGTCGCTGTCACTCGCCCTGAGGCAAGTGAAGGAGGGATTCCCGTGGCGACGATAGACTGTTGGTCCACTAGTGAGAGTGAAGATGAAGAAAATGAAGAGAAAGATGGAGAATTCGCGGATCCGTGGGATTCTGAAGAGGAGGAAAGAGTTAAGGCTGTAACAAGAAGTGGGAGAGTGGTCCCAGAAGTTGAGAAGCCACATGACACAGTGCAAGCACCTGTGGAGAAGGAGCCGGAAGAAAATTCCGTAGTGAAGCAGCTGAAAAAGACCACGGCTCAGATATCAATTTGGGACCTTTTGAGACAGTCCCCCTCCCACAGACAGAAGTTGGTTGAGGCATTAAGTGAGTCCACTGTAGCCACTACAATTTCTCCATCTGAGCTGCTGGACCTTGTAAAAGGGGGATCCGGAGAGAAACTGGTGTTTTCTGATGCAGACTTACCGGTAGAGGGTCGCAATCACAATCGACCACTATACATCAAGGCTCAAATTAATGACAAGCATACCGCTTGTGTTATGGTTGATGATGGCTCATCCATAATTGTTTGCCCTCTAGTTGCACTTCAGGCTTTTGGGCTAAATGAAAGCATGCTAAGCAAGTCTGATTTAACCATCACAGCCTATGATAATTCTCGAAGACAAGCATCGGGAACTTTCAGAGCTCTGGTCAGGACTGGGCCTATCGAGACAGAAACAGAATTTGTGGTCTTGCCTATCCCGGCGAATTTTTCAGCTCTGCTTGGAAGGCCATGGTTCCATAAATTGGGAGGAGTGCCCTCTACCCTACACCAGATGATTAAGATACCTCATGAAGGAGAGGTGGTGACTATTAAAGCAGTTAGAGAAAACCAAGTGTCTGCCTTGGGAATCTCTAATCAGCCATTCAATGGTTTTCATATATCGATGATAGGAGAAGAGCAGGGCTTGGCAGATAGTCCTCTAGTGGTGAATATGATGAAGAAGATGCACTTTCTCCCAGGGGCTGGTCTGGGTAAAAACTCGCAAGGGCTGCAGGATGCTATCACCACACAAGGCCAGAAAGATCGGAAGGGTCTGGGCTACAAAGGAGAGCATGGTAAGAAGAAAGTGTCGGAGAAGATTCCCCACATTTTAGAGAGTTTTGTTTCCTCATCCTCAATTTGTGCTTACATGGGAGAGGAAGAGTCTCAGTGGGTGGATGGAAAGATCATTCCGGGGTTTGAAATCTTTAATGACGTCTTCGACTGGGATGTTGGAGTTATCAAGTCTGCAGAGAACTTCTGGGATGAGGAGATCATGACTCAGTGCAGTGTCTGGGACAGGAATGAGCCTGAGGAGATTGTTACTGATAAGCTATTAGCCACCAGACTTAAGGGAAAGGAAAAGATGGTAGGGCCAGAGCTGAAATTTGTAGATTTGAAGATTTTGCCGGAGGTAGTTGAAAAGCCTCCACCAAGTCAAGAAGTCAAAGCCCAATTGGCTGCAACGACATCATCGACAAAGGATGAGGATAGTAGTTACTTAGATGCTATTTTTATGCCAGAACTTTTTAATGACAATGTTAATGTTTCTGATTACATTAATGAGATGAACAACTTTGCTTACTTGTGTGATGTTTCTGATGATTTCATTTCTCATGATCATAAACATGATGCATTCATTTTTGACATTAACTCAACTAGCACAACTGCATTTAATCTCGGAACTTTGGAGAATCCAAAGGAAATTTTGATAGCATCAGATATAACTCCTGAAGAGAGGCTAAAATTTGAGAGAATATTGAAAAAATATGAAAAAGTCTTTGCCTGGACCTACGAGGACATGCCGGGAATCGATCGAGATGTAGCCGAACATGCCATTCCAACGTACCCAGAGAGTAAACCGGTCAAGCAAAAGCTCAGAAGACTTAGGCCGGAATGGGCTCAGAAGGTGAAAGAGGAAATCCATAAGCAGATTGAGGCTAAGTTTCTACTGGAGGTTAAATACCCGACGTGGCTGGCTAATGTGGTTCCTGTGGCTAAAAAGGATGGAAAAGTTCGAGTATGTGTGGACTATCGGGACCTGAACAAAGCCTGCCCGAAAGATGATTTTCCTCTGCCTCATATTGATGTGCTGGTAGATAGTGCCGCTGCTTGTATGATGTATAGTTTCGTAGATGGGTACGCAGGGTACAATCAAATTCTTAACAAGATAATGGATCGGATCAAGACAGCCTTCATCACCGAATGGGGTACATTTGCTTACCGGGTTATGCCTTTCGGATTAAAGAATGCAGGAGCAACCTATCAAAGAATGGCCACTAGAGTTCTTAATGACTTGATCCACAAAGAAGTGGAGGTGTATGTTGACGACATGATGATCAAGTCAGCTACCAGAGAAGGTCATTTTGAGGCTTTAGAGAAGTTCTTTCAAAGGATCAATAAGTATGATCTACGCCTCAATCCCAAGAAGTGCATTTTTGGAGTTACCTCGGGTAAGCTGTTAGGCCATGTGGTAAGCCAGAGAGGAATTGAAGTAGATCCCGACAAGGTCAGGGCCATCAGAGAGATGCCAGTGCCTCAAAAAGAGAAAGAGGTTAGAAGTTTCCTGGGAAAGCTTCAGTACATCAGCCGGTTTATTGCCAAGCTGGCTTCAGTATGTGAGCCCATCTTCAAGCTTCTTAGGAAGAATCAGCCGGTGGTGTGGAATAATGATTGTCAATTGGCTTTTGATACTATTAAGGATTATCTCCTGAATCCTCCAGTTTTAAGACCACCACGGCATGCCAAGCCACTGATCTTATATCTGGCTATAGAAGACAATTCAGTGGGTGCCATGATGGCCCAGGAGGATGATTTTGGGGTAGAGTTTGCTGTTTATTATCTTAGCAAGAAATTCCTGACATATGAAGCCAAATATGTGGAAGTGGAAAAGATTTGCTTAGCAGTTATTTGGGCTTCTAAGAAGTTGCAGCACTACTTTCATTCCTTCAGTGTACAAGCGGTTGCCAAGCATAACCCGCTTAGGTACCTTCAGGAAGCGCCCTCTTTGCTGGGAAAGATGGGAAGGTGGTTACTACTATTGCAGGAGTTCGATATCGAATACATCACCAGGAAAACCATTAAAGGAAGAGCTGTAGCTGAGTTCTTGGCTGAGCATCCTATTGAGGGAGACCAATTCGAATACAATTTCCCAGATGAAGATGTCATGGCCATAGCAGTACAAGGGTGGCAGATGTTCTTTGATGGGGCAGTTAACAATAAAGGGGCAGGAGCAGGGATCATTCTTACGACCCCGGATGGTGAAAAGCTGCCATTAGCCAAAAAGTTGAGGTATAAAGCAACCAATAATGAAGCAGAATATGAAGCTTGCATCTTCGGATTGGAAGCACTGCTGGCTCTGGGGGCAAAGACCGCAGAAGTCTTCGGAGATTCTTCATTAGTAATTCATCAGATCAGAGGGGAATGGTCAGTTAAGGAAGAGAGGTTGTTACCTTATGTAAAGCACTTGAGAATGTTGAGCAGCCAGTTTGAGACTTGCACTTTTCACTTCACCCCCAGGGATGAAAATCAATTGGCTGATGCTCTAGCGACACTAGTGTCCATGTGGGATAATCCAACAGGGGTTACTATGAAACCCGTGCTAATCTCTAGCTCGGAAAAGCCTTGTTTTGAAGCTGAGCAGGTGATGGATGTTGGGGCCACTGATGGAAACCCTTGGTATTACGACATTCAGAATTATTTAGAACGGTCAATTTTTCCAGAGGAAGCCACCGAGAAAGACCAGAGGATGTTTCGAAAGTTGTCCACTCAGTTCATCAGTGTAAATGGCACTTTATACAAGAGACAAGTTGATGGTATCCAGTTAAGATGTTTGGCGGAGAAAGAAGCTGAAAAGGTTATGGAAGAGGTTCATGCCGGAGTTTGTGGAGCTCACATGAATGGTTTAGCCTTAGCGAAGAAGATCATGCGCCAAGGATTCTATTGGCTCACAATGGATACGGATTGTTCAAAATATGTGAAGCAATGCCAGTTATGCCAGCAATACGCGAATTTAAGGCATGTCCCAGTTTCAGAGCTACATAATTTGACATCTCCATGGCCATTTGCAGCTTGGGGGATAGATATCATAGGCGAGATACGTCCTACAGCATCTAATGGGCACAGGTTCATTATAGTTGCCATTGATTATTTTACTAAGTGGGTCGAAGCTGAATCTTTCAAGAAGATTGATGCTAGGGATATGGCTAAGTTCATCGAGAGGAATTTGATATGCAGATGTGGCCTCCCACACCATATTGTATCTGATAATGGGGTGCAATTCTTAGCAGAAACTAAACAGATGCTTCAAAGGTACGGAATCCAGCATCACAAGTCTTCTCCTTACCGTCCTCAAGCTAACGGTGCGGTGGAAGCTGCAAACAAGAATGTGAAAAGAATATTGGCCAAGATGGTTCAGAGCTATAAAGATTGGGCGGAAAAGCTGCCTTTTGCACTCTGGGGTTATAGAACCACAGTCAGAACCTCTACGGGAGCAACACCGTTCTCCCTGGTATACGGAACCGAAGCAGTTCTGCCGATTGAAATTGAGCTGAAATCTTTAAGGGTAGTCATGGAAGCCGAAATTCCAGAGACAGAATGGGCACAACAGCGATTGTTGCAGTTGAATCTGTTGGATGAAGATAGGTTGAGAGCCTATTATCACAATCAAGTTTATCAGAAGAGACTAGCTCGGTCCTTTGGCAAGAAGGTACGAAAGCACCCGTTGAAGGAAGGGGACCTGTCTTTAAGATGATGAGGCCGGGAGTGCCAGACATACGAGGAAAATTCAGACCGACCTGGGAAGGTCCGTTTATTATGAAAAAGTTGCTAACAAAGGGAGCAGCAATCTTGGCAGACAGCGATGGGAATGAGTTTAAAGACCCGGTCAATGTCGATAGACTAAAAAGGTTCCATGGCTAAAAAAAAAAAAAATGAAAAGAAGAGAATAAATGCCCCGCAGGTCGAAAACCGAAAAAAGTCGGCCTTGCTAAAATTGGGCGCCCTGTCAGGGTGAAAACCGAAAAAAGGCATCCTGGGCAAAAATTAAGGGCCAAGAGAAAATGTTCAATCGAGAAAACCCGAGAGGGCCGATTGATAACAGGAGTTTGATGCTTACAAGATCTATTCCGAGATTAGGTGTAGTCTTGTGCTTTTGAATTCTTGTTAAATAAGGATCATGTATGATGAAATTATATAGAAATGTACTCAATTTTGCAATGAATAAAAGAATGTAGTTTACATTTTCATTGTTCTTTTAGTTCTGTCTTAAAAAGAGACTTATCATCTATGTATCTAATGACTATTGTCTACTCATTCTATCGGAAGATATCTTAGCAGATGTGTGCTAGTCACCCGTAAGGGAATAATAGCTTTCTCTTGCAGTTAAAAAAAAATAAAAAATAAAAAATAAAAAATAAAAAAAATAAAATAAAATAAAAAAAAAAGGCCGTTAGAGATGAAAACCGTAATTGGCTCTCTAAGCAAAAGTTAGGCCAAAGGGCAGGGTGAAAACCTGGAGACAGGCAGTCTGCCCTACAAAAAAAAAATATATATATATATAAAATAAAAAGCCGCTGGTTTGGGTTAGGTCCATGCCAGGCAAAAATTAGGCAAAGGGTTATGTGAAAATCCCTAAAGGGACGCATTTCCCACAAAGAAAAGCTAGTGTGAAAATCCACAAGGGACGCACTATCTTTAAAACAATGCCTGGAGCAATAAGGCAGCATATTTCGGATGATCTTCCTTTCAGCGAGATAAGACATAATTCAGGACATGAGTCAGAATCTCGGGCATATGCTCATTGACCAGGGGGCAAAGATGCACACCTGATGGTTCTCTTTGAAGAGTTTAAGGGTCAGGGTCCCTAAGCAAAGATGCCATTTCTAGTTCCTCAGGGGGCATGGTGGAGCGGCCAAGCCATATCCTCAACGGACCCTTAACCACTCAGGACATGGTCTATTCATTTTTGCATGCATTTCATACCATTCTTTAGCAAACATCTGCATATGGTAATTTACACTTGCATGCACAATCTGTTGTATATATTCCTGTGCACACAGCTTTGCAGGAAAGTCCAAATGAAGACCACACACATAAAGCTGGTCAAGGACGGCAACGTTGGCACTCGCCCTTGTTGGGCAATCAGGTCAAGATAGAATCTACGCTGGCAAATCTTCGAGACTTCTTAAGAGGTAATTCTCCGAGGTCTCTTAGGAGACTAATCTCTTTATCCCTTGCGCTTTTGGTAGTCTGTAGCAGACTCGGTGCAGTCCTCTAAGAGGGCATCTCTTGCGCTTTTAGTAGTCTGTAGCAGACTCAGTGCAGTATCTTCCTTTTGCGTTTTTTGTAGCCTGTAGCAGGCTCGGCGCATCGTCATCTACGGATGGCAGCTGTACTTTTAGTAGTCTGTAGCAGACTCGGTACAGTTCTCTTTTTGCACTTTTTGTAGTCTGTAGCAGACTCGGTGCAATCTTCCTTTTGCGTTTTTTGTAGCCTGTAGCAGGCTCGGCGCATCGTCATCTATGGATGGTGGCTACACTTTTGGTAGCCTTGGTAGTGGCTCGGTGTAGTTTCTTGCATTTTGCGCTTTTAGTAGTCTTGGTGGTGGCTCGGCGCATCGCTATCTGAAGATAGCACCTGTACGTTTAGTAGTCTTGTCAGCGACTCCGTGCAGCGCACTTTTTGTAGCCTTGTCAGCGGCTCGGTGCGATTTATCTTTCGCGTTTTGTAGTCTTGGTAGCGACTCGGCGCATCACCGTCTTAGGATGGTTCCTTGGCACTCTGTAGTCTTGTCAGCGACTCAGTGCACCTCAAGAGGATGAATCACAGCACTGTTCTCGAGGGAGCAGCTGGAAGGTGGCAGCCTCAGGTACGCGCTTCTTTCCTTTTTCTGAATTTTGGCTCACCTAAGCACCCACACACTAGCCTCCCCAAAATTGGGGGCAACTGTAGACACCGGGTCCCGAGTAGCCAAGATCAGGATTACCCAATGATGAAATTAAGTGTGTCGATAAAATTCCTATAAAATATAATAATTTAAAAACTCACTTTTTTCCCTCACAAAATAAATTTTAAAATACTTTAAAAACATTTTTAGAATACATTTTTATTTAATTTTAAAATAACAAATCGACAAGGAAATCGTCACTTCCAACTTCATTCTTTTTGCCTATAGACCGGCACACTTAATTTCATCATTGGGTAATCCTGATCTTGGCTACTCGGGACCCGGTGTCTACAGACTACCAAAAGTACAGCTGCCATCCGTAGATGACGATGCGCCGAGCCTGCTACAGTCTACAAAAAACGCAAAAGGAAGATACTGCACCGAGTCTGCTACAGACTACCAAAAAGCGCAAGAGATGCCCTCTTAAAGGACTGCACCGAGTCTGCTACAGACTACCAAAAATGCAAGAGATGCCCTCTTAGAGGACTGCACCGAGTCTACTACAGACTACGAAAAGCGCAAGAGATGCCCTCTTAGAGGACTGCACCGAGTCTGCTACAGACTACGAAAAGCGCAAGAGATGCCCTCTTAGAGGACTGCACCGAGTCTGCTACAGACTACGAAAAATGCAAGAGATGCCCTCTTAGAGGACTGCACCGAGTCTGCTACAGACTACGAAAAGCGCAAGAGATGCCCTCTTAGAGGACTGCACCGAGTCTGCTACAGACTACGAAAAGCGCAAGAGATGCCCTCTTAGAGGACTGCACCGAGTCTGCTACAGACTACGAAAAGCGCATGGGATGCCCTCTTAGAGGACTGCACCGAGTCTGCTATAGACTGCTAAAAGTGCAAAGTAAAAAGAGATTAGTCTCCTAAGAGACCTCGGAGAATTACCTCTTAAGAAGTCTCAAAGATTTGCCGGCGTAGATTCTATCTTGACCTGATTGCCCAGCAAGGGCAAGTGCTAACGTTGCTGCCCTTGACTAGCTTTATGTGTGCGGTCTTCATTTGGACTTTCCTGCAAAGCTGTGTGCACAGGAATATATACAATAGATTGTGCATGCAAGTGTAAATTACCATATGCAGATGTTTGCTAAAGAATGGTATGAAATGCATGCAAAAATGAATAGACCATGTCCTGAGTGGTTAAGGGTCCGTTGAGGATATGGCTTGGCCGCTCCACCATGCCCCCTGAGGAACTAGAAATGGCATCTCTGCTTAGGGACCCTGACCCGTAAACTCTTCAAAGAGAACCGTCAGGTGTGCATCTTTGCTTAGGGACCCTGACCCGTAAACTCTTCAAAGAGAACCGTCAGGTGTGCATCTTTGCCCCCTGGTCCATGAGCATATGCCCGGGATTCTGACTCATGTCCTGAATTATGTCTTATCTTGCTGAAAGGAAGATCATTCGAAATATGTTGGCTTATTGCTCCAGGCATCGGAAGTCATTGTTTTAAAGGTAGTGCGTCCCTTGTGGATTTTCACACTAGCTTTTCTTTATGGGAAATGCGTCCCTTTAGGGATTTTCACATAACCCTATGCCTAATTTTTGCCTGGAATGGACCCAACCCAATCCAGCGGCTTTTATTTATTTATGTTTTTTATTTATATATTTTTTTTTTTGAAGGACAGACTGCCTGTCTCCAGGTTTTCACCCTGCCCTTTGGCCTAACTTTTGCTTAGAGAGCCAGTTACGGTTTTCATCTCTAACGGCCTCTTTTTTTTATTTTTAAATTTTTTTTTGTGTCCAAAATTCTTTTAGCTTTTGAATAATGGTCGTATGGATTTTGGCTGACAAATAGCTCGAAACCAATGTCGGGGCAAGTCTGCTGAAGGACCAAGATGAAAATGGTAATGAGAACCACTTATAGTAAATTGCACATATGCGAAGAGAAACAATGCACTGCTTTTCATGTTGGAACTTAAACCATTTTGAGTATGCAAGATAAAGTGCTTTGCTTACATTAAAATATTATTGTATATATGCATATGTTCCAGTCTGATTTCATCACACATGATCATCATTTGGCATTAATCTCAAAAATACATGACCCTATCTAATCTCGAGATGGATCTTGAAATCATCAAATTCCTGTTATCAACCAGCTCTCTCGAATTTTCATGGTTGAAAATTTTCTCTCTGCTCTTAATTTTTGAAGCAAATTCTAGATGCAACGTTGGGATGAGACTCAACTCAAATGCATAAATGCATTCGTGGCTCCCCGCTTGAAGCTCAAGAAACACCATATGCCTCTTCCTACGTACCAAACCTTATTAAAAGGTCATCTCTGCTAATTGGATAAGATTGAACTAAGAATCAAAAGGTCTTACTTTGGTTGTAACGTTAGGCTTAGGTAAATGGCTATCAAAGGAGGATCACGTTTCTAAAGAAAAATGGCCGCAACGTTCATTTGGATGATGGAATCATTTTTAAACTAATTTCATGCTGTCCAGAAATTCTCGAATTTGGATTGGTAATACTCTGACTTATCAAACTCAACGTAACAATTAAGCTAAGAAAGATAGCTACTGAACTCATCAAGGGGTATTATCTTAGGCCCTACTATTTTCCTTCTTTTTTCTTTTTTTCTTTTTTCCCTTCCTTTTTTTTTTCTCTTCTTTTTTTTTTCTTTTTTCTTTCTCTTCTTTTTTTTTCTTTTCTTTTTTTTAACAAATTTATGTCTCTAATTACCCAAAAGATTTATTGGTGATTTAAAACCCCTTTCCTGAAGTGTAGCCCAAAAATTATTGATGATCGCAAATTCGTTTTCCAAAGGGTAGACCCATCCTTATCAGGGTGATTTTTTTGTAACCCAAAATTATCAATTGTTGAAATTCCCTTCTCCGAATGTAGACCCATTTTCATCAGGGCAAATTTTCTAATGGCCCAAAGGATTGCCAATGGTCAAGCCTCAAAGATCATCAATGATTAACAATCCCTTTCAGAACTGTAAACCCACTTTCCCTAGGGCAATTTTTGGATAGCTCAAGCGGATATCGTAATGTACATCCATCCTTACTAGAGCGGCCATTCTTCTAAGGGGAAGCCAAAATTATTTTAGGCGAAAGGTAATTTTAATGTGTGTAACAATAAAATCGGTACGCATTTAGTATACCAAAATAAAGGCTCAACGGGCTAGCAAACGATTTTGAAATGAGGGTAGGAAATGGTCATTTAGAGAGCTATACAAAGAAATAGTGCCTAAATCATTTTCTAGATCCAACCTTATCCAAGAGTCGCTTTGACGGGTAATCAGAAAGGTTCTAGTGCTCTTAGTGAGTTTTCATCCAACTAATTGCATCTAGTTTTTCCTTTCCACAACTTTCTATTTTTATTTTCAGCTCTCAGGATTTTCCTCTCTTCAGGAGTTATATCAGATGCTACAAGATCTCGAGATTACATGAAGGAGTATTCATTAAGTTAATATCAAATGTAAATGACTTGTGATTGTGATCATGCATAATGAAATCATGAGAACATAAACAAAAAGCCATTAATATAATGTAAATAGCACCGCATACATCAAGACTGAAAAAAAGTTCAAATATGAAAAGCATATCTACTAGAAGGTTTCCTCCCCTATTTCTTGCGGCGCTCTGGATTAGTAATCTGTTTATTATCAATCAGATCTTGAATCTCATGCCTTAGCCTTACACAATTGTCCGTCATATGCCCAGTGTGCTGGTGGAAGGCACAATACTGATCGTCCTTGTGATTGGGTTGTCCTTGGTTTCTGGCAGGCATAGCAGGTAGTGGTTGTAGCTTACCTTCCTTCATCAATCTGTTGAGTACCCAAGATAAGGATCTGCCCAAATTAGAATAGTGCCTCTGACCTGCTTTAATTGCTGACACTTTTCTTGCTCTTTGGGTATCGCTGCTATTATCATAGTAACCAACTCCTGGACTTGCGGGGCCAGCAATAGTCTTATTGAGAGGTGCCCGGGTAGTTGCAAGCTTGGACTTCACAATCTCTTCTTCAAGATCAGTTAGCTTCCTTTCCGTGTTCGAGGGACTGAGGAGGCCCATTGACTGTAAAGGCTCTAGTCCCTTTGCTCTTCCCAGTAGCTTGATTGGTGAGTCGAATGGGGCCTTGTGCCTAGGCTCGGGAGTGGACGGGAACATTACGGCCATCGTTGCATGAGCCTTCTGAGTCGGGGTCGAGTTAACCTGGCTAATAGAAGTCATCATGAATTGAGCTTGAAGAATAAGTGCCATAGCGTCCATCCTCTCCTTAATCACGGCCAACAACTTTTCCTCTAGCTCTTTAAATCTCTCATCTATCTCTTGGGTCATTAGGGCACGAACCTCTTCAATCTGTTGTGATGGATCAGCCATTTCTAATGCCTGTGTATATTCTGATAAAGATATTAGATCGCTGCCAACCAACTTGAACTTTATTTGCCCCTCGAGCAACTCCAGGGACCCCAAAACCTCCCAAGTAAATGGTCTATAGTGGCTGAAAAAACCAAGGGGTTAGAATGATGCATGAATGGCATGTAATGTATGATCGTGCTAGTGCAGATGGTCCTCGATGAGTGAAAGATCAATAATTTACAATAATACGATGCGATGCACGAAAAAAATTGTGAGGGACAATATGCAGACAAAAGGATATACACACACAAAAATGAAATGCATATTTTTTTATTTTTGTTTTTTTATTAACACATATGAATGACACGCAATACATGAGCATGCTGTGCAGCATCCACAACCACATGCAAACAGATAGATCTCTACAACCTTATCACTCCCGCACACGAGGTCATAGTCTCTTTCCTAGGTGGGATTGGCCCATGGCTCAACAGGGGACCCAATGGACGCGTATGGTGCACGGTGGAAAACCGGCAGCATAACAGCTCTTATCTCATGTACATACATATGGGTGTTTGGCCATTATGTATTTAAACACCTCAATTAAATCAAGATGGGCCCACCGGGGCATGAAAGCCTTTGATGAAAGACTATTTAATTTAACTGATTTTGTTCAATACATGATGGCCCACGTAGCAAGCACGGTATTATGGTACATTTCACCTAATGGAAGTATCTATTGCCAATACATGAGCTTTGGTCAAAGGGTGGTGTTACTTTAGGGCTACCCAAGCATGATCCCTGCCGACGGGTCTAGCTCATCACGAGCGTAACGACCGATTGCCCCGAACTTGGGATGAAATACTAAATTTAAAACTTGATTATAAATTTAGCCAAGGTATGAATAAATGGGGAGTCCCGAACTTGCTCTGGTCTTTGGGCTCAAGAGGCTAGAGGTTATCCTCCAAGACACCTCTTGTGTCACGAGACTTAGACGTTAATCCTAGGCCTCATGGCCCAATATGGATAAAATGCGTAAGTCTTAGGCTCTCCGAGGCGAGAGAAACTTTCCCAATGTTCTATTGGGTGGCGACTCCATGAAACCTCTTTATTGCCCAACATAGACGCACTTGCGATTTATCGCAAGCTGTCAACGGACCCACAATTGCCCCGATCGCCCACGTGCGGGCGGTCCGAACGTATTAAAACTCAACTGTTGGTCCTCTCATGAAAAATAAGTATTAAAACTCAACTGTAGACACCGGGTCCCGAGTAGCCAAGATCAGGATTACCCAATGATGAAATTAAGTGTGCCGGTCTATAGGCAAAAAGAATGAAGTTGGAGATGACGATTTCCTTGTCGATTTGTTATTTTAAAATTAAATAAAAATGTATTCTAAAAATGTTTTTAAAGTATTTTAAAATTTATTTTGTGAGGGAAAAAAGTGAGTTTTTAAATTATTATATTTTATAGGAATTTAAAAAAAAAATAAAAAAAAAAAAAAAAAAATGAGAACGTTATTTTGCCTATCTTAACCCCTGAAGTGAGTTTTTTGTGATGAAAAAAAAAGTGAGTTTTTAAAAAAAAAAAAAAAAAAAAAAATTCTGAGTGAGGGACGGGCAGCCTGTCGGTCACACCTTCAGACGGGCAGGCCGTCGGTCACGCCTTCAGGTGGGCAGGCCGTCGGTCGGCCCCTCCGCACCCCTGTTCGTCCGTTTTGCCTATTTTGGCCATTTTGGCCATAACTTCTTGATTTTAAATGCTTTTTAACTCATTTTTTTTGCAAAATTTAATTCAAAAAGCCTTCTATCTTCCAACCCAATAAATTCAGTGGTTTTTTTGTAATTATGAGAATTAAATTAATTTAATTTCTTAATTAAAAAATCTGAATTTTAAGGGGGAATAAAAAGAGTTTTTAGGTGGAATTAGGGGGGATTTTTCTTTAGGAAATATTTTTCTTCTTCTTTCTTCTTTCAAGAACAAATTTTCTGAATTTCTAAAGAAATTTCCAGCAATTCTTAAGGCAAAAAATAACTATTTTTGTTCTTGAGAATTTTCTTATTTTCAATCAAACAATTTTTTACTTTGAGACAAACAAATCAATTGTTTGTTCTTGAGTAAAATTCATCTTTCAATATTTTTATTTTTCTAATCATATTCTTCAAATCAAGACGAGGAATTGGATCATCTACCTTCATCTCTTCAAGATAAATTTGAGGGTAATTATTCTTGGCTCAATTTCTTAAATTAATTTTAATTTCATTCTTTTGTTTTTATTTAACTAATCAACATGTAAATTCTTTTAGATCTATTATTTAATTGTTCATATTTCTTATTTTTGTATTTAATTGTTCATATTTCTTATTTCTTCTTTAATTGTTCATGCTATTACTTTTGTTCATATTATTTTTATTTAATCGTTCATATTGTTCATATTGTTCATGTTGTTCATATTGTTCATCTTCTTTTATTATTATTATTATTATTATTATTATTATTATTATTATTATTATTATTATTATTATTATTATTATTATTATTATTATGTTTGATGGTTCATATTCTTTGTTATTATTGTATTATTATTATTATTGTAGTTATTACCATCATTAGTATTATTATTATTATCCTTATTCTTATTTAATTTTATTATTACTATTATTATTTATTTCTTATGCATGTTGATTTTATTATTACTTTTGTTTTTTATACATGTTGCTATTATTAATATGTTTTATGCATGCTGAATTTTATATGTATTATACTTTTTATGCATGATTGGATATTATAATTATTATTTTATGTGTTTTTATGCATGTTAAATTCTATCATCATTATTTTATGCTTGTTTTTGCATGTTGAATTTTATTATTATCATGTTATTTTTTCTATGCATGTTAATTTATTAATTTGTTAAATTGCATATTTTTTTTATTATGTCATTTTAATTGGCTTGTCATATATGATGCAATTTTGTTTGCCTTAATTTAATTATTTTCAAGTTATATGTTTAATTATTTTTATACTAACTTCATTTTTATTTGTTTTTTTCTATTTTTCAATACTTATTTTTCATATGTGAGTTTTTGTCAAGTGGGAGCCCATGGAGATTTGAAGATCCACTTGGGAGTGGTTTATTATTTTTGTTGCTTTTTATTATTTTGGTTTAATTGATTATTATGTAATTTGTAATAATAAGTTTATTTTCATGCACGTTAATTAGAAAATCACCAAAAATATTTATATTAAACTAAATTGGATTTTATTTAATAAAATGGGACCAATGTCCTAGATTTTTTATCCAAAATAAATTATCACTTTAAAATTGTTTTCTTAAATTATGCATGAGAGGACCAACGTTCTCATTTTTAATAAATAGCCCGATTTATGTATGATTTGCATTTTATTTACAAATGGGGGTTGTATTCCGCCCCTAGTTTTATTGTAATTTATTTTACTTTATTTATCGCTTTTATTATATGATTGATATGCGTTTAATTAAATTGCATTAAAATTGAATGAGAAAAGGCATGAAATACTAAATTCAAAACTCGATTATAAACTTAACCAAGGTATGAATAAATGGGGAGTCCCGAACTTTCTCTGGTCTTTGGGCTCAAAGAGGCGAGAGGTTTACCCTCCAAGACACCTCTTGTGTTACGAAACTTGGCGTTAATCCTAGGCTCCTTAGGGCGAGAGGTTTACCTTCCAAGACCCCTCTGGCTGGCCCAAAATGGATACTAAGCGCAGTCTTAGGCTCTCCGAGGCGAGAGAAACTTTCCCAATGTTCTATTGGGTGGCGACTCCATGAAACCTCCTTGTTGCCCAACATAGACGCACTTGCGATTTATTGCAAGCTGTTAACGGACCCTCAAGTGCCCGATCGCCCTCAAGCTGGAGGTCATAGGGGCGGCCGAGTGGACATCCGGCGCGCGTCACAGTGGCGACTCCACTGGGGACATTAGAGACTTCCCTTCGAAAATACCTTGGCTAAAATTTATAATTGAGTTTTAATTTAAAATTTCATCCCTTTTCGAAATTGCATTTGCATATCATTAGAGCCTTAGATTTATGCTAGTTTGGTCCCTTTTCTAGCCCCGGTGCGTTCCCGAAGCACGACCCTATTTTCACTCAATTTAGGGAAGTGTTAAGGATAATCACCAGCCCAAGCCTCGTACCGTCATGGTATATTAAATGGTGACCCGATCGGTCGTTACGCTCGTGATGAGCTAGACCCGTCGGCAGGGATCATGCTTGGGTAGCCCTAAAGTAACACCACCCTTTGACCAAAGCTCATGTATTGGCAATAGATACTTCCATTAGGTGAAATGTACCATAATACCGTGCTTGCTACGTGGGCCATCATGTATTGAACAAAATCAGTTAAATTAAATAGTCTTTCATCAAAGGCTTTCATGCCCCGGTGGGCCCATCTTGATTTAATTGAGGTGTTTAAATACATAATGGCCAAACACCCATATGTATGTACATGAGATAAGAGCTGTTATGCTGCCGGTTTTCCACCGTGCACCATACGCGTCCATTAGGTCCCCTGTTGAGCCATAGGCCAATCCCACCTAGGAAAGAGACTATGACCTCGTGTGCGGGAGTGATAAGGTTGTAGAGATCTATCTGTTTGCATGTGGTTGTGGATGCTGCACAGCATGCTCATGTATTGCGTGTCATTCATATGTGTTAATAAAAAAACAAAAATAAAAAAATATGCATTTCATTTTTGTGTGTGTATATCCTTTTGTCTGCATATTGTCCCTCACAATTTTTTTCGTGCATCGCATCGTATTATTGTAAATTATTGATCTTTCACTCATCGAGGACCATCTGCACTAGCACGATCATACATTACATGCCATTCATGCATCATTCTAACCCCTTGGTTTTTTCAGCCACTATAGACCATTTACTTGGGAGGTTTTGGGGTCCCTGGAGTTGCTCGAGGGGCAAATAAAGTTCAAGTTGGTTGGCAGCGATCTAATATCTTTATCAGAATATACACAGGCATTAGAAATGGCTGATCCATCACAACAGATTGAAGAGGTTCGTGCCCTAATGACCCAAGAGATAGATGAGAGATTTAAAGAGCTAGAGGAAAAGTTGTTGGCCGTGATTAAGGAGAGGATGGACGCTATGGCACTTATTCTTCAAGCTCAATTCATGATGACTTCTATTAGCCAGGTTAACTCGACCCCGACTCAGAAGGCTCATGCAACGATGGCCGTAATGTTCCCGTCCACTCCCGAGCCTAGGCACAAGGCCCCATTCGACTCACCAATCAAGCTACTGGGAAGAGCAAAGGGACTAGAGCCTTTACAGTCAATGGGCCTCCTCAGTCCCTCGAACACGGAAAGGAAGCTAACTGATCTTGAAGAAGAGATTGTGAAGTCCAAGCTTGCAACTACCCGGGCACCTCTCAATAAGACTATTGCTGGCCCCGCAAGTCCAGGAGTTGGTTACTATGATAATAGCAGCGATACCCAAAGAGCAAGAAAAGTGTCAGCAATTAAAGCGGGTCAGAGGCACTATTCTAATTTGGGCAGATCCTTATCTTGGGTACTCAACAGATTGATGAAGGAAGGTAAGCTACAACCACTACCTGCTATGCCTGCCAGAAACCAAGGACAACCCAATCACAAGGACGATCAGTATTGTGCCTTCCACCAGCACACTGGGCATATGACGGACAATTGTGTAAGGCTAAGGCATGAGATTCAAGATCTGATTGATAATAAACAGATTACTAATCCAGAGCGCCGCAAGAAATAGGGGAGGAAACCTTCTAGTAGATATGCTTTTCATATTTGAACTTTTTTTCAGTCTTGATGTATGCGGTGCTATTTACATTATATTAATGGCTTTTTGTTTATGTTCTCATGATTTCATTATGCATGATCACAATCACAAGTCATTTACATTTGATATTAACTTAATGAATACTCCTTCATGTAATCTCGAGATCTTGTAGCATCTGATATAACTCCTGAAGAGAGGAAAATCCTGAGAGCTGAAAATAAAAATAGAAAGTTGTGGAAAGGAAAAACTAGATGCAATTAGTTGGATGAAAACTCACTAAGAGCACTAGAACCTTTCTGATTACCAGTCAAAGCGACTCTTGGATAAGGTTGGATCTAGAAAATGATTTAGGCACTATTTCTTTGTATAGCTCTCTAAATGACCATTTCCTACCCTCATTTCAAAATCGTTTGCTAGCCCGTTGAGCCTTTATTTTGGTATACTAAATGCGTACCGATTTTATTGTTACACACATTAAAATTACCTTTCGCCTAAAATAATTTTGGCTTCCCCTTAGAAGAATGGCCGCTCTAGTAAGGATGGATGTACATTACGATATCCGCTTGAGCTATCCAAAAATTGCCCTAGGGAAAGTGGGTTTACAGTTCTGAAAGGGATTGTTAATCATTGATGATCTTTGAGGCTTGACCATTGGCAATCCTTTGGGCCATTAGAAAATTTGCCCTGATGAAAATGGGTCTACATTCGGAGAAGGGAATTTCAACAATTGATAATTTTGGGTTACAAAAAAATCACCCTGATAAGGATGGGTCTACCCTTTGGAAAACGAATTTGCGATCATCAATAATTTTTGGGCTACACTTCAGGAAAGGGGTTTTAAATCACCAATAAATCTTTTGGGTAATTAGAGACATAAATTTGTTAAAAAAAAGAAAAGAAAAAAAAAGAAGAGAAAGAAAAAAGAAAAAAAAAAGAAGAGAAAAAAAAAAGGAAGGGAAAAAAGAAAAAAAGAAAAAAAGAAGGAAAATAGTAGGGCCTAAGATAATACCCCTTGATGAGTTCAGTAGCTATCTTTCTTAGCTTAATTGTTACGTTGAGTTTGATAAGTCAGTGGCGACCCGGTGTGACGCGCGCCAACCCCTACCAAGAAGGGCTACAATAGTCAAGGTGCAACCAAGTCAGCTAGTTCCAGCAGTGGTAATAGAAATGGGAAGACAGCTGAGGTGGCGGCAACAGGAATGAATCAGAGGTACTTCTCGAATTTGGGCAGGCCTTTGTCATGGGTATTGAAGCGATTGATGAAAGAGGGGAAGCTACAACCCCTACCACCTAGGCCAGCTAGGACCCAAGGGGAGCCAGGGCATAAAGAGCATGAATACTGTGCCTTTCACCAGCATACCGGGCATCTGACAGACAATTGTTATAGGCTGAGGCATCAGATACAGGATCTGATCGATAGTAAGCAGATCACCGATCCTGAAAAGAGAGAAAGCAAGAAGAAGGCTAATTTCAATGCTGTGCCACCACCTGTCTTTATGGTTGGGTCTAGCCTACCAGAATGGTATGTGATGCAGGATTTATACGGAAATGAGTATGTCGCTGTCACTCGCCCTGAGGCAAGTGAAGGAGGGATTCCCGTGGCGACGATAGACTGTTGGTCCACTAGTGAGAGTGAAGATGAAGAAAATGAAGAGAAAGATGGAGAATTCGCGGATCCGTGGGATTCGGAAGAGGAGGAAAGAGTTAAGGCTGTAACAAGAAGTGGGAGAGTGGTCCCAAAAGTTGAGAAGCCACATGACACAGTGCAAGCACCTGTGGAGAAGGAGCCGGAAGAAAATTCCGTAGTGAAGCAGCTGAAAAAGACCACGGCTCAGATATCAATTTGGGACCTTTTGAGACAGTCCCCCTCCCACAGACAGAAGTTGGTTGAGGCATTAAGTGAGTCCACTGTAGCCACTACAATTTCTCCATCTGAGCTGCTGGACCTCGTAAAAGGGGGATCCGGAGAGAAACTGGTGTTTTCTGACGCAGACTTACCGGTAGAGGGTCGCAATCACAATCGACCACTATACATCAAGGCTCAAATTAATGACAAGCATACTGCTTGTGTTATGGTTGATGATGGCTCATCCATAAATGTTTGCCCTCTAGTTGCACTTCAGGCTTTTGGGCTAAATGAAAGCATGCTAAGCAAGTCTGATTTAACCATCACAGCCTATGACAATTCTCGAAGACAAGCATCGGGAACTTTCAGAGCTCTGGTCAGGACTGGGCCTATCGAGACAGAAACAGAATTTGTGGTCTTGCCTATCCCGGTGAATTTTTCAGCTCTGCTTGGAAGGCCATGGTTCCATAAATTGGGAGGAGTGCCCTCTACCCTACACCAGATGATTAAGATACCTCATGAAGGAGAGGTGGTGACTATTAAAGCAGTTAGAGAAAACCAAGTGTCTGCCTTGGGAATCTCTAATCAGCCATTCAATGGTTTTCATATATCGATGATAGGAGAAGAGCAGGGCTTGGCAGATAGTCCTCTAGTGGTGAATATGATGAAGAAGATGCACTTTCTCCCAGGGGCTGGTCTGGGTAAAAACTCGCAAGGGCTGCAGGATGCTATCACCACACAAGGCCAGAAAGATCGGAAGGGTCTGGGCTACAAAGGAGAGCATGGTAAGAAGAAAGTGTCGGAGAAGATTCCCCACATTTTAGAGAGTTTTGTTTCCTCATCCTCAATTTGTGCTTACATGGGAGAGGAAGAGTCTCAGTGGGTGGATGGAAAGATCATTCCGGGGTTTGAAATCTTTAATGACGTCTTCGACTGGGATGTTGGAGTTATCAAGTCTGCAGAGAACTTCTGGGATGAGGAGATCATGACTCAGTGCAGTGTCTGGGACAGGAATGAGCCTGAGGAGATTGTTACTGATAAGCTATTAGCCACCAGACTTAAGGGAAAGGAAAAGATGGTAGGGCCAGAGCTGAAATTTGTAGATTTGAAGATTTCGCCGGAGGTAGTTGAAAAGCCTCCACCAAGTCAAGAAGTCAAAGCCCAATTGGCTGCAACGACATCATCGACAAAGGATGAGGATAGTAGTTACTTAGATGCTATTTTTATGCCAGAACTTTTTAATGACAATGTTAATGTTTCTAATTACATTAATGAGATGAACAACTTTGCTTACTTGTGTGATGTTTCTGATAATTTCATTTCTCATGATCATAAACATGATGCATTCATTTTTGACATTAACTCAACTAGCACAACTGCATTTAATCTCGGAACTTTGGAGAATCCAAAGGAAATTTTGATAGCATCAGATATAACTCCTGAAGAGAGGCTAAAATTTGAGAGAATATTGAAAAAATATGAAAAAGTCTTTGCCTGGACCTACGAGGACATGCCGGGAATCGATCGAGATGTAGCCGAACATGCCATTCCAACGTACCCAGAGAGTAAACCGGTCAAGCAAAAGCTCAGAAGACTTCGGCCGGAATGGGCTCAGAAGGTGAAAGAGGAAATCCATAAGCAGATTGAGGCTAAGTTTCTACTGGAGGTTAAATACCCGACGTGGCTGGCTAATGTGGTTCCTGTGGCTAAAAAGGATGGAAAAGTTCGAGTATGTGTGGACTATCGGGACCTGAACAAAGCCTGCCCGAAAGATGATTTTCCTCTGCCTCATATTGATGTGCTGGTAGATAGTGCCGCTGCTTGTATGATGTATAGTTTCGTAGATGGGTACGCAGGGTACAATCAAATTCTTAACAAGATAATGGATCGGATCAAGACAGCCTTTATCACCGAATGGGGTACATTTGCTTACCGGGTTATGCCTTTCGGATTAAAGAATGCAGGAGCAACCTATCAAAGAATGGCCACTAGAGTTCTTAATGACTTGATCCACAAAGAAGTGGAGGTGTATGTTGACGACATGATGATCAAGTCAGCTACCAGAGAAGGTCATTTTGAGGCTTTAGAGAAGTTCTTTCAAAGGATCAACAAGTATGATCTACGCCTCAATCCCAAGAAGTGCATTTTTGGAGTTACCTCGGGTAAGCTGTTAGGCCATGTGGTAAGCCAGAGAGGAATTGAAGTAGATCCCGACAAGGTCAGGGCCATCAGAGAGATGCCAGTGCCTCAAAAAGAGAAAGAGGTTAGAAGTTTCCTGGGAAAGCTTCAGTACATCAGCCGGTTTATTGCCAAGCTGGCTTCAGTATGTGAGCCCATCTTCAAGCTTCTTAGGAAGAATCAGCCGGTGGTGTGGAATAATGATTGTCAATTGGCTTTTGATACTATTAAGGATTATCTCCTGAATCCTCCAGTTTTAAGACCACCACGGCATGCCAAGCCACTGATCTTATATCTGGCTATAGAAGACAATTCAGTGGGTGCCATGATGGCCCAGGAGGATGATTTTGGGGTAGAGTTTGCTGTTTATTATCTTAGCAAGAAATTCCTGACATATGAAGCCAAATATGTGGAAGTGGAAAAGATTTGCTTAGCAGTTATTTGGGCTTCTAAGAAGTTGCGGCACTACTTTCATTCCTTCAGTGTACAAGCGGTTGCCAAGCATAACCCGCTTAGGTACCTTCAGGAAGCGCCCTCTTTGCTGGGAAAGATGGGAAGGTGGTTACTACTATTGCAGGAGTTCGATATCGAATACATCACCAGGAAAACCATTAAAGGAAGAGCTGTAGCTGAGTTCTTGGCTGAGCATCCTATTGAGGGAGACCAATTCGAATACAATTTCCCAGATGAAGATGTCATGGCCATAGCAGTACAAGGGTGGCAGATGTTCTTTGATGGGCCAGTTAACAATAAAGGGGCAGGAGCAGGGATCATTCTTACGACCCCGGATGGTGAAAAGCTGCCATTAGCCAAAAAGTTGAGGTACAAGGCGACCAATAATGAAGCTGAATATGAAGCTTGCATCTTCGGATTGGAAGCACTGCTGGCTCTGGGGGCAAAGACCGCAGAAGTCTTCGGAGATTCTTCATTAGTAATTCATCAGATCAGAGGGGAATGGTCAGTTAAGGAAGAAAGGCTGTTACCTTACGTGAAGCATTTGAGAATGTTGAGCAGCCAGTTCGAGACTTGCACTTTTCACTTCACCCCCAGGGATGAAAATCAATTGGCTGATGCTCTCGCGACACTAGTGTCCATGTGGGATAATCCAACAGGGGTTACTATGAAACCCGTGCTAATCTCTAGCTCGGAAAAGCCTTGTTTTGAAGCTGAGCAGGTGATGGATGTTGGGGCCACTGATGGAAACCCTTGGTATTACAACATTCAGAATTATTTAGAACGGTCAATTTTTCCAGAGGAAGCCACCGAGAAAGACCAGAGGATGATTCGAAAGTTGTCGACTCAGTTCATCAGTGTAAATGGCACTTTATACAAGAGACAAGTTGATGGTATCCAGTTAAGATGTTTGGCGGAGAAAGAAGCTGAAAAGGTTATGGAAGAGGTTCATGCCGGAGTTTGTGGAGCTCACATGAATGGTTTAGCCTTAGCGAAGAAGATCATGCGCCAAGGATTCTATTGGCTCACAATGGATACGGATTGTTCAAAATATGTGAAGCAATGCCAGTTATGCCAGCAATACGCGAATTTAAGGCATGTCCCAGTTTCAGAGCTACATAATTTGACATCTCCATGGCCATTTGCAGCTTGGGGGATAGATATCATAGGCGAGATACGTCCTACAGCGTCTAATGGGCACAGGTTCATTATAGTTGCCATTGATTATTTTACTAAGTGGGTCGAAGCTGAATCTTTCAAGAAGATTGATGCTAGGGATATGGCTAAGTTCATCGAGAGGAATTTGATATGCAGATGTGGCCTCCCACACCATATTGTATCTGATAATGGGGTGCAATTCTTAGCAGAAACTAAACAGATGCTTCAAAGGTACGGAATCCAGCATCACAAGTCTTCTCCTTACCGTCCTCAAGCTAACGGTGCGGTGGAAGCTGCAAACAAGAATGTGAAAAGAATATTGGCCAAGATGGTTCAGAGCTATAAAGATTGGGCGGAAAAGCTGCCTTTTGCACTCTGGGGTTATAGAACCACAGTCAGAACCTCTACGGGAGCAACACCGTTCTCCCTGGTATACGGAACCGAAGCAGTTCTGCCGATTGAAATTGAGCTGAAATCTTTAAGGGTAGTCATGGAAGCCGAAATTCCAGAGACAGAATGGGCACAACAGCGATTGTTGCAGTTGAATCTGTTGGATGAAGATAGGTTGAGAGCCTATTATCACAATCAAGTTTATCAGAAGAGACTAGCTCGGTCCTTTGGCAAGAAGGTACGAAAGCACCCGTTGAAGGAAGGGGACCTGGTCTTTAAGATGATGAGGCCGGGAGTGCCAGACATACGAGGAAAATTCAGACCGACCTGGGAAGGTCCGTTTATTGTGAAAAAGTTGCTAACAAAGGGAGCAGCAATCTTGGCAGACAGCGATGGGAATGAGTTTAAAGACCCGGTCAATGTCGATAGACTAAAAAGGTTCCATGGCTAAAAAAAAAAATGAAAAGAAGAGAATAAATGCCCCGCAGGTCGAAAACCGAAAAAAGGCGGCCTTGCTAAAATTGGGCGCCCTGTCAGGGTGAAAACCGAAAAAAGGCATCCTGGGCAAAAATTAAGGGCCAAGAGAAAATGTTCAATCGAGAAAACCCGAGAGGGCCGATTGATAACAGGAGTTTGATGCTTACAAGATCTATTCCGAGATTAGGTGTAGTCTTGTGCTTTTGAATTCTTGTTAAATAAGGATCATGTATGATGAAATTATATAGAAATGTACTCAATTTTGCAATGAATAAAAGAATGTAGTTTACATTTTCATTGTTCTTTTAGTTCTGTCTTAAAAAGAGACTTATCATCTATGTATCTAATGACTATTGTCTACTCATTCTATCGGAAGATATCTTAGCAGATGTGTGCTAGTCACCCGTAAGGGAATAATAGCTTTCTCTTGCAGTTAAAAAAAAATAAAAAATAATAAATAAAAAATAAAAAATAAAATAAAATAAAAAAAAGGCCGTTAGAGATGAAAACCGTAATTGGCTCTCTAAGCAAAAGTTAGGCCAAAGGGCAGGGTGAAAACCTGGAGACAGGCAGTCTGCCCTACAAAAAAAAAAAAAAAATATAAAAAATAAAAAGCCGCTGGTTTGGGTTAGGTCCATGCCAGGCAAAAATTAGGCAAAGGGTTATGTGAAAATCCCTAAAGGGACGCATTTCCCACAAAGAAAAGCTAGTGTGAAAATCCACAAGGGACGCACTATCTTTAAAACAATGCCTGGAGCAATAAGGCAGCATATTTCGGATGATCTTCCTTTCAGCGAGATAAGACATAATTCAGGACATGAGTCAGAATCTCGGGCATATGCTCATTGACCAGGGGGCAAAGATGCACACCTGATGGTTCTCTTTGAAGAGTTTAAGGGTCAGGGTCCCTAAGCAAAGATGCCATTTCTAGTTCCTCAGGGGGCATGGTGGAGCGGCCAAGCCATATCCTCAACGGACCCTTAACCACTCAGGACATGGTCTATTCATTTTTGCATGCATTTCATACCATTCTTTAGCAAACATCTGCATATGGTAATTTACACTTGCATGCACAATCTGTTGTATATATTCCTGTGCACATAGCTTTGCAGGAAAGTCCAAATGAAGACCACACACATAAAGCTGGTCAAGGACGGCAACGTACTCGCCCTTGTTGGGCAATCAGGTCAAGATAGAATCTACGCTGGCAAATCTTCGAGACTTCTTAAGAGGTAATTCTCCGAGGTCTCTTAGGAGACTAATCTCTTTATCCCTTGCGCTTTTGGTAGTCTGTAGCAGACTCGGTGCAGTCCTCTAAGAGGGCATCTCTTGCGCTTTTAGTAGTCTGTAGCAGACTCAGTGCAGTATCTTCCTTTTGCATTTTTTGTAGCCTGTAGCAGGCTCGGCGCATCGTCATCTACGGATGGCAGCTGTACTTTTAGTAGTCTGTAGCAGACTCGGTACAGTTCTCTTTTTGCACTTTTTGTAGTCTGTAGCAGACTCGGTGCAATCTTCCTTTTGCGTTTTTTGTAGCCTGTAGCAGGCTCGGCGCATCGTCATCTATGGATGGTGGCTACACTTTTGGTAGCCTTGGTAGTGGCTCGGTGTAGTTTCTTGCGTTTTGCGCTTTTAGTAGTCTTGGTGGTGGCTCGGCGCATCGCTATCTGAAGATAGCACCTGTACGTTTAGTAGTCTTGTCAGCGACTCCGTGCAGCGCACTTTTTGTAGCCTTGTCAGCGGCTCGGTGCGATTTATCTTTCGCGTTTTGTAGTCTTGGTAGCGACTCGGCGCATCACCGTCTTAGGATGGTTCCTTGGCACTCTGTAGTCTTGTCAGCGACTCAGTGCACCTCAAGAGGATGAATCACAGCACTGTTCTCGAGGGAGCAGCTGGAAGGTGGCAGCCTCAGGTACGCGCTTCTTTCCTTTTTCTGAATTTTGGCTCACCTAGGCACCCACACACTAGCCTCCCCAAAATTGGGGGCAACTGTAGACACCGGGTCCCGAGTAGCCAAGATCAGGATTACCCAATGATGAAATTAAGTGTGCCGATCTATAGGCAAAAAGAATGAAGTTGGAGATGACGATTTCCTTGTCGATTTGTTATTTTAAAATTAAATAAAAATGTATTCTAAAAATGTTTTTAAAGTATTTTAAAATTTATTTTGTGAGGGAAAAAAGTGAGTTTTTAAATTATTATATTTTATAGGAATTTAAAAAAAAAAAAAAAAAAAAAAAAATTATTCCGCGCGAGGGACGGGCAGGCCGTCGGTCACTCATTCAGACGGGCAGGCCGTCGGTCACTCATTCAGACGGGCAGGCCGTCGGTGGCCCCTCTGCACCCCTGTTCGTCCGTTTTGCCTATTTTGGCCATTTTGGCCATAACTTCTTCATTTTAAATGCTTTTTAACTCATTTTTTTTGCAAAATCCTTCTATCTTCCAACCCAATAAATTCAGTGGTTTTTTGTAATTATGAGAATTAAATTAATTTAATTTCTTAATTAAAAAAATCTGAATTTTAAGGGGGAATAAAAAGAATTTTGGAGAGAGAATTAGGGGGATTTTTCTTTAGAAAACATTTTTTCTTCTCTCTTCTCTCAACCAAATTCTCTCAATTTCTAAAGGAATTTCCAGCAATTCTTGAGACAAAAAATAACAATTTTTGTTCTTGAGAATTTTTCTTATTTTCAATTGACAACTTTTTTACTTTAAGACAAATAAACTAATTGTTTGATCTTGAGTAAAATTTATCTTTCCAAATTTTATCTTTCTAATCATATTTTTTCAAATCAACACAAGGAATTGGATCATCTACCTTCATTTCTTCAAGATCAATTTTGAGGGTAAACATTCTTGGCTCAATTTCTTAGTTTAATTTTTAATTTCATTTCTTTCTTATTTAATTAATTAACATGTAAATTCTTTTAGTTCTATCATTTTGTTCTTCTTTTTATTCTTTTGCTTTTATTCAATTGATTATCATGTAAATTCTTTTAGATCTATGATTTAATTGTTCATATTTCTTATTCCTTCTTTAATTGTTCATGCTATTATTTTTTTTGTTCATATTATTTAATTGAATTGTTCATGTTGTTCATATTGTTCATCTTCTTTTATTATTATTATTATTATTATTATTATTATTATTATTATTATTATTATTATTATTATTATTATTATTGTATTTGATTGTTCATATTCTTTGTTATTTATTGTATTATTATTATTATTGTAGTTATTACCATCATTAGTATTATTATTATTATCCTTATTCTTATTTAATTTTATTATTACTATTATTGTTTATTTCTTATGCATGTTGATTTTATTATTACTTTTGTTTTTTATACATGTTGCTATTATTAATATGTTTTATGCATGCTGAATTTTATATGTATTATACTTTTTATGCATGATTGGATATTATTGTTATTATTCTATGTCTTTATGCATGTTAAATTCTATCATCATTATTTTATGCTTGTTTTTGCATGTTGAATTTTATTATTATCATATTATTTTTTATGCATGTTAAACTGTTAATTAATTAGATTGCATATTTTATTATGTCATTTTAATTGGCTCGTCATATATGATGCAATTTTGATTGCCTTCATTTAATTATTTTCAAGTTATATGTTTAATTATTTTTTATACTAACTTCATTTTATTTGTTTTTCTTTTATTTTTCAATACTTATTTTCATATGTGAGTTTTTGTCAAGTGGGAGCCCATGGAGATTTGAAGATCCATTTGGGAGTTGTTTATTATTTTTGTTGCTTTTTATTATTTTGGATTAATTGATTATTATGTAATAATAAATTTATTTTCATGCACGTTAATTAAAAAATCACAAAAATATTTCTATTAAACTAAATTGTATTTTATTTAATAAAAATGGGACCAATGTCCTAGATTTTTCATCTAAAGTAAATTATCACTTTAAAATTGTTTTCTTAAATTATGCATGAGAGGACCAATGTTCTCATTTTTTAATAAATAGCCCGATTTATGCATGAGTTGTATTTTATTTACAAATGGGGGTTGTATTCCGCCCCTAGTTTTATTGTAATTTATTTTGCTTTCATTTATTTTATTTACCGCTTTATTTATATGTTTGATATGCGTTTAATTAAATTGCATTAAAAATTGAATGAGAAATGGGATGAAATACTAAATTTAAAACTTGATTATAAATTTAGCCAAGGTATGAATAAATGGGGAGTCCCGAACTTGCTCTGGTCTTTGGGCTCAAGAGGCTAGAGGTTATCCTCCAAGACACCTCTTGTGTCACGAGACTTAGACGTTAATCCTAGGCCTCATGGCCCAATATGGATAAAATGCGTAAGTCTTAGGCTCTCCGAGGCGAGAGAAACATTCCCAATGTTCTATTGGGTGGCGACTCCATGAAACCTCTTTGTTGCCCAACATAGACGCACTTGCGATTTATCGAAAGCTGTCAACGGACCCACAATTGCCCCGATCGCCCACGTGCGGGCGGTCCGAACGGGCGGCCGCGGGGACCCGGCGCGCGTCACAGATATATTCCTGTTCATTGCGAAACGACCAGCTTTTACGAGTTTTAATGAATCTCCATCCGGTCTCGGGTTCAAAAAGCGGACTGTCGAGAGCGACCCGGATGCCGAGCGGGGTTCGGGCGTGTCACAGTGGCGACTCCACTAGGGATATCATGAGATTTTGCTCCGAAAGCACTTTTGGTTAATCTAATGTAAATGATTTTAGGATCAACCATTTTGCCCCGGTGTATTCTCAAAACACGACCCTACTTTCACTCATTGTAGGGAAGTGCTCGGGATAATCACCAACCCAGACCTCGTACCATCATGGTATATTAAATGATGACCCGACTGGTCGCTATGCTCATGACGAGTTAGATCCGTTGGCAGGGATCATGCTTGGGTAACCCTAAAATATCACATTTGACCTAAACCCATGTAATGGACATAGCTACTTCACCTAGGGGGCATGCGCCATAATATGTTGCTTGTGAAGTGGGTCATTATGTGTCGAATAAATTCAAATAAATTTAGATGTTCGCTCCTTAAAGGTTTTCATACCCCGAGTGGCGTGTCTCGGTTTATTTGAATTGTTTAAATACATGATATCCAAAAATTCATCTGCACGCGCTTTTAATAATGAGAGTTTGTGCTTCGCAGCACGCTTTATGCGCTCATTGGGTTCCCCGTTAACCCATGGGTCAAGCCCGCCTAGGAAAGAGCCCGCACGACCTCATGTGTGATAGAAATACAGTTAGGAGGAGTTTTTTCTTTTTTTCCTTAATATGTGTGTATTTGTGCTTGTACATTTTTTATGAGTAATGATAGTAAATGAAGCATGTGTATATAAAATTGTTTGTATCATAATTTGTGAATATGAACATAACATGTATTTGTCTAGCATATACATAGCGATACTTGTTGCAATACGTACATATTAACATTCTTTATGACATCCATGACATCCATCATGCGCTATAATCTATACATACAACATATATCACTGAACGTACGTATTGACATGCATCATAGCGCATGTGGACATACTACCACCATAACACGTAAAAAAAAAGAAGAAAAAAAATAATAATATAAAGAATGCACTCATCGTACATATCAGTAGGTTCACATTGCATATGTATATAAACATTGTGTGCTGGAGCATACACATACTGCTGCATTAGCATATAGCATTGGGGTCAGTCATTATACACAGAAAATACCTTGCATTTTTCACATTGTACGCCATATCATGAACATGTACTATCATACATGAATTATGCCATGTACATATAAGTTCTCATCATGCATGTTAGTCATTGTATATACCAATGCATGTCTTACATGCTCATTCCATGTAAATACACGTACTTTGTGAACGCTATTTGTTTCTTGCAGACACTTTCATTGCATACCTCGTATTGCACACATATTCCACTCACGGTACATAATCATTCGTATATTGAGTCCCTTGCCATGTACACTATTTGTATATATTTTGCACTTTTATGTATGTAAGTTTTGCCATTTCCCACGACTCATTTGCGCAGATTATCATGCCAGATCATCTTCATCTTACATCACATATGTATTCCTATCATGTCTAAACCATGTCATGTGCACATACACCATGTATCGTGAACATTCATTCTCATATTGTGCCATATCTTGTACTCATGCCTTAATTATGTACTGCTTACATGTACAATGCACATCATTTGTCATGCATTGTTTATGCACTCACACTCACTTATAATTTCTTGTAGATGTTTCACGTATATACGTCATTGCACATATTTCATGTATGCATTTTTATATAATATGTTTTTACACATGTTTTGTGCATATGGTTCCTTACACGCATTACTGATATGCATGACGCCATTGAATTCATCTTTCCCTGTACATGATTTTTAACATATAGTTTGCACATATTTTATGCAAAAAAAAAATCTTCTTTGTTGGCCTACACGATTTTTGTGTATATGCATTTTGATAAAGTCAAAATTTTTTGTGTTAAGCCATACCCTAAAATGCTGGCATGTTTGCACCTTATTGAGGTACCTCTGATTCAAGGTTTGACTCTGCCTAATTAGTTCTCAACTATGAATGGATTTGATCTTAACTCTAGAAATCTGAGTTTCATTCCACTTTGAATTAAGTAAGGGGTATATATGTTTGGTCTTTAAGAGCCAGATCACGTGAAGATATTTGACCATACCATGTCATTTCTAAGTTCAGAGCACTTTTGGCCCGTTTTAAAAACAAACTAAAAAAGCTAGTTGCAATTAGGGGATTGGATAAAAACTCACTAAGAGCACTAGAATCTTTCCAATTACCCGTCAAAGCGACCCCTGGATAAGGCTGAATCTAGAAAATAATTTAGGCACCATTTCTTTATATAGCTCTCTAAATTACCATTTCCTACCCTTATTGTGCAGTCGCTTGCTAGCCCCTTGAGCCTTTATTTTGGTATGCTAAATGCGTACCGATTTTATTGGTACACACGTCAAAACTACCCTTCGCCTAAAATGATTTTTGCTTCCCCTTAGAAGAGTGGCCGCTCTAATAAGGATGGATGTACATTATGACATTCTTTCGGACCATCAAAAGTCGACCCGATAAGAATGGGTTTACACTTTGGGGAAAAGAACTTCAATCTTTAACAATTTTTTGAGCTGTCAAAAATCGTCTTGATAAGAATGGATTTACACTTCAAGAAGGGAATTTCAATCATTGATAATTTTATGGGTTACCCAAAAATCACCCTGATAAGGATGGGTCTACATTTCGAGAAGAGAATTTCAATCATTGATAATTTTGTGAGATACCCAAAAATCACTCTGATAGGGATGAGCTTATACTTCAGGAAAGGGGTTAAATCATCGATAAACTTTTTGTGTAATTAGAGACATAAGCTTGCAAAAAAAATAAAAAACAAACGAAAGAAAAAAAAAGAAAGAAAAAATAGAGCTTAGGATAATCCCCCTTGATGAGTTCAGTAGTTATCTTTTTTAGCTTAATTGTTATACTGAGCTTGACAAGCTAAAGTGTTACCAAATTCAAATTCAAGAATATTTGGACAGTATACAACTGGAGTTGAAAATGGTGCTTTCATCCGTCAAATTAACGTTGCGGCCATTTTTCTCTAGCGACCTGATCCTCCTTCGACAGCCAATTACCTAAGCCTAACATTACAACCAAAGTAAGACCTCTTGATTCTTGGTTCGGTCTTATCTAATTAGCGGAGATGACCTTCTAATAAGATTTGGTATGTAGAAAGAGGCATATGGTATTTCTTGAACTTCAAGCGAGAAGCCATGAGTGCATTAGTGCATTCGAGTTGAGTCTCGTCTCCAAAATTGTATCTAGAATTTGCTTTCAAATGATAAAAAAAAAAATATGTTTTGGCCTTTTGCGCATACACACAGAGATTGTATGGTATGCCTTGTATTTACATGTTAATTTAGTAAACTTTGATGTCTACATATTTATCTTCTTGCACTCCTGAATTCTTTTGCTAACATTGAGACATTTGAGAATGTGGTTCATTCAGTGCGTTCAAGGACAAATAGAAACTCGAGTTTGGGGTGCCTAATAGGTTGCAATCATTTCACAATCTTGGGGTACTTCTTAATGCCACTCATGAAAGTGATACTTTGTCAGCAATATTCTTTGTACATATGCTTTCTATAAATGTTTTTACACATAACTGTATCAAACATTCTTATAAAATAGTTTTTCATATATAATTCTTGGTGCATGTCTTTTAGTATAAGATCTTTAGCAAGCATATTTCATAGATACTTTTGCGTACATAGCTATCTAAACTTCATTTTTATAATTAATTATTTTCACGCATTCTGTGGACATATCCTTTGCATATATATCACATGCACATCTTTCGCATGCAGACATACATATGATTTTTTCTGCATAATTATCCATAACATCACACACATCCAATTCTTCACATAGCCTTCATGTATATAATGACTTCCACCTATATTTGCATGTGATTCTTCACATCTATGCCGGTGAATGACTCTCTACCTTCACAGGTATGATCATTTGTATATATTTTGTATTCATAATCTCCTTGCATATATTTTATGCTTGATCTTTTGCACGTATTTCTCATTCATGATCATTTACAAATATTTTACAGAATACGATTCTTTGTACACATTCCATAATCTTTTATCATGCACGTGACTGTAACATATATGTCATGTATGCAATTCTCTGCATGCATATCACATTTGTAATCCATGCATAGTACACATGCTACACACTTAAATTTCACGCATGCATAACATCGCATGTCATTTCATACATGCATAACTCTTAGATTTCGTAAATGCATAACTTTGTGTGCCATCTCATACATACATGGTGTTTCACATGCATTCCATGCATACATGGCTTTTCACATGCATTCCATGCATACAAAGTGTCCCGTGTCTACTAGATAATGTACATCAATCTCAACCTCGTGACTTCACATGTTAACATTTCTCAATCCCTCTGAGGAGGCCAAATTTCAAAGTCCTCTTAAGAGGAAAATTTTTAAGTCCTCTTGAGAGGCAAATCTCTAAGTTCTCATAGGGGGCAAATCTCAAAGACCTCTCAGGGGGCAATCATTTCAAAGTTCTCGCAAATTTAAGTCTTTTGAGGAGGCAAAACCTGTAAGCCCTCTGAGGAGGCAACCTCTAAACTCTCTGAGGAGGCAAAACCTGTAAGCCCTCTGAGGAGGCCAAACCTCTAAGCCCTCTGAGGAGGCAAAACTCCTAAACCCTCTAAGGAGGCAAACCTTTAAGCCCTCTAAAGAGGCAACCTCTAAGCCCTTTGAAGAGGCAAAACCTGTAAGCCCTCTGAGGAGACAACCTCTAAGCCCTCTGAGGAGACAACCTGTAAGCCCTCTGAGGAGGCAAAACCTGTAAGCCCTCTGAGGAGGCAAACTTCTAAGCCCTCTGAGGAGGCAAACCTCTAAGCCCTCTGAGGAGGCAACCTCTAAGCCCTCTAAGGAGGCAAAACCTATAACCCCTCTGAGGAGGCAACCTCTAAGCCCTCTGAGGAGGCAACCTGTAAGCCCTCTGAGGAGGCAAAACCTGTAAGCCCTCTGAGGAGGCAACCTTTAAGACCTCTTAGGAGGCAAAACCTGTAAGCCCTCTGAGGAGGCCAAACCTTTTAAGCCCTCTGAGGAGGCCAAACCTTTAAGCCCTTTGAGGAGGCCAAACTTGTAAGTCCTCTGAGGCGGCCAAACCTTTAAGTCCTCTGAGGAGGCAACCTTCCAAGTCCTCTTAAGAGGCAAATCCCTAAGTCCTCTTAAGAGGCAAATCATTCAAAGTCCTCTTCAGAGGCAAACCTTCAAAGTCCTCTGAGGAGGCAAACCAACCAAAAACCTCTCAGGGGGCAACCAACTAAAGACCTCTCAGGGGGCAAACCAACCAAAGTACTCTAAAGAGGCAAACCTTCAAAGTCTTCTGAGGAGGCAAACCAACCAAAGACCTCTCAGGGGGTAGATTAACCAAAGACCTCTCAAGGGGCAGTCAATCTCCAAGTCCTCTTAAGAGGCAATTCTCTAGGTTAGAAACTGACCCGGCTAAGGCTAGACACTGCACAGGTTAGATGCCGATCCGACTGAGGCTAGACACCGCACTGGTTAAATGCCGAAACGACCAAGGCTAGACACCGCACAGGTTAGATGCCGACCCGACTGAGGCTATACACTGTATAGGTTAGATGCCGATCCGACTTAGGCTAGACACCGCACAGATTAGATGCCGAAATAACTAAGGCTAGAAACCGCATAGAATAGATGCCGATCTGACTTAGGCTAGACACCGCACAGGTTAGACGCCGAAATAACCAAGGCTAGACACCGCACAGGTTAGATACCGAAATAACCAAGGCTAGACACCGCACAGGTTAGATGCCGATCCGACTTAGGCTAGACACCGCACAGGCTAGATGCCGAAATAACTAAGGCTAGACACCGCACAGGTTAAATGTCAAAACAACCAAGGCTAGATACCGCATAAGCTAGATGCCGAAATAACCAAGGCTAGTGTGATGCGCACCGGTGTCCCTCGGCCGCCCTTATGACCGCCCGCTTGAGGGCGATCGGGCAATTGAGGGTCTGCTAACAGCTTGCAATAAATTGCAAGTGCGTCTATGTTGGGCAACAAGGAGGTTTCATGGAGTCGCCACCCAATAGAACATTGGAAAAGTTTCTCTCGCCTCGGAGAGACTAAGACTGCGCTTAGTATCCATTTTGGGCCAACCAAAGGGGTCTTGGAGGGTGAACCTCTCGCCCTAAGGAGCCTAGGATTAACGCCAAAATCTCGTGACACAAGAGGTGTCTTGGAGGGTAAACCTCTCGCCTCTTTGAGCCCAAAGACCAGAGATGGGTTCGGGACTTCTCATTTATTTCTACCTCGATTATTTTATGATCGAATTTTAATTATCATTAATTCGCTCTCTCTCCACATGATGCAATTGATTAAAAGGCACATTTATTCACATTTTAGAAAGCGGTAATTGTGCAAATAAATAGTGAAAGCAATAAATTACAATAATACAAGGAGCGGAATACAACTCCCTTTTATAAATGTGCGATACATACACAAATCGGGGCATTGCTTATTTTGAGGACTTTGGTCCTCGCATGCATCATCATCAAAATGGATATTTATATTGTGAGGATTTTTATTGGATAAAAATAGGACATTGGGTCCTTATGTTTATGAAAACCTCTCTTTATTAAATATAAAACATTAATCAATTTTTATATTTAACGGGATACAAAAAGGGTATACTCATGTGCATAAAATAATTAATGAATAAACAAATAAAGGAAATAACCAAGAAGGTTAGAAAATTAAACCTGACGGAATCCTCCGAGCATGATAGATCGCCCCTCGACTCAGGATAATCCAAGAAAATCAATATATGCTCACAGAAGGTTAAAAGATGTTAATATATGAAAGCTCAATATAAATAAAGTCAAAAGACTTGAGAGAGATAGAAAAGATTTGAAAACATGGAGACAGGAACCAGCGACGGTCATCTGTCAAGTGACCGACGGGCATCAGTCAAAGTGACCAACATATGTCGTCGCTCACTCAAGAGAGAGGGCATCTGTGAGTGGGGTGACCGACGGGCGTCAGTGAAGTAGATGACCCGTCAGTCACCACTGTCTCCGAAAATAAACAGTAAAAAACTCTCTTTTCAATGCAAAAAAGGATTTTTATCACAAAATGAGATGAAGAGAATCAAAATAAAGAAAAGTGAAAGCAAAAAGCCAAAAGAACAGCAAAAATAAAGAATACAGATGAAATAATAAGGAGAATAAGTCCAGAATATTTACCCTCAGATAATGTTTTAGTGAGATTCTTGGTATCGATTAAAGTCCCGCACATTCCACGAGAAACGAAATGAAGGGTCAGGAAAGAGGAAAATAGATTGTTTCCTTCTTAACCCTTCAAAAATATTGACTTTGGAATCAACAACTTGAAGAAAACTAATTAGTTTTATCTCCTTTTTAACGGTTTGATTCTCAAATTAAAAGAAATTTCTTGATGTGTGTGTTTGCTGGAAGAGAGAGAAAATGCGCTTGAAATTTGGCAGAATTTCCCCTTTTGAAAATTTTTGCAACCCTTTTTAGGAAGAAATTCAAAGCTTTTATAGGCCAGGCACGACCGACGGGCATCGGATGTGGAGACGGGCGTCGGAAGAATCCTTCTGACACAAGGATTCATCCGACGGCCCTGCCATTTCCACCGACGGGCGTCGGAGAGGTTGCGTGCTCCGGGAAATTAGCTGGCGTGCTCCGGAAGAAGCGGATCTGTCCGACGGGCGTCGAAAAAACCATAGACCGTCTATGACCCTAAGAGACGGGCTGGGCTCCCACAGACGGGCTAGCCGTCTGTCGAGAAAAACATACTTTTTGACTCAAAAATTCCCGTTTTTCCCCCCTCTGCCTACAAAAGGTGAAAAGACTCATTTCTCGTAGAGCGTAGGACTAAAACCTCCGAATCCAAACTGTTTATACAGGCTCAGATACTGATTTCATCATAGGATAATCTCTGATCCGGACCGCTCCGGGACACGGTGCTTACAGTTGCCCCCAGTTTTGGGAAAACTAGTGCACGAGCACCTAGACGAGCCAAAACTCAGAGAATGGACAGAAAGGAAGAAAGCGTACCTGTGGCGGTTCTTACCTTCCATGCCTTTGCCGGGTAGACCTCATCTCAGTCTATTTCAGCGGGTAGAGATATCCCTATCGGTCTCGTCTTGACCTGTAGGTGTTGGTGAGATGCAACATTTTCTAGCCACGACCTCGATGTGAAAAGCGGTGTTTCTTTAACCACAACTTCGATTGTTTCTGCTGGCCTCGTCTCGGCTCGCGCAGTTTTGAGGAGATGCAGCACTCTCTGGCCACAATCTCGGTGTGAAGAGCAGTGTTTCTCTAACTGCAACTTCTGCTTCTGCTGGCCTCGTCTCGGCTTGCGCAGGGTTGAGGAGATGTAGCACTCTCTGACTACAAATCCGCTGTGAAGAGCAGTGTTTCTCTAATTGCAACTTCGATTGGTGAGAAGCAGTACTCTCTGACCACAGTCTTGAAATGAAGAGTAGTATTCTCTAACTACAACTTCAATTGTTGAAGTTCCCTTGCTGACCCCCATCCAATCTGCAAGGTGCGTAGCACTCTCTGGCTGCCACGTGAACTGTGAGATGCGGTACTCTCTTACCGTAATCTCGATTTTGTAGAGGAGGAGACCTCGCTGGGTTCCTCGTTCCAAGAAGACATGAATCTTAGGCGCCCTTGTTCGGACTTTTAATCGATGCTTGTGTTCGGATCGATGTTTCTCTGTACCTGTGCGATAAAAGGTTTGGTTAATTCATGTCTGAGTTGTCATCTTTCAACATGTCTATGAATGGTGTGATTTTGCTTTATCTGCCATGTCATGTTTCATTTATATTCTTTTTTATTGAGTTGTCATTCATCATTTTTCATTTTTTGTTTTCCTTATTTTGGAATATGAGCAAATGTGAAAGCATATATTCATCTGTAATATGAATGAATCCAAAATAACTGAATAAATGCATAAAACTGAAAACAAAAGTTTTTCACTAGAAATATCTATTTTTGTACAATGTATATACAAAGTGAAAATGTACAAAAATACAAAAGTGACTCCCTGAACATCAGAGGGGTGTGTAGTCAGAGGGCTCATCAGGATCCTCGTCATCTGATATGTGCACTGTCCCTGGCGGAGGTGGAGGTGGAGCTGGCTGTGCCAGAGGTGGAGGCTGAGCCGTGGAGGGTCCTGCCTCAGCATCATGGGCCCGTCTGAATCTAATCTGAGCATAGCCATCCAAGAAGGGCTGGGTACAAGTCCTCATAAACCCTAAGGTCTCTGAGACTGTGCCTCCTAGCTTCTTGAATGCCTGGCTCATCTGAATGGTTTGCTCGCTGGCGGCCCTCCTCATCAGCTCTAGGCGCTGCTCTGTCTAGCCTCTGGCCCTGGGCGATCTGCTCTATCAGCCTCGCCTGCTCATCTCTAAAGGTCTCCATGACCTGAGCCTGCTCTCGTGCTGTGTGCTCTATATAACCGGCCTGCTCCTGAGCCAAACGCTCTATCGCCCGGGACTGCTCCTGAATGGCAGCCTGATGACGGTCCAACCTCTCCTGCAGAGCTCTGTCCCTCTCCTCCGTCGTCGCTCGAGGGCTGCGAACATAGTTGTGAGGAGCTGAGAGAAGTTAGGCTGCGCTGGCTGCTGCTGTGCTGGCTCTGGCGGCGGGGCCGTGGAGGTAGATGCCCCTGGGTCACCCCGGGAGTATGGGTGATACCTCTCGGGGGGCCTGTGGGTAGACCTTTGTACCTTAGTGCTCGGTGATGGGGCAGGAGTCGGTGCCCTGGATGCCGATGGAGTGCTAAAAAGCTCATCCATAGCGAACTCTATGTCGAAATCCGATGGAGTCCTGGGCTGCTCCTGCTGTGGGGGCGGTGGCACGGTCTGAGGCTGAGGCTGGGGAGGCTGAGGAGGCTGAGGAGACTGAGGAGGCTGCTGCTCTGGTTGCTCCGGGTCTAGACCCAAAGGGGGAAGGGAGAACATTCGCCTGGTCTCGTGGATGGACAACACTCTGTAAGCCTCTGCCTGCCCTGATATCTGGGAGATCATCCCCATCTGCACTGCTGCGGCGGCATCCACATGTATCCCCTCATCCAGGGGTCCTCTCAGCCTGTCCGGGGCAACTCCTAACCCCAAAAGCAGACGAGTGATGACTCCTCCCACTATCACCACTGGTGTCAGTCCTCTACCAACTCTGACCAAGTTAACCAAGATCTCATGGCTAACGTTGAGGCGCTGGCCTGCCACCATAGCCCAGAGGCTCCAGATCTCGGCCGCATTAAGTGACCCTGGATTACCAGCTCGACCAAGGTACGAACTGGATAGCACTCTGTGCAGGTACCGGAGTGCCTGAGACACCAGTACGGTGCTCTTCGCTGTATCATGATCATACAGCACTCCTGGTAAGGCAATGGCCGCCCAGTGGGCGCGTCTCACCGCTCGCCGTGGGATCTCGACCCCCTCCTCTGTGGGAAGTCCCATGGCCTGTGCGAATCTCTGCCTGGTGATGCTAAACTGCTGGCCATCGAACCAGAACTGGACCACCCCTGGCTCCGTGTCTGATCTCTGAAAGCCGCCATAACGTAGGGTGGCTAGGACCTGCCGGGTAGCCTCTGGGAAGGTCTGGAATGCAGGGTCAAGAAACTCGGTCCATCCGGCGCCCTCAACAAGCACGTCGACCTCCGGGGCCATCCCTAGGGCCTCTAAGAACGGACGGGACACGAAGCGGCTAGCCCGAATCTCCACCTGAGCCAGCGCTCTGTATCTCTGAGCTGACTTATCGTCCATCCAACCCGAAACCTCGACCTCGGGCTGGGCCTGTGGCGCTCTGCAGCTAGAAGGCATCCTGCAAAAAGGAATGTTAGATGGTGAAAATTTGATAAGACAGGCGTTATTAGGCTCGTTTCCGAGGTGAAAGCCCATTTAGGCCTCACCCGGGCAATAGCGGCCTAAATACGAGTTAAAAAAAAACAGATAATGAATGAGAAGGGGCGAACGTCATGTCAAGGGATGTTGCCCAGCATGCTTCGCACATATCAAAACAGAGGAAGCATGCAATCGGCATGGAAATATTTAAAGCGAATGAAAATGGGCTTTCTAGACCCTAAGGCATGCATTATACACAAAAATATTCAATTCCAGAATAAAAAAATAAAATTTGGGCAGCACCCCGGCAAGGGTGTGCCTAACCCCCTGCACAAAAAGGCATCAAACCAGGCCTCAGGCCTCAACAACAATATTAAGATATAAATGGGACGCACCCCGGCAAGAGTGTGCCCCCAACAACACAAAATAATGGCCTCAGGCCTCAACAACACAATATATGCGCTGAAAAGCCTATTTCTAAGGCGACAAAGGTGTAGAAAAATTCTATTTATGTGATCATGCAAAAGTTCAGATTAATTGCACTACAAAATAAAAAAAAAACGGGCAGTACTCTCCCTAGATTTTTAAGGCATCTAAAGCATTCTAGCCATTTCTAAGGCTAAAGGGAGAAGAATGAATGAAGAAATAAATTAAATAAAAAGTAGAGTAGTTATTTTACTTACTTACAGTCGCGAAAAGTGTAGAAAAACTGAAGAAATATGAATGTCTGAGCGTCCGGTGAGTGGAGAACGCTAAAAAATGAAGAAATTGCAAGAAAAATGAGAAGAAGGCTTGAAAATGCAGAAAAAAAACGCTAAAGAACCGTTTTTGAGAGGGGGAGTGAAAGTGATAGCGCCGCTGGTCCGTCTGTTACTCGCCCTTATATAGAGTTTCATAACCGACGGGCTGGGCGTCTGTAGGAGCGACCGACGGGCTGGCCGTCTGTCGTTCCCAATTCCTCAATTAATGCGAATTTAATGCGCGTGATGAATGCTATGCTGACGTGTGCATCTGCCAGGTGGATCTTAACCGACGGGAAGGCCGTCCCTTTTGAGAGACGGGTAGGCCGTCGGTGATGCCTTTCTATAAATTCTTCCAAAAATTTTGCTCCTCTTGTGTCTCTTCATTTTCCCAACCTCTTGAGCCCTTTATTCTTCTTAGAATGTCTTCCTCTCTAGTCCAAAGAATGCACCGCATCTTAGATGACAAGCACACTTGGGAACCAGGCGCCCTTTCCTCTCTGTCTAGGCTAAAATACCTGTGTCGGGTCAAAGTTGATCAGAACCTTCTTCTGGCGGCGACCCACTTCTGGAACTCCTGGTTTGACGTCTTCTGGTTCACTTACCAAGAGCTGTGTCCCCTACCTGAGGAGTTCGCTGCCATTCTTGGAGCCTGGTTCCCTCCTAACGCTCTGCCCTGCGTCCCCCGTTGCGGCCTACTCCAGACTCGGGACATAGCTATGGCTCTCGGCATACCTTTTTCTGAGGCCGTCCGGCTGATTTCTCTGGGCTCTTCCTTTGCCCTGGGGCCACTGATCGAGGCTTTAGATCAGTTCACTGACATCCCCACTTACCGGGTAAGCATCATATTTCTGTTTTGCATGATGAACTTTCTCACTGTTACTCCAGGGGGTTTGACAGGTGACCCTCGCCTGTTTGGAGTTCTGAGCGACTTTCATCTGGGATTATCACCCTTACCACTCATTCTGGCTGAGACCATTCTGGGCTTAGACTCTGTGAGCTCTGGATCCACTACCACCTTTACCAGCAACCCCTTATTGCTCCAGGTACGTCATTATTTTAAAGGTAGTGCGTCCCTTATGGATTTTCACACTAGCTTTTCTTAGCGGGAGGTGCGTCCTTTCGGATTTTCACACAATCCTGTGCCTTATTTTTGCCTGAAGTAAACCCTACTTACTCCAGCGGCTTTTTTTTTTCTTTTTTTCTTTTTTTTTTCTTTCAGATCTGGCTGCAAGAGAAACTGAGGATGATGTCTGAGCCACCTCCTCGAGTTATTCCACAGTATTCGCCGAGCCATTTCCTTTCGCATCGACGACTGTGTGAACGTGCCACTGCTGGGGAAGGCATCATCAGATTTGGCGAGCTGTCAGATGATGATATCAGTTTCATATCTGCCTGGCTCCTACTGTCTCATGTGGTCATTAATGGGCCATCGGGGTGTGTTCCCCTCTGTGGGCTCCGTCGAGCCACCTTCTGTATCACTTCTCGATGTACGCGTCAGCTCGGGATGACCCAGGATGTGGTGAGGGTTCCCTTGTCTTTCTGGGGAGGAGCTCTTTCGGCTGCGTTCGCCTCAAGGTATCATGAGCTGTGGAGTAAACTACCAGTGAAGACTGTTATTCCGAGGTTCGGCGATCATTCTGTGGCTTCAACTAGCGAGTACAAGAAGTGGATCCTTAGTCCAGCATCTGATAATAGGACACGAGGGCTCAAGCATCTGGTCGGCGAGAGCAGCAGCAGGACTTAGCTTAGCTTACATATGTATTTCTTTTGGTGTTACATTTCTCTTTAATGCAGAACTAGAAAATGACGAAAATGAAAAGAATAATATTCATTCTATTTCACGAAATTGTGTACCTTTTCATGTAATTTCAGCATACATGATCAGTTTTGACATTTACTCAACCGCGTACGCCCTATTAATACATGAAACCAAATTTTAACAGCATCAACTCCTGTTACCAATCGGCCCTCTCGGGTTTTCACGATCAGACATTTTCTCTCGTGCCTCTAATTTTTGCACAGGATGCCTTTTTCGGTTTTCACCCTGTCGAGGCGCCCAATTTTAGCACGGCCGCCTTTTTTCGGTTTTCGACATGCAGGGCATTTTATTCTCTTCTTTTTATTTTGGTCTTTAGCCATGGAACCTTTTGAGCCTATCGACATTGATCGGTTCTTTGAATTCATTTCCATCGCTATCTGACAAGATTGTAGCCCCTTTGGACAACAGCTTTTTAAGGATATACGGCCCCTCCCAGGTTGGTCTGAATTTTCCTCTGATATCTGGTATACCTGGTCTCATCTGCTTGAACACCAAGTCCCCTTCCTTCAGCGGATGCTTTCTCACCTTCTTCCCGAAAGTTCTGGCCAACCTCTTCTGGTAGATCTGATTGTGATAATAAGCTTTCAGCCTACTCTCATCCAGCAAGTTTAAGTACTGTAGCCTCTGCCGTGCCCATTCAGTCTCCGAAATTTGGGCTTCCATGACTACTCTCAGCGATTGGAGCTCTACCTCAACTGGCAATACCGCCTCCGTCCCGTATACCAGAGAAAATGGCGTAGCGCCCGTAGATGTCCTCATCGTGGTCCTGTATCCCCACAGTGCGAAGGGTAGCTTCTCTGCCCAGCCTTTGTAGGTTTGGACCATCTTGGATAGGATCCTCTTTACATTTTTATTGGCGGCCTCTACTGCCCCGTTAGCTTGTGGTCGGTAGGGAGAGGATTTATGGTGCTTGATGCCATACTTCTCAAGGAGCTTCCTGGTTTCCCCCATGAACTGCACCCCGTTGTCAGACACTATGTGGTGAGGGAGGCCATATCTGCAGATCAGATTTCTCTCTATGAACTTGGCCATATCTCTTGCATCAATCTTCTTGAAGGATTCTGCTTATACCCATTTGGTAAAATAGTCAATCGCGACTATGATGTATCTGTGCCCGTTAGATGTCGTAGTGCGAATCTCTCCAATGATATATATCCCCCAAGCAGCGAAAGGCCAAGACGATGTCAGGTTATGTAGCTCTGATACTGGTAGGTGTCTCAAGTCTGCGTATTGTTGGCACAACTGGCATTGTTTGACATATTTTGAGCAGTCATTGTCCATCGTAAGCCAATAGAAGCCTTGTCTCATGATCTTCTTAGCCAGAGTCAAACCGTTCATGTGAGCCCCACAGACGCCTGCATGGGTCTCCTCCATTACCTTGCGAGCTTCTTTTTCATTTAAGCACCTGAGCTGAATCCCATCTGCCTATCTTTTGTACAATACCCCTTCCAAGGATATGAACTGAGTAGATAGTTTCCGGATCATCCTCTGGTCTTTCTCAGTAGCTTCCTCTGGAAACTTATTGCTTTCCAAATAATTTATAATGTCAAAGTACCATGGTTTCCCATCCGCCACTTCTACTTCCATTACAGGCTTGATCTGAAAGCTGGGCTTCTCAAAACTCGAAATCAGTACTGGCTTCATAGCTACCCCTTCAGGATTATCCCATATCGACACTAAGGTTGCCAACGCATCAGCTAGACGATTCTCATCTCTTAGCACGAAGTGGAAAGTGCAGGTTTCAAACTGCACACATACATCTTTCAAATATTCAACATACGGTACCAGCCGCTCTTCTTTTATAGCCCACTCACCTCGGATCTGGTTAATCACCAAGGATGAGTCACCAAAGACTTCTACATTCTTTGCCCCCAAAGCAGCTAGAGCCTCTAACCCGAAAGTGCATGCTTCATATTCGGCTTCATTGTTGGTTGCTTTGTACTTCAGTTTCTTGGCTAGAGGGAGTTTCTCATTATCTGGGGTTGTCAAAATAATTCCAACTCCGGCCCCTTCTGTTATTCACTGCCCGTCGAAATGTAACTGCCATCCTTGGACAGAGATCGCGATTGTGCTCTCATCAGGAAAGGTGAACTCGGGAGTATCTCCTTGAATAGTATGCTCAGCAAGAAATTTGGCTACGGCTCGCCCCTTAATAGTTTTGCGGGTGATGTATTCAACATCAAACTCCTGTAGCAAAAGCAGCCACCTCCCCATCTTACCAAGCAAAGACGGCGCTTCTTGCAAATATCTCAACGAATTCTGCTTGGCCACTGCCTGAACTTTGTATGAGTGGAAGTAATGTCTCAGTTTCTTTGATGCCCAAATCACTGCGAGGCAGATTTTCTCTACTTCAGCATATTTTATCTCATAAGCCAGGAACTTCTTGCTGAGGTAATAAACTGAGAATTCCACTCCAAACTCATCCTCCTGAGCCATCATGGCGCCCACATAACTGCCTTCCACTGCCAGATACAGGATAAGCGGTTTGACTGGTTGCGGCGGCCTTAACACTGGCGGATTTAACAGATATTCCCTAATGCTGTCAAAGGCTTTCTGGCAGTCTTCGTTCCAGACCACAGGCTGATCCTTTCTATGTAGTTTAAAGACAGGCTCGCATATCGAAGTGAGCTTGGCAATGAATCGGCTGACGTACTGCAGCTTGCCCAGGAAGCTCCTTACATCCTTTTCCTTTTGCGGCATGGGCATTTCTCTGATGGCCTTCACCTTGTCTGGGTCAATTTCTATTCCCCTCTAGCTGACGACATGTCCCAATAGTTTTCCTGAAGTCACTCCGAAAATGCACTTCTTGGGGTTAAGTCGCAGATTGTACTTCTCAATCCTGGTGAAGAACTTCTCTAGAGCTTCAAAGTGGCCCTCTCTAGTGGCTGATTTGACCATCATGTCATCCACATACACCTCTACTTCCTTGTGGATCAGGTCGCTTAGAATCTTGGTCGCCATCCTCTGGTATGTGGCTCCCGCATTTTTCAGGCCAAAAGGCATGACCTGGTAAGCATAGGTCCCCCACTCTGTGATGAAAGTGGTCTTAACCCGGTCAGCTATCTTATTCAAGATTTGGTTGTAGCCCATATAACCATCTCCAAAGCTGTACATTGCGCAGTTGGCGGCACTGTCTATCAACACATCAATGTGGGGTAGTGGAAAATTATCTTTAGGGCAAGCCTTGTTTAGATCTCGATAATCCACACATACCCTGACTTTCCCATTTTTCTTCGCTACAGGGACCACGTTTGCCAACCATGTAGGATACTGCACTTCAACAAGGAATTTGGCCTCAATCTGTTGTCGAATCTCCTCCTTGACCTTGTCTGCCCATTTTGGCCTGAGCCATCTCAACTTCTGCTTTATGGGCTTATAATCTGGATAAGTCGGGATGGCATGTTCTGCTACGTCTTGGTCGATCCATGGCATGTCCTCATAGGTCCAGGCAAAGACTTTTTCATGTTTTCTTATTATTCTCTCAAATTTTTCTCTCTCATCAGGAGTTATATTTGATGCTATTATAATTTCTTTCGGATTTTCTGAGGTTCCAAGATTAAAAGGCATTGTATCAGTGGAATCAATATCAAAAATTGATGGAATATGATCATGTTCATGCATGTTGAAATTATTAGAAACATCGCAAAAGTAAGAGAAATCATTTGCCTTATTAATAATATTATAATTGTCATTTACATCATAAAAAAGTTCTGGAATAAAAAGACAATCTAAGCTAGAGTCTTCTTCTGCCTCCCTAGAGGTTGATGCTGCTGCAGCTTGCTCATTGGCTTCCTGATTCAGCAGAGGCCCTTCAGGTATGTCCGAGGAAATCTTTAAATCCCCCATCTTTAGTTCTATTTCTGCCATCTTCTCTTTCCCTTTCAGCCTGGCAAACAACTACTTCTCGGTGACAACCTCTTCGGGCTCGCATCTGTCCCAAGCAATGCACTGAGTCATGACCTCTTCATCCCAGAAGCTCTCAGCGGTCCCAGTCAAATACATCGTTGAAGATCTCAAATCCGGGGACAATTCTCCCATTCACCCACTGCGGCTCATCTTCACCAGTATGAGCGCATACTGAGGATGCGGGCACAAAGCTTTCTGAAATATGAGGGATCTTATCTACTGTCTTCTTCTTGCCAAAACCGCCTCTGTACCCCAGACCCTTCCGGTTCTTCTGACCTCGAGTGGTGATTGCAGTCTGCAGCCCCTAAGAGTTTCTGCCTAAACTAGCCCAGGGAGATAGCGCATCTTTTTCATCATGTTAACCACAGCTGGGTTATCCACTGACCCATGCTCTTCTCCTATCATTGACACGTGGAAGCCATTGAAGGGCTGATTAGCAATTTTAAGAGCTAACACCTGATTCTCTCTGGCCGCCTTAATACTCCCCTTCGAGCGGGAACTTTATCATTTGGTGGAGCGTGGATGGTACTCCTCCTAATCTGTGAAACCAAGGCCTCCCAAGCAGGGCTGAGAAATTAGCTGGGATGGGCAGAACCACAAACTCTACTTCTACCTCAATGGGTCCCGTCTTGACCAGGGTCTTGAATGTTCTCGAGGCTTGCCTTCTCGAATTATCATAGGCTGTAATTGTCAAGTCTGATTCTCGGAGCATATCCTCACTCAATCTAAAAGCCTGAAGGGCTATCAGAGGGCAAACATTGATAGAAGATCCATCATCTACCATAATGCAAGCGGTGTGCTTATCGTTAATCTGTGCTTTGATGTACAGAGGTGGGTTATGATCGTGGCCCTCGACTGGCAGGTCGGCATCGGAAAAAACCAATCTCTCGCCCGATCCTCCTTTAACTAGACCCAGAAGTTTTGATGGGGAAATTGTGGTGGCAACAGTGGACTCAGTCAAAGCCTCTACCACTTTCTACCTGTGAGAAGGGGACTGTCTTAAAAGAACCCAGATGGATATTTGAGCTGCGGTCTTTTTCAACTGCTTAACAATCTGGTTCTCCTCTGGCTCTTTTTCCGTTGATGGTTGCACTGGTTCCGGTACCCTCGTAATCTCAGGGACCACTCTCCCACTTCTTGTCACAGCCCCTAATTCTTCTTCATCCTCATCAGATCTCCACAAGTCAGAGTTCATCTCTCTTTCCTCTTCGGCCTCTCCGCCGCTCTCACTGCTTGACCAACAATCAATGGTTGCTACTACTGCTCTTTCCTCTCCATCCTCAGAACAAACAACAGCAATACTCTCGTTCCCGTATAAATCCTGCAGCACATACCACTCTGGCAAGCTGGATCCGACCATAAACACTGGTGGTGGCACGGCATTATAATCAGGCTTCTTCTTGTCTTCCCTCTTCTCCGGGTCGAAAATCCGCTTGTCATCAATCAGATCTTGAATAGAGTGCCTCAGTGCCTTACACTTGTCTGTTAGATGGCCTGTGTGCTGATGAAATGCATAGTATTCATTGTCCTTGTGACCTGGCTTCCCTTGCGTCATAGCAGGCCTAGGAGCCAAAGGTTGCAACTTTCCTTCTTTCATCAACCTTCTTAAGACCCAAGACAGTGGTCTTTCTAAGTTCGAAAACTTCCTCGGGGTAGTTGTGTCAGTAGCAGACACCTCAACCGTTCTTCTGGTGCTACTACTGGGACCAGTTGGCCTACTGGTTCCTTGACCGGTATTAGTCCTTTTTGCAAAATTGTCATTGTTAGCTTTTCGAGCTAAGAACTCTCCCTCTGCCTCAATGGCTATGTCTTTCAGAGATTTCCAATCCTTCAACCCTTTCATCCTCAAACTATCCTTCAAATACGGGCTTGCGTTCTTGATAAACAGGCGGATCTGGTCTTGGGTGTCTGGCTTTCTTCGCATTTCCATTACCCTATTTTGCCAGCGGGTGAGATAGTCGTGAAAAGATTCCCCGGCCTTCTGCTGGAGCAATTCGAGATCTTTAAGAGTCACCTCCATCCTGGTGTTGCAATCGTATTGCCTCAAGAATTCCTCTGTGAGTAGATTCCAATCTTCCTTAGTTCGACGATCGAGGCTATGGAACCAATCGATGGCAGGGCCAGTCAGACTCAAGAAAAAGTACTCTACCTTCTGCCTCTTAGACAAAGTGGTCCCTTTCATGACCAGAGAGTATTGCTTTACATGGGCCGTCGGGTCAGAGGTACCGTCAAATTTTGGCACGTCAGGCATCTTTAAATTGTAAGGAATTGGGTCTTCTCCCTCTAGTTCCTTATCCTCCGGGCTCATTCCCTGACCTCTACTCAGCATACGGGCCATGGCTTCAAAACTCTCTTCCATCTTCTTCAGAATAAACTCATCAGTTTGGGGTGCCTTCCCTCTCTTAGATACAGAACTCATTTTGTCGTCTTCGTCATCCCTGTCATCATCTACCCTCAGCACTGGTCTTCTTCTCTGCCCTCCCGAAGCTACTGACCTCAGCTCTATTGGTGGCAGCCGAATAGGCTCTTCTTGCCTCTCAGCTCTTTCCTCTTCTCGCTCATTCTGTCTCATGGGAGGAGGAGGTGGTGGATTCTGCGGAGCATTCTGTTATGCCAAAGCAGTTAGCATGTTCATCATTCTGCCCTCAAATTCCTCAAATCGTTGGCCCATTTCTTCTGCAATTATGGCCCTGGTGGCATCCTCTCCCCTAGGTGAGTTTGCCATCTCAGATACGGTACAGCTGACTTCCGGTAAGATCTCTGAAAGGCCCTCTCTACCTGGTAATTCAGATGCAGGAACTCGGATCAATCGTCCGGTAGGCGATCTAGTCCACCTGGGCAGATCTATGATGGCTGCAGGGACAATGCGTTAGATATGATGCATGGAATGCAGATGCAATGCGTGGTTGTGATATGCAACACCCACAAAACACAAGCAAGCAAGTAGGTCCTTCCACCCTTATTTCTCCCACACACGTGGTCGTGCGGTCTCTTTCCTAGACGGGATTAGCCCAAGGGTCAGCAGGGGACCCAGTGGACGCGTATGTTGTACGGCGAAAAGCCGGCAGCATGACACTCCTATGCTAATGTACAAGCGAATGGATAATGATCATCACGTATTTGGATATTCCAAAAATTTCGACATGACCCTTCCGGGGCATGAAAGCCTTTGGCTAGCTTGCCAAGCAAGACATCTGGACTCACCCAATACATGAGGATCCATACAGCAAGCATAGAATTACGGTTCGTATCACCTGTGGAAAGTAGCTATGGCCATTACATGAGCTTTGGACAAGGGAGATGTTACTTTAGGGCTACCCAAGCATGATCTCTGCCGACAGGTCTAGCTCATCATGAGCATAACGACCAATCGGGTCATCATTTTGATATACTATTGAGGTACAAGGCTTGGGCTGGTGATTATCCTTAACACTTCCCTAAATTGAGTGAAAATAGGGTCGTGCTTCAGGAACGCACAGGGGCTAATAGAGGGACCAAACTAGCATATTCTAAGGCTCTAATGGGATGCAAATGCAAATGAGAAAAAGCAAATTTATGAATTAAACTTTGATCATAAATGTTAAACGAGGTATTTTCAAATCGAAATCTCGAACCATAACTCCCCAGTAGAGTCGCCAATGTGACGCACGCCGGTGTCTCTCGGCCGCCCTTATGACCGCCCGCTTAAGGGCGATCGGGCAATTGAGGGTCCGCTAACAGCTTGCAATAAATTGCAAGTGCGTCTATGTTGGGCAACAAGGAGGTTTCATGGAGTCGCCACCCAATAGAACATTGGGAAAGTTTCTCTCGCCTCGAAGAGACTAAGACTGCACTTAGTATCCATTTTGGGCCAACCAAAGGGGTCTTGGAGGGTGAACCTCTCGCCCTAAGGAGCCTAGGATTAACGCCAAAATCTCGTGACACAAGAGGTGTCTTGGAGGGTAAACCTCTTGCCTCTTTGAGCCCAAAGACCAGAGATGGGTTCGGGACTTCTCATTTATTTCTACCTCGATTATTTTATGATCGAATTTTAATTATCATTAATTCGCTCTCTCTCCACACGATGCAATTGATTAAAAGGTGCATTTATTCACATTTTGGAAAGCAGTAAATGTATAAATAAATAGTGAAAGCAATAAATTACAATAATACAAGGAGCGGAATACAATTCCCTTTTATAAATGTGCGATACATACACAAATCGGGGCATTGCTTATTTTGAGGACTTTGGTCCTCGCATGCATCATCATCAAAATGGATATTTATATTGTGATGATTTTTATTGGATAAAAATAGGACATTGGGTCCTTATGTTTATGAAAACCTCTCTTTATTAAATATAAAACATTAATCAATTTTTATATTTAATGGGATACAAAAAGGGTATACTCATGTGCATAAAATAATTAATGAATAAAAAAATAAAGGAAATAACCAAGAAGGTTAGAAAACTAAACCGGACGGAATCCTTCGAGCATGATAGATCGCCCCTCGAGCTCAGGATAATCCAAGAAAATCAATATATGCTCACAGAAGGTTAAAAGATGTTAATATATAAAAGCTCAACATAAATAAAGTCAAAAGACTTGAGAGAGATAGAAAAGATTTGAAAACATGGAGACAAAAACCAGCGACGGCCGTCTGTCAAGTGACCGACGGGCATCAGTCAAAGTGACCAACATATCCCATCGCTTACTCAAGAGAGAGGGCGTCTGTGAGTGGGGTGACCGACGGGCGTCGGTGAAGTAGATGACCCGTCGGTCACCACTGTCTCCGAAAATAAACAGTAAAAAACTCTCTTTTCAAAGCAAAAAAGGATTTTTATCACAAAATGAGATGAAGAGAATCAAAATAAAGAAAAGTGAAAGCAAAAAGCCAAAAGAACAGCAAAAATAAAGAATACAGATGAAATAATATGGAGAATAAGTCCGGAATATTTACCCTCAGATAATGTTTTAGTGAGATTCTTGGTGTTGATTAGAGTCCCGCACGTTCCACGAGAAACGAATTGAAGGGTCAGGAAAGAGAAAAATAGATTGTTTCCTTCTTAACCCTTCAAAAAGATTGACGTTGGAATCAAAAACTCGAAGAAAACTAATTAGTTTTAGTTCCTTTTTAACAGTTTGATTCTCAAATTAAAAGAAATTTCTTGATGTGCGTGTTTGCTGGAAGAGAGAGAAAATGCGCTTGAAATTTGGCAGAGTTTCCCCTTTTGAAAATTTTTGCAACCCTTTTTAGGAAGAAATTCAAAGCTTTTATAGGCCAGGCACGACCGACGGGCGTCGGATGTGGAGACGGGCGTCGGAAGAATCCTTCTGACACAAGGATTCATCCGACGGCCCTATCATTTCCATCGATGGGCGTCGGAGAGGTTGCGTGCTCCGGAAAATCAGCTGGCATGCTCCGGAAGAAGCGGATCTTTCCGACGGGCATCGGAAAAACCATAGGCCATCTGTGACCCTAAGAGACGGGCTGGCCTCCCACAGACGGGCTGGCCGTCTGTCGAGGAAAACATACTTTTTGACTCAAAAATTCCCGTTTTTCGCCCCTCTGCCTACAAAAGGTGAAAAGACTCATTTCTTGTACAGCGTGGAACTAAAACCTCCGAATCCAAACCGTTTATACAGGCTCGGATACTGATTTCATCATAGGGTAATCTCTGATCCGGACCGCTCCGGGACACGGTGCCTACAGCTAGACACCGCACAGGTTAGATGCCGAAACAACCAAGGCTAGACACCGCACAGGTTATATGCCCATAAACGACAAGGGTTAACACGTCGACAAACTGACGTTAACTGCCCCAACAGCTCCAACTTCATCAGGTACGCGCCTTGGTGGCAGCTCCATCGGGCACGTGGTCACCGGTGGAAGGTTTCCAGTGACCAGACGAGGCTTCCGGTGAGGGAGGTGTCGGCCACCCCCCACCGCCGGCGACTCCGGCGAGGTAAGTCCTTATTTTATTCATATTTTATTTAATTTTATATTATTATTATTATTATTATTATTATTATTATTATTATTATTATTATTATTATTATTATTCTGTTATTATTATTATTATTATTATTATTATTATTATATATTTATTTATTTTATATTATTATTATTATTATTATTATTATTATTATTATTATTATTCTGTTTTTATTATTATTATTATATATTTATTTTATATTATTATTATTATTATTATTATTATTATTATTATTATTATTATTTTCCCTATGTTACATTTATTTATTTTATATTATTATTATTATTATTATTATTATTATTATTTTATGTTGTTATCATTATTGTTATTATTATCATTATTATTATTATTGTGGTTATGCGATTATCATTATTTTGTTCATGATATTATTCATTAATATTGCTATTTGTTTTATTATCATTATCATTATCATTATTATTATTATTATTATTATTATTATTATTATTATTATTATTTTAAGTTATTGTTGTTGTTCATGTTATCATTATTATATTGCATAATTACTATTATTGCTAATTATTATTATTGATATTATTACTAGTTTTATTATTATTATTATCATTATCATTATTTTGTAATATTATTATTATTAGCAACACTATTGTTATTGTCTTTGATTATCATAATCGTCATTTGTGTTTTATATTCGTTAATTAATTTTACTTTCACTATACCAAATTAATCTTCAATTCAATTATTTATTTATTCATTTATTTACTTATTTATTTATCATTCAATTTAATTTAATCCATTATTAACCTTAATTACTTTTCTCAATTTACTTTACTCAATTATATATTTGTCACTTAATTTAGTTTAATTCATTATTAACCAATATTCATTTATTAACCCATATTGTTTTCTGTTCTGGCTGTAACTGCGAGTGGCATATGACTCGCCCAAGGAGCACGGTCAAGGCAGATATTTTAGGATTTATTAGCTTTTATGAAATATGTAATTGTTATTTTATTCTTTTTATTCGCTTGTGGTCTGTAATAATAAAGGATTTTCGATCGTGTTTAAAAAGAACCACCACATAAATGTTTTCTACTAAATGGAATTTTTATTAATAAAATGGACCAATGTCCTATTTTAACTAATAAAACCAACCTTCAAAAGGAGAACTAAATTTTCATAAAACGGGATCATTCATCCCGGTTTTTTCAATCATTATCCTAAAAATAGTTCTCCAAATTTTAAGTTAAAAAAAAAGGGAACCAATGTTCCTAAAATTCAATGAATAACCCGATTTATGTATGTTCATATTTTTTATTTCTTTTACGCATATATTTATTTATTTATTTACTTTAAGCAAGTTTTAGTTATTTTTATTTATTTGGGGGATTGTTCTGTCCCATTTTATTTATTTTATAATTTATTTAATTGCTTTCCTATGTGATTATAATGCGCTTTAATTTATTGCATAACTCGTGTGAGAAGAGAGATAAAATAATTGATCCTAAAAATCTTTTCGCATAATATTAACCAAAGGTATGAATAAGAGTGAGGTCCCGAACCCTTTCTGGTTTTAGGCCTCATAAGGTTAGATTTATTTCCCGATGTTTTATTGGGTGGCGACTCTGTGATCCTGCCTTATGATAACCCAATAGACGCTCTCGTAAGTTGATTGTCAATAATAGATTTGGATATATTCCTGTCCATTGCGAAGCGACTAGCTTTTACGAGTTTTAATGAACCTCCATCCGGTCTCAGGTTCAAAATGCGGACTATCGAGAGCGACCCGGATGCCGAGCGGGGTTCGCGCGCATCACACAAAGCTTTGAAACTACCCTTTTCATTTCATTCACAAGTCAAACTGATAAGGAAGCTTTGAACCACTCATAATCTCTCACGTGTTGCAGCATCTCCTCAGGTTTATCTCCCCCATTTTGCTCTTTGAAACCCATTCAATTTTTGACATTTTTAAAAACTAAAACCCCATTGAATGAATTCACGAGGCCAAAGTGGAGGTAAAAGAGGCATTTTTCAGTATTCCCACAAATTAAACTAAACTAAACTAAATAAAAACAAGTACAACTCTGCACCATAAACCAAAATATCAACTTATTGAACATATACAGCTTCAAAGAGTCATAAAACAAATTGACAAGCATTAGAATGCAAAGAAGAAGATAATTACAAAGAGGAAGAATTGAATAGAGGTGATAAAAATTCTAAATCATGAACACCATACGAAGAAAAATCTAAAAAGTACCCAAAATAGAAGGGCAACAAATTCGAGATCTGAAAAACCAAACCATCAAATAGATATCTGAAAAACCAAAATCAACAAAAAAAGAGAGAAAAGAAATAAGATTCATCTTCTCACAAGACCGAAATCAAAACCAAAAAAAAAAAGTCTGGACAGAATCGATGGGTTACTCACCTTTAAAAAGAGATGAGAGAGCTTATGCTTCGATCGGCAGCAATGGTGATTCTGATGGAGGTGAGACCGGCGATGCATGGTGAGGTGAGACTAGCGATGGTGAGGTGAGACTAGCTATGGAGATGAAGGAGGCGAAAGAGGTAGCGATGGAGGTGTTTCAGTAAAATACGATTTGGTAACTGAATTGTAACGAGAAATACCATACAATTTTAAGGGATTATTCAATACATTAATAAATGTATTGAATATTACTAATGTATTTAACATTACAATACAACATAAAAATTTTAAATTAACAAACAAACTATTAATTATTAAGTCAATTACATTACATTACTATACTTCTTACCAAATATAGCCTTAATGTAATCTTATGTGTTACCTAAAAATGATCATGACCTCAATTTCAAGCAGATAAGAAGGCATAATTAAAAAATAAAAATAATATAAAGAATGACTTGGAAACCATTGTAGTCATGCTAGCAGTTTTTCTCTCTTGTAGGTTTTCTTAGTTTCTATCATTTTCTTTCTTTTTTTCTAACAATAATAATAAGAAGAAGAAGAAGAAAAAATTAGCATACATCAATGTCTATTATGCTTCTTCATTAGGCATAAATTGTAATGCACGACTCATGTAGTTCTCAATAAAATTGATAAGTAAATAGAACATGTCTCAAACATGACTCACATCATAGCTGGCAAAATGAATCAGCCCATAAAAATAATTAGATTAAAAAATATTAAAATTTTGTGCATTATAAATGAATTGAATTAGCGTGGATGGAATTAGAGCAAGACCCAAATGAATTTTTTAACAAACGGCTTGTAAACGGATTGAGTTACAAATGAGTGTCATAAATGAGTTAAGTTTTATGAGATTATTTTTTTTATTGTTTTAAATTTATTTATTAAGATTAAAAATTTATACATATATAACTAGATTTGTCAATTTTAACCCAAACATGTAAATCCGACTCGAATCCAAAACTCAAATTTGCGAATCTTATAATTATCATGAAGCAATGATTTATTTTTATCATACTATTATATAATTAAAAAGAAAGTGAACTTATACAATATGAAAATTCTAGGAAAATATAATTTAATAGAATATAAATATAGTTTCGGTTTATAAAAATTAAATGGAGTATTTGAAATTAAAAATGGAAAATTTATTAATATTTTATATAATAAAAAGTCTTTTGTCCGAAAAATGCATCCTTGTTTTGTCTCGAAGAAGTATCTCACACATTATGTAGGAGCTAATATGGCCGAGGAAAAATCAACAGACAACGACTATAGTTGATAATCGGACTCTCGGAACAGGAGATCGGTAGCGCCACCGGACTCTCATTCGAAGAGTTAGGTAGCCAGGCTCATTCGGATATCTGTCATATCAGTAGTTCAGTTAACATAACAGCTCGGTATTAGAATATGAAAAGTCATCATTCACGGGTATTTTCCAGATATTATGCAGATTCTGATCCCATAACGATGGAAAGTATCAAGCATCACTCAACAATCCTCACAAAATAAGAATCAAGCACCAATCAAGAAATTAAGGTGATTTCATCCTATTCAGGATCTTATTTCCTATTTGGCTTAGGAAAGGAGCTCTATATAAAGGAAAGTAATAGGTATATTCATCTCTCTCTGAACTTTTTACACAAAATACTCATTCTTGTCAATTTACTGACTTGATCATCGGAACTTCCATCGTCGAAACCCCGTCGATTTTCTTGAGTTTTTCAGGTGACTTGCTTAAGAGGATCCTTTAAGAAATCCCATTGTCATCATTTGGTGCGGTGAGCGTGGAACACCCCAAAGATCTCAGTCAGTAATGGATCTTTTCCCTGATTTGCCTATCTCTGCCGCCCTATCAACAGACCAGCCCAATGCTGCCGTCCAGCCACCGATCAACATTCTTGGCCAGATCCTCCAAAACCTTCAACCAGCTCAATCAGAGCAAATTTTTTCACTCCCAGCACAACAACTCTTTCCCCAAACACAAATCCATACACCCGTGATACCACAAACATCCATAACTATCCCTGCAATCCCCAGATTAACCCCTCAAATAGCATAAACGCTCCTGATTGCCCTGTCAGCTATGGCGGCTCAGGCACCACCGGCAGTACCTACAAACATCCCAGTAACGACTCAATTCCCCGCCCAAACACCACCACTATTACCGAGCACACTGGCCCCTAGTACAACAATTACAATGATAGCCGAGCAGTTTGAAAGAATGTTTGAAAAAAGAATGCAGAAGTACCATAATCGCAGCACTTTGCAGTATCAGGGTAGTTTCCGATCCCCATTGTCTAGGGATATCTTGGCTGCTTCCTTCCCCCAGATACGATTGCCAAACTTGCCAAAGTACAGCGGCAGTACCGATCCCCGAGCTCATTTGGACGAATTTCATCATACTATGCTGGTGCATACCACGGAAGATGCTGCTTTGTGCAAGATTTTTCCCCAAACTCTTACTGAATCTGCACAGATTTGGTTTCGTAATCTCCCCGAGAACTCTGTTTATAGTTTTAAGCAGTTCAGGGACATGTTCATTGCAAAGTTCGTTGCTGCTATTCGACTAGCAAAAGTCTCGGTCGACCGCACCCTGGTTCATCAAGAGAAGGGAGAATCACTCCGAGCTTATGTGGAAAAATTCAACATGGTGGCCATGGACATTCAGAATTTGAATCTGGAGGTAGCTATCAATTCTCTCATCTGCAACACTAGGTGTCAAGACTTCAGCGACTCCCTTAGCAAAAAGCCACCGAGCGATTTCACCGAGCTCATATCTCGGGCTCACAAGTATATTCGAATGGATGAAGCTCGGTGCCTCAGATACAATGCTCAGATCAGAGACTCGGATAGAGGATACCAAATAGGTCGGGATAGAAACAGTGGTAGATGAGACGATGCTAGAGGCAGAGGGTCCGGCAACAAAAATCGAGCTTTTCTAGTAACTGAGCCGAACTCTAGCCATAAGCAAGATGAGAGACTGACACCTTTGATGGCCTTAAGGTCTTAGATCCTAGCCTAACTGAAGGAGAATTAGCGGGTTAACTGGCCTCGACCCATGAGGGAAGATCCCAACAGAGACTAAAGCCTTTACTGTTCTTTTCACAGGGATAAAGGCCATTAGACAAAAGACTGTCAGCAGCTGAAGTGAGAAATTGAGAACCTTGTTCGGATGGGTAAGCTTGGACAGTTTGTGAAGGGCACGAAAAGGAAGGGACGAGATAGGTCCCCGTCACCACGCAGACAAGGCAATGGAGCTAGTTCAAGTAATAAAGCTCCAATGGGGGTAATTCATGTCATCGCAGGGGGTAAGCATTACGATGTCTTCGAAGATTTCCGAAAAAGAAAGGCGAAGGAAGTATTTCATTTGGGGGCTAGTCAGAGTACAGGGAGCTGTGAGGTAACGTTCTCTGAGGCGGACGAAGCTCATGTCCGGACGCCTCATACTGATTCATTAGTTGTGGAAGTGTTGATACAAGATTACTTGGTTTAGAGAATCTTAGTGGATACAGGGAGTGCAGTAAATCCTATCACCCTTCAGGCATACCAGGCATTAGGAATGTCTACTAACAAGTTAGAGGCCGTGTCAGCCCCACTCATTGGCATATCTGGGCAACTGGTCAAGGTGGAAGGGTCGGTCATGCTAGAGTTACAGCTCGGTGATGAGGATAGAGTGTGCAGTTGCAGGAGTTATTTTATGGTGGTCGACATACCACTTGCTTATAATGTGATCATTGGGCGACCTCTTTTAGTAGGAGTGGATGCTTACATTTCCATGCGTAAGCTGCTTATGAAGATACCCGTTTCAGGAAGTGTAGCCGTACTTCAGGGAAATCAGAAGACAGCCCGGGAAACCTATATCACAATGCTGAAAGAGGCTGATTAGGCTCTACCACTAGACACACTGGATATCCCAACAACCCGAAGTGCCGAGCCTTTAGACTCACTTCAGGATGTGGAGCTCTCACCAGGAAAAGTGGTCAAGATGAGCGCTAGCAAGAAGGGAAAAGAAAAAGGGGCACTGGTGGCTGTACTCTCCGAGTTCACAGATGTGTTCGCTTGGGAACCTTCGGATATTAAAGGGGTATCTTCCGAGATAATGAGCCACTCGCTCAATATGCAACCTAACTGCAAGCCTGTTAAGCAGAAGAAGCGAAATTATGCTCCTGAGCGATAATTGGCAATATCTGAAGAGATCGACACACTGCTGAAGAATGGGTTTATTAGGGAAGTGCTATACCCGAACTGGCTGTCAAATGTTGTGCTAGTTAAAAAATCAAACGAAAAGTGGAGAATGTGCGTCGACTTCACAGATCTTAACAAGGCTTGCCCCAAGGATAGCTACCCGTTGCCGAACATAGATCTCCTGGTTGACTCCACTTCAAGATTTGAGGAATACGCATTTCTAGATGCGTCGGCAGGATATCACCAAATCCCCATGAACAAGGCCGATGAAGAGAAAACTGCCTTTGTCACACACCGAGCTACCTATTGTTATCGGGTCATGCCGTTCGGTCTGAAGAATGCGGGTGCTACTTATCAGAGATTGATGAACAGAATGTTTGCTAGTCAGCTCGGAAGAAATGTGGAGATCTATGTAGACGATATGATTGTAAAGAGCAAGACAGCAGAAAACTTACCAATCGAGTTGGCTAAAACTTTCACGGCCTTGAGGAAGTTCGGTCTGAAGCTCAACCCGGAGAAGTGTGCTTTCGGGGTGCAGTCCGGTAAATTCCTAGGATTCATGATCTCGAAAAGGGGAATAGAAGCTAACCCGGTAAAAATTCAAGCTATCATGGAGATGGAATCCCCCAAGTTAATAAGGGAGGTACAAAAACTCAATGGGAAGGTAACGGCTCTGGGCATATTCATTTCTTGTTCTGCTAAAAGATGTCTACCCTTTTACAGCAGCCTCAAAAAAGTAAAGAATTTTGAATGGACTCTAGACTGCCAAAAAGCGTTTGAAGAGTTAAAGATTTTTCTCAGCACTCCACCCCTGTTAAGTCGGCCACAACCGGAAGAAACCCTTTACATGTATCTCATTGTTTCAATCGAAGCCTTGGGTTCGATTTTGATAAGAGAAGAAGGTAGCCAACAGTTCCCCATCTATTACACCAGCAAGGTTCTGAGGGGTGCCGAGCTGAGGTACCCAATATTGAACAGCTTGCCTTCGCGTTGGTGACGTCAGCCATCAAGCTGAGACCTTACTTCCAGGCACACACTATGGTTGTCAGGATGAATTCAAACCTAAGAAAGGTGCTACAGAAGCCGGAAGCATTTGGGAGAATTACTGAATGGGTAGCTCGGCTAGGAGAGTTTGATGTCCCGTACGAAGCACGTCCATCAATGAAGGGTCACGTCTTAGCTGATTTTGTGGCAGAGTTACATGCACCCCCACAGAAGCCAAGCCCGTGTTCATGGAAGTTGTACATAGATGGAGCATCTTCATCCTCAGGTGCGGGAGCCAGGGTAATCCTAATTGGACCTGGAAGGATAATAATCCGTGGAATGGCCCACATAGCATTCCAGGCAACCAACAATGTTGCGAAGTATGAAGCTCTGAGCTTCGGACTATAGCTTGCCATCGAGGTAAAACCAGACTCATTAACTATTTTGTTTGACTCACAGTTGGTTGATTAGCCAGATACTTGGAAAGTTTGAAGCAAAGGACCAGTCAATGATTAGATACAAAGAATTAATAGCCGCACTCCTCTCCCAACTAGAGAAACTGGGATGTGTATGGTCTATCGAGCAAATACACCGGGCAGAGAATGAGGAGGCAGACGCTTTAGCTAAGCAGGCATGCCTCTAGAGCCAGGCATCTACTTCAGACATCATCTGGTCCATCCTATCGGCCCCAAGTCACGAAACATATAAGGTTCACTTACAAGAACCGATGGACGAATGGCGGCTCCTAATTTACCTATACTTGAGCATTGGATCTCTTCTAGAGGATCAGGTTCAAGCCCGAAAATTAGTTCGGCGATCTAGCCTCTATGCAATTCTAGATGATCAATTATACAGACGATCTTTTTTAGCTCCTTGGGCAAGATGCTTGAGCACAGAAGAGGGTGATTATGTATTGAGAGAAATCCATGAAGGTATCTATGGGGCACATGAGGGGGCATAGGCTGTAGCTCGGAAAGCATTGCTGCAGGGGTATTATTGGCCAAGCATGGAGAAGGATGCAGAAGAACTCGTCCATAAGTGTGATAAGTGTCAAAGGTTTGGCAATTTGAGCAATCAAAAGCCTACCTCTCAGGTTCCAATATACAGCCCTTGGCCATTCGCTCAGTGGGGCATCGACATCGTAGGCCCTTTTTCTTTGGCAACTGGACAACAGAAGTTCTTAGTTGTGGCAGTTGACCACTTCACAAAGTGGGTAGAAGCAGAACCTTTAGCTACAATCACCCCGGCAAACATTATCAAGTTTGTTCAGAAGTTCATCATCACAAGGTTCGGGATCCCGCACTCAATGATAATAGATAATGGCAAACATTTTGATTGCGCGGCATTCAGAGGATATTGCTCGGAATTGAGGATCCAGCTCTACTTTACTTCAGTGTACCACCCGCAGTCAAACGGGATGACCGAGGTAACTAACCGAACTATTCTTGCAGGACTGAAGAAAAAACTTGATGCATCAAAAGGTCTCTGGGTAGACGAACTTTACAATGTTCTATGGGCCTACTGAACATCATCAAGATCGGCAATGGGAGAAATACCTTTCTCACTCGCATATGGGATAGAAGCTGTCATTCCTTGTGAGATCGGTATGCCAAATATCCGGACTTCGAGCTTTGATGCTGTGAAAAATGATGCGAACCTGCTATATCAACTGGACAGATTGGAGGAACAGAGAGAGTCTACTCAAATACAATCCGCCACCTACAAGCAAAGGATGTCATCCTACCACGATCGAAACATAAAACAGAGGACATTCAGAATCGGGCAGCTTGTTCTCAAGAAAGTGGTTGCATCCCAAACATCTGCGGGGGTGGGAAAGCTAAACCCTAACTGGGAAGGTCCTTACATAGTGCATGAAGTCAAGGGTGGAGCATACAGGCTGAAGTACTTCTCTGGAAAGATACTTCCTCATGCATGGAACATTTCAAACTTGAAGATATATTATTAATAATGCCAGATCTACAGCTCGGCTTTACACTCTTATCGCTCACTCGGCTATTATGCCATCGAACATTTTTGTCTAGTATTGTATTCCGCTTAGCTCGACTGTATCGCCATTAAAGCAATCGTACTAGCAAAAATATCAATAAAAGAGGTATATTCATGGAAAACTGTCTTCTATTATATTATTGCAATATGGTTGCTCTAACTCGGCAATTTCACCATTGAGCAACCGAATGTTATTCCAACAACTTCAATTCAATTATACCGCCGTCAGGGCATACATTCTCATATGCAACAATAAGATCATCTACATCGCTCACTCGGCTATAACGCCATCGAGCATTTTACCCTAAATGTTGTTTTTTGCTAACCTCGGCTACTACGCCGTAAAAGCCCTTAATTTCTATAACTTATTGCGAAGCTCGGTTGTGATCATCATTCGTTCTGCGTTATCGTTCAAATAAACATTCAGTTTGCTGTTTTATTCGTTCAAGAATGCTAAATTGATTATGCAGTATGGTTATTAACAATAACAGTTCAAAGATCTCGGTAATAATAAGTAAAAGAGAATTTAGATTTTATTAAGTCAGGCGCAATACAAATTAGCCTATTCATCTAGATACATTTCATCCAACCAAGACCAATCCATATCAGGATATCGCTCTTTGACAGCGTCGAAAAGTTTCTGGCTGTACGCAAGACATTTATCAATGGCTAACTCCAGTGACTTATAATTAAGATTGGAATATTTTTCTTCCAGCTCGATTTTTGCCTTCTTGACCTCCTCGAGCTTGGTCTGTACTTTCTTCAGCTCGGCCTCCGCCTGAGTTTTTCCTTGCTCATTCATAGCCGCTTTTTCCTTAGCTTCTGCAACCTTTTAAAGCGCATTGGTGGCTTTAACCTCGGCCTCCATAGCCTTCTTTTCGCTATCCTTCCACTTAGCCTCCGCGGCATTAGCTCGGAATCTCTGACCGGCCACAGATTGTATTTCCTTCTTCTAGGCCATAATCAGCTATTCATCTTAGCGATGACAGCTCGGCTAATTATTGACCCCTCTGAAGGAATAGTTGAGGACTCAGAACATATGGTAATCAAAACAGGTCGAAACACGATTTAAAATCAGAAGCTTACCTTAATCTAATGCCTCTTGATAGCAGTACTTAACTCCTCGGCATTATAGTGCATATAAGGTGCAATCCCCTTTGGAGGATAGGCAATTTGGTGCACAAAATCTCAATAGACGGGGTTCTCGTGCGAGTAATTATCCCCTTCTTCTGCCTATATGTCGTAAACCTCATCAGCGAGGGCTCGCATGTCGCTTTTTTCGAGATTGGCACGGGATGTCTTTGCTCTTGCATTGTCCTCGGGGGATAAAGGCCCGAAAGTTGTTAGGGGTTTAGCTGAAAGAGCAACGTTGTTTGGTTTGGCGAAGGAGTATCACCTGGCATGTCAATTGGGACCGAGCTGGAGGTCGGGGCTAATGGAATTGGGCTATGGGAGGAGGCCGCTGTGGGGGTCTCCTGTGAAGTCTCAATAGGCATTGGGTGAGCATGCGTTTTCTGCCTTTTAGACCTCATCATCTCCACCATGCTCGGCATATCAGTTCTCTTCATTTTTGCAAGAAACCGAACAATGAGAAAGTATTAGAATAGAAGAGTTGTTAAAAGAAAATACCTCTTCTAGGGCGCCGAGATGATTCTATTCATTCTAAGCCAAACATGAGCTGATCCCTTATATCAATTTTGTTCTGAGCTAAAGCTCTCCATCGGGTCAGAGTTCGCTCCTCCTCATCAGTAAGAAGAAGGGGGTTATCGTTCTTATTGATATACCGACCCCATGTTGTCCGGAAGCTGAAGTTATTATCTCTCTCGACAATGAAGAATCGATTTTTCTAATTTTTCAGAGATTTCGGGTTCCCCTTGAAACCCCATAACCAGCTCGGGCCTGGACATAGTTGTGATCCTCTGTTGTGACTCGGAGTCCGACCACATGAGTTACCTGGAAGAGCCGAACTGTCAAGTCGATGTCATTGTCGGCTGGCCACATTTATAAGGCGGATATAGTTCGCCAAGCATTGGGATGAATTTGGCCCATGGTTAAACCATAGTAATTCATCAGTTCCACTTCAAAAGCTGTTGGGGGAAGGCTCATTCTAGCCTCAAAATTAGCCTAATAAACTGCTATGATTTTTCTGCCTGAGAACTTTGTGTTAGCTTGGACGCTGGCCCCGGGTGCTCGAATCCTATAGTTTTTAGGAATCCCCAAACTCTCATGCAGTTCCAACATCTAGCTCATGCTCCCTACTCGGGGATTCCTCCTGGGCTCTTTCTTCCTCGGTGGCTCTGGTTGGCTGGTACTAGGAGGCTCTGGTATATCGTCGTGTAAAAGGCCCTCCTCCACTCTCACCCTCTTAGATGAACTCTAAGAAGCACTCATTGTAAGAAGGAAAAAGGAAGTTAAAATACTAACCTGAAATCGGAAAGGAATAGTGAAAGCTTTAGAAGAGGCACGATCAGAGACTAAGAATCAGGCCAGATGAAGTCCAAATCGTACAAGAGAGAAGTGAAGAGAATAAAGCATGAAAAATCGAAATCCCTAAGAAAAAAGAAAGTGGAAGAGAGGAGAAGGGACTGATATTTATAGGAAAACTGAGCCACTTAGATGCGGACAGATGGCAAGCACTGATTGGGTGTTTTGGCAGTAATTACTCTTTATGCGGTTGCCGAAGAGACACCATCACTTTAGTGCCTGACACAGCCGTCGGATCACAGTGAACGAAGCGACTGTCCACGCTTTTTAAGGGCCACGTGCATAGCTGCCTTCAAAGAGTCATAAGCTGATACCCACACGCTCTCTTTGAGTGTCAGATCAATGCCCTAATGACATGAATGTCATCACTTGAGGGGGGGGGGGACTTATGATAACAGGACTCTTGGAACAGGAGATCGGTAGCGCCACCGGACTCTCATTCGAAGAGTTAGGTAACCAGGCTCATTCGAATATCTGTCATATCAGTAGGTCGATTAACATAATAGTTTGGTATCTGAATATAGAAAGTCATTATTCACGGGTATTTTTCGAATATTGTGCAGATTCTAATCCCATAATGATGGAAAGTACCAAGAATCACTCAACAAATCCTCATAAAATAAGAATCAAGCACCAATCAAGAAATTAAGGTGATTTCCTCCTATTCAGGATCTTATTTCCTATTTGGCTTAGGAAATGAGCTCTATATAAATGAAAGTAATAGGTATATTCATCTCTCTCTGAACTTTTTACATAGAATAATCATTCTTGTCAATTTACTGACTTGATCGTCGGAACTTCCATCGTCGGAACCCCGTCGGTTTTCTTGAGTTTTTCAGGTGACTTGCTTAAGAGGATCTTTCAAGAAATCCCATTGTCATCAATAGTTAATGATGATTTTCCTGATTTTAAGATGGTACTGTTTCGAGGATTTATCATCACTACTCATGTTTGAGGATTGAAGCTTAACTTCTTAATCCTTTGCTCCCTCTCTTTCCACTTCACAAAATGAAGAGTAACAGCAAAGACTATCATTTGCAGATCAAATTAATTTTCATTCTTCTCTTCATTCCCTTGTTTCTCTACCACCATCCCATATTCATTGCAGTCGAATCATCACCTCCATACCATCTTCTTGAGCAAATAGCTATTGACTGTGGGTCTTCCGGCAACGGCACGGACTTAAGTAGCCGAACCTGGGCGGCGGACACCACTCTCTTCCATCTGAACACAACGCATCAGCACTTTCCATTGCAAACCCACTCCCTAAAATAATAGACTCTGTACCTTATAAAACTGCACGCCTCTCCATATCTCCATTCACCTATTCTTTTTCTGTAACCAAAGGCCCAAAATTTATTTGCCTCTACTTTTTCCCTGCTTCTTACTACAATTTCAATACATCAAATTCATATTTTTCTGTCAAAACCGGTCGCTTTACCCTTTTCAAAAACTTCAGCTGTATTAGTCATGCTCAGGCTCTTCATGAAGAAGGCTTTCTCAGAGAGTACATCATAAATATTATTGAGAAGGGTCAAAATCTGCTCAACATATCGTTCATTTCGGAGACTGCTATGCTTGATGATGCTTATGCTTTCATCAATGGGATTGAAATTGTATCAATGCCGGATAAACTTCTTTACAGAAAATCGAATGATGTTGTTCCTTCTGTTGGTCCTAATTTAAACCTGGCTAACACAGACAAAATAAACTAAATTCTAAAAGCAAGTGTACTCTGTCGTGCAAGAAGTAAAAGATAGTGAGTCCAGAATATCATCCTAAAAGAGTAACCTGACAATTACTAAAAGTTTCGAATACTTATCTTATTTAGACAACCAATGGTTAAATATGAAACACTACAAAAAAAATGCATTTTACCGACGGAATTTAGTATTTTACCGACGGAATATGACCTTACTGACGGTTTTTTTTATTTTACTGACGGAATAAATCCGTCCCTAAAACGTGCGTAGGTACCAATTTAACGGCGGAAAATTCCATCGGTAATGTTACCGACGGATATTACCGACGGAATTGTTAAAAATATTCCGTCGGTAATTTTATAAAAAAATCGTCGGTTGTTTTGTCGCGTTGACCGTTTACCAACGGAATAGTCCGTCGGTAAAATTAATTAATAAATTATTGATTAATTTTAATATAAACAGCGACGGAATTTTTTCGTCGATAAAGTTGTCGGCAAATGTATTTAATAAAAATATTAATACAATTAAAATGAGAGTGACAGATTTTTCCGTAGGTAAGTTGTCGGCAGTATTAATTTTTTTGTTTAATTTTTTTCTTAATTTTTTGCAAAAATAATATATTTTCTATTTGCAAATCCCAAATTAAACACAATAAATTAAAAACAAAAAGTCTAAAATTTAAATTAAAGATATATATTAATTGATAATTTTAATATATAACAAAAATAATATACATCATAACTGTTGTGCAAATATATTTGTATAATGCACAATATTTTACAGTTGTACAACAAATTATATATTTGTAACTGCAATGCAAGCAATACCAATATCGATATAATAGTTTCCTTATCAATAAAATTGTTGTTTCGACATTTTGTATAGGAGCACTTAATGTTTACACCGCTTATGAATTGGATGTCCCCCTCAACCATCTAACCTATCGTACATCCAACTACGATCCAAATTCTCCATTTATCCTAGAATAGTATAAAATAAATTTGAAAATTAACATTAAGGATTCAACATAAATTAATTGCGAGATCTTTAAAAAGTAAATGATGAACACACACATGGTTAAGTTTTCTTGTCAAAGAGGGGCGTAATTGAAAAACTAAATGAAAGTGGAGAAAATTTCAGTTGAATATGCATTTACCCAAAAAAAACTATATAGTTTGTGTATTGAGTTGATTAATCGGTTCGTCGTTTATAAAGTTAAAATTATATAATCCATACAAATGCAAAGATGATCATGATTTAGAAAACAAAACTAATTTCTTAAATTAAAAAGAAAAAGAGGTAATTAAGGCACTTACAATAATTTGAGACGCAAGTTTCTGGATGCCAAAATGCTTGAGAACAAAATGTATGCCTTCTGTAACACCAAAAAGCAAAAACATTTGCAGCTGAATTGTTGGCATTGAATAAATTAAGAATTATCAAAATAATGTCAACCCCATTAGACAGAACCGTAGCAAGTAATGAATTCAACGAATTGAAAGCTTTGTTAAAGTAAAATTAACTTATTTGACTGATATCTGGCTTTCTTCCATTGCCGTGGGATTATTTTGGAGTTCAAATGGCACCAAAAATAATGCAAATTTTATGCAACCAACTTTCATTCTCAATGCCCAGCAGCTAAATCCTAATTTTAGATAAGAGGCAATCATTGACAAAATATTGCAGAACATTTTAGATAAGAGGCAATTACATTTGAATTTCTTCCAGAACCACCAATAGCATACACTCAGTAAATGTTCAATAAGATATTTTTCTAGTGCCAAAAGAATTAATGACTTTCTAATTTAGAAAAAGAAAAGGAAGAAGAAGATAATGCAATGACAAACTTCAAAAAGCACATGGTAAGCACACACCCACCTCTGCAGAAGGTACACTTCCACCAACAGCTTGAACTGTAGCTGGTGCATGATAACAAAACACAACAGAAAGGTAAATTCTTCCAAGCCAAATATGTGAAATAGAATTAAGTAATCACAATCTGCAAATAATAAAGGTAAATGAGACTGCACTTGTACCACTCAAAATACTGCTGCCTGAAGTCCCAATCATTTCAGAAAGCTTCTTTCTTCTAACAGCATCAAGTTTCTCCAGAGACCTCTCCAAAGGCCTCATGCCGACTGACTGCAAAAGAAAATTATAGGCAAATTGTAACAGTTAATTCTAGATGTGAAGCAGTGATTTAACGTATATTCCAGACAAATGAAACTGCTACCTTAGCTATTGCTGCTAAGGCAGAAAAAGCCGAATCCCTCACTTCAGGGGTCCCATCATTAAGGCTCTACAAGATCAAATTTATTTAATGTCAAATAAGATGAACAAAGATCATGCTGCAATAGTCACTACAGGTAAGAAAATTTTACAATTCCTCAATAATACAGCCACAAATAATCAAATAAATTGGTTGAAAAAATTCACTAGCAGCAGTAAATCAGTCAATTGGGAGAAAAAAAAGGTGCAGAGGGCTAAAGATTATAATATCTGCAAAAAGGAGAATTATATTCAATGACCTCTATATTTTTGTAAGTAAAAGAACAAGAACCATCAATGTATATGAATTGCATCTGAGATCTATTGATAGGTGGCTTAAAAACACAATACTTTTAATTTAGCAAGCAACAAAATGCAATAACTAAACAAAGTTAGACTTCCCAAATACTTCTTTTAGTGTAATTCATCCACGACATAATTTTCTTCTTTCTTTCCTTCTTATCTTTTTGTTGACAAAAAAAAAATCATAATATCATATGAAGTCCAAAGCATGACCAGAATACCTTGGCTATGCTACGCTCAGTTTAGATGGGGAAGCAAGAAGAAAACATTTTATAACTAATATAATCATTAGCATATTTGTATGCATGTCTAGAAAATTCCTGAGGAAAGATCAATCTTTCTAATTTGAAATTGTAAGAATTCTATGTCTGTATGCTAGAACATTGCGTAAGCATCACAAATTACTGCTTGTGAACATCAAGAAAGCATATTATAGATCACAAGACCCAAATCGGGGCTGACAACTGTACCATATTAACCAAAATTTGAAGTGTTGCATATAAGAAGGGTAACAAGAAAAGCAAGCACAACATGCTAGATAAACAATAAAATAAAAAACACCCTAATACCAAAATGCAGAATTCAAATAATCAAAATTTAAGAAACCTAAAGATAAAATACCAACATATCTTAAGAATTATCAAAATAATGTCAACCCCATTAGACAGAACCGTAGCAAGTAATGAATTCAACAAATTGAAAGCTTTGTTAAAATAAAATTAACTTATTTGACTGATTTTTGGCTTTCTTCCATCGCCGTGGGATTATTTTGGAGTTCAAAGGGCACCAAAAATAATGCAAATTTTATGCAACCAACTTTCATTCTCAATGCCCAGCAGCTAAATCCTAATTTCTGATTTTCCCTTCAGGTGCATAAGGTTTCGACATAGTTGCGCATAATCCTCCCCACAACCAAGGAAAAGCTTATGAGTCACATTGTCATGATCCACCACACTTATTTTTTTAGCAATCAATTTGATTGGTTAATCCTGTCTAAAAGGTCAGTTATGGAGTTGTTGGGCATAATACATAATATATATATATATATATATATATATATATATATATATTGCATGGTAACATTGTGAATGAGATAAAAAATGGTCCATTTTACATGGTAACATTGTGAATGAGATAAAAATGGTCCATTTTAACCACAATCTGATGTAGGGCTGTTAAATTATAAAGAGTGTGGGCAAATTTTAATGGTTACCAGGACAAAACAGGATCAGTGAGCAATGAAAGCAGTTCACAACATCTTATTTTTCACATAAATGCACAAACAGAAACTAATATTTACTAAAAAGTTCGATACAAAGTATCCATTTAGATGACTTGGAGTGAATACCTTTTAAGAAAGTCACTGGAAGTAACAACAGCAGCATCTATCAATATAAAGTTTCAAGAACACAACAATCTAATTATCATATGGAAAGAAATTCAAATACAGCAAGAATTCATAAAGATTACTTCGTCTACTTCAAGAAATTTCAATTCAAGATACGATCAAATATCAATATTATCTTCAGAGTGAAAGAAAATATAAATTTATAACAATATTTTCATCATACCTGTGAGAAAATAACAAGAAAGAAGATCTGTGGCAGTCCAATCTTAAAATAAATTGTATTGAACCGAAAAAGGGAAAAATGAAACAATCGAACTGAGGAATCAAACAATAAGCTCATTAAAAAAATTAAAATATACAAATAAATAAATAAAAACCAGAAATTTGAATACAAAAAAAGAAGAGTACCGTAATTGGAGATGAGGAAGGAGGATAAGAGGGAGCAGACCCAAGAACTTCTCCAATCTTTAGTCTCGGCCAGAAGAATGAGATAAAAGTTGACAGAGTGATACAAAATTGAGATAGGCGACTAGATTAGGGAGATAAATCAAAATCAAGCTTCAAATCTAGATCTTGAACAAAGAAACACATACTTAATTGATGGCACAAAATCGAGTGAGGGAGAGTGAGATCGAGATAGCGAGCGAAAGCGAGATTGAGAGAGAGAGAGAGATCGAGAAGAGAGAGAGCAGATTGCCGACCAGCTGATGGAGGAAAAGGTGGTGGCAACGGTGGAAGAAAAGGGCTGCCAAGGGGAAAAATGCTACTGCCTCTCCACGCAAAAGCCGACGGAAAAGAAAGAAGAAGAAGAGGAAAGGCCGGCGATGGTGACTGCCAACAGAGGGGGCAGAGACGGCGACGAGAAGAAGAGGGGCAGGTGGTGGCGCCTGGAAACCAAAGGAAGAGATCGGGATCTTCAGGGGCTAGGCATTGGGAAAGAAGAAGAAAAGAAAGAAGAAGAAAAAGAAAGAAAAGAAAGAGCATGGAGCCAAAACGTCGTAGTTTTGGACTATGTTAGGGTAGATTTTTTGTACTATAATTACCGATGGATAATACATCCGTCGCAACTTCTGTCAATAAATAAAAAATGCTTGTGTTACCGATGAAAATTCCGTCACTACATGAATTAATTGAAAAAAATATTTACCGACCGCAATAGCCGTCGAAAAATTGGTCGGTATCAATTGGCGCCAACATTTCCCGCCAATAATACTGACGAATTATAATTTCCGTCTGTAAAAATTTCGTCATTTATCAAATTTATTTTTTTACCTACGCATTATAGGTTTGGTCGGTAATCCGTCGGTAATATATTAATTTTACCGACGGAATATATGTCCGTCGGTAAAATGCATTTTTTTTGTAGTGAAATTTAAAGTGAAATTATGCTAATAAATGACAAAAACAATCAAATACTAATCTATAAAAGAATTAACAATTATGATGAATGTTAGGATTAGGTTTCACTTAACTTCTTGAATATATAATTTCTTCAAATTTTATGCAAAAGAATAATAATTCATATGAGATGGTGATTTTTTCCTAAATTAATCAAAATTCAATGATCATGGTATTTTAACCTAATCTCAATTTAATTCTTTCAATTGATCAAGTAAAAGAACTGAAATTAGAAAGCATTAAGTTTCATGGAAGAATCTTGATTTAAAATCAAACAACCACAAGGACAAAAATAAGTTTGATCATTCATATTTTCAATTCAGGTTGTATTTTATTTGATACACCAATTAATTCAATTGATCAAGTAAATTAATTGATTAAATTCATGTTGATTTGATCAATTTCACCAAGTATTAATCTCAATAAAAATATAATCTCATATTAAAAATCAATCTTATACATAAAAGCAAAAATAATTATATAATCTCAAAGTTAAGATCTATCACAGCTCTAACTATGGGATTTAATTCATGATAATATTAAAGTCTAAATTAAAACTTATATCCATCAATTGCATAACAATATCAAAAGAAAATAAAATAAAGAGAGAAGAAGAAAACTATGAAGAACACGAGCAGACTACCATTAGCAGATTTCAGAACAGAGGAAGGTAAAGAAGAACACGATCTGATGTTGGCCACAGCAGATCGCCTCTTGCTTTATTCTCAGCTGCGTCTTGCTGTTTCCCACAATGCTGTTGTGTTTTTCTTGTGTTTTCTGCCTCCCAAAATTAGGTTACGAAGTATTCTTTTTAATTGTGCAGTCGTGCCTCTTTTATCTCTTTTTAAGAGTCCTGTTTAAAAAAGAAGTCTGTCCAAACTATGAAATTAAAAACTCATCAGATCAACGGACCAAAGTTGAGACCAAAGCTGGTTCTTGCTTTGGTCCCAACTTTGGTCAGCTGTTACTTCTCTACCAAAGCTGAACATTACTTTGATTCTAGCTTTTGTCTCATCTTTGATAAGCTATTGTCCCCTCAACACGAAAATTCTTCTAAGTCTCGCAAAACTTACACAAAAACACATAATTAACATAAGAAAGATAATAATTCAAAACAAATGCAAAAACATTAAAAAAAAACGTAAATGCAAAAATATTAAAAAAAAACTATATTAAATTAATCAATATAACACTTAATTTAAACAAAAACACTCTAAATATGTTGTAAAATCACATTCTATACTACAAAAAAAATCCAAATTAGCGACTAAAATTAGCAACGGACATAGCGATAGAAATCAAAATTAGTCGTGAAAATTCATTTTTCCAATTTGGTGGCAAGTTTAGTGACGAAAAAAAGAAACCGTTGCTAAATTTTGGCGGCAATTGATGGTGCCTTTTTTTTGCGACTAAATTAACAACTGTAATATTTGTCGCTAAAAATTATCCAATTTTTCTATCCTGAAAAATAATTTTGCAACGGTATTGTGGTCGCTAATTGATGTTTAAATTTAGCGATTAAATAGCGACGGCGATATTGGTCACTAAATTTGAAGGCAATTTTTAGCACCTTTATTTGCAATGATTTTAGTGACTAATATGTGTTGTCGCTAAATGTATAATAATTATTTAATTAAGTTTTGCGACAGTAGTGTCTTAGTCACTAACGTAGTCGCTATTTAAAAAAAAATAAATAACCTATCTTTAAAAATTTCTTTTTCTCTCAGTATTTTAAAATATAGCCAAAATCGTGAAAAGAAGAATAGAAGGAGAGAGAGAGAGAGAGCGGCGGAAGGCAACGCTGGTGACGATCGACGGCGTCGAGTCGGCGCTCTCTGTAGCGCCGGCCAACCCAGCTGGCTTCTCCTGCCTCCGTTCACGCTTTCTGCTCTGTTTTTGAGAAAGAGGAAGCCGAAACTTCTCCTATTATCTCTGGCCATCTCCGGCGACTGGTGGTGACATGCGTGGCGATGGAGGACTCCTGGTGGTTAGGCGAATCTTTCGGTGTCCATGGATCGACCTCACTCGCCGGCAAAGAAAGGATCTATGTTGAGGAGAACCGAAGTTTTCGACGTCGATTCCGGTCAAACGGCGACCCGTATTGGCGCCTGACCAACGGCAAAGGAATCTCGATGCCTTGAGCTTCACTCTGGCAGTGCTGTTGTCTCCGGTGGAACTACGAGGAGGTTTTGGCAATCGGCAAAGAGGACCAAAACAGCAGAAAGATTGTGACTACCAAAATTATTTTTCCATATGATTTTTATATAATTCAGCTTTGGTAGGAACTATGTTTACAAATTATAGTATGTGAGATTATGTAGTTAGTTGATTTGTTTGTTGTGGATATTCAAATCAGCTTTGTTAGGTACTGGCCAAGGTTTACTAATGAAGAGCTACAACAAATTTCAGGAAAGTATCCTTTGATTTCACAAGATGTGATGTGAGTTTGAAGAAGCTTATTTTAATGTACTCTTAACCCATCTTCTTCAAATTTGTTCTTCTGACAAATGAATATCGGCGAAACCCAATAGGATCAGCTAAATTCTATGTTGTTTTTTGATGCCAGGATTTCCCTTTATTTCTTTTTGAAAATATACTTGAAACCTTAACATATTAAAGTTCAAATTCCATAATCCTTTGTTTGAGAAAATGTTAAGTGCTAGTGATGCTAGGCGAATTGGGCGTTTAGTGGTGCCGAAAAAATGTGCAGAGGTTAGTCCTTATTCTTCCAAGCTTAACCTTTTTCATTTTAGCATTTTAATTCTGGACTTTCTTGTATAAGAGAAGATTGATAAGATAAATATTTGGCCAATAAGCAGAAATAAAATAGAATGATTCTTTACAGCCAATTTGGGAACCCATGCATTAAGCAAAAAAATTACATTTGTATTCATTATGTACGTATGATTCTTTTTTCTCCATTTCCACTTTATTAAGTCTTAATGTAATGAAGTATTTGAACCGATTTCTTATATTTGTGCTTTAAAAGAAGTCATTTAAGTGGCAAATCTTTTAGAATCAGTTCATGCTTCTACAATAAATGGAATTCTGACCCATTAATAATAGATTTAATCAAAGCAGGGTAATCCATTTAGTGAATCCATTTAAGTTGAGATGGATGACTTGTCTTTTTCCTTGACAATATGTAATGCCCCCATATTTAATAATATATATATGACAGTTTTCCAATTGGAGCGCCCAATAAAATTGAAGAATATATTGTGGGAATGCCCAGTTGCAGTTTCCCAATTGGAGGGCCCAATAAAATTACTTTGTTTTGCTTGTATCTTATGAGATAGATATTAAGTTTTATGACATTTTAGCTAATTAACGTTTAGAGTAGGAGTTAAAAACTTAGTTCACTGATTGATAAAATTGAATCCAAACAGAATGCGGGGATTTTTCTATATATTATGATGTCATTGAATTTTGTGTACGTGAGAAATGATATGTTGGTAAGAACTGGATATTTGTTGAATTGCTTATGGGTTTGGTTCGGCCTTGATGAAGTTCTTGAAGTGAGTTTTACTCTTTTTAACATTCCATTGAGATAAATGAATGGTCAGTTGTGAATGAGTACAAAAGGGACTTGTCAAGTTTATAAATGGGGATTGGGGGTTAATTATTTCGATGGTCACTGAATTTTAAGGGTTGTAACGATTTGGTCACTAAACTTCAATTTGTAACAATAAAATAATACATCTATTATTTTGTAACGAAAAAATCAAAATGATCGGAAATCCGGTTTCGGGGGCAAACGGGAGCTGCTTGAAGACAGTGAAAATTGATTTTTTTTAACCATAAAGCCACGTCGGATCCATGTCAGATTCGACGTGGCAAAAAATCTAACGTTCATTCTGCTAATAGGTCACGTGTCGGTTGACATTTCCGATCATTTTGATTTTTTCGTTACAAAATAATATATGTATTATTTTATTGTTACAAATTAAAGTTCAGTGACCAAATCGTTACAACCCTTAAAGTTCAGTGACCACCGAAGTAATTAACCCTGGGGATTGGTGTTGGGTATGTATTGCGTCGCCAAGTTGGTTTGGTCAAACATAGTTTTAGGTGTTGGATATATATATATATATATATATATATATGGCTGTGCAGAACCGAACCGGAATCCATGTAGGGCTGTGCAGAACCGAAACCGAACTGAACCGATTTTGGTCTATTTGATTCAATTTTATCGGTTCTCGGTTTTTTCGATTCTAAATCGAATTATTTTTTTGGTTTTATCGATTCGGTTCGGTTCTTAAAATTAAAAAAACGAAGAAACCAAACACACCATTTTGATCATGTATAAATAAAACCTAAATTCCTTTCTTTCTTATCTAAATCAGAATCCCTAGCAGCACTACAGCCACCACGACGAGACCACCACCTCCACCTATTTCTTCTCTTGTTCGCTTCATCAAATCTTCGATTCGTCTTGCAACTCTGGCAAGTATCATTTCTACTCTTCTCTTCTGTTTGCTCCTCTCTTTTTTTCTATTTGTTTTCATTTTTTTCCTTCTACTCTTCTGTTTGATGCTCTTCTACTTTTCGATTCGTCTTGCAAACATGGGTGTCTCGATTTTGTTTTGAGGGGGCTGTGTGGGTAGATTAAGGAAGCCAATTTCTGATTTTTTATTATTTGCTCTGGTTCTGCTCATATTTGACAGCATCTACATATAGTGATCTCATATTTGACAGTATCTGCATTCATTGTCTGTGCTATTCTTCCATATGATTGTGGAATGCCCACTTGACTGTTAGTACTTAGTAGGACTATTACTTTGTTGGCCTTGAGGAGAGGCGACTGTTTCAGATTGTTTCCCTTTGGCCTGAGCAGATCCCCTTTGGCCTGAGCAGATCCAACCCCTTAGACAGTAAGGTGAGACTGGGAATGTGTCTCTCCATTTTGCTGCTGAAAACATTTCCTCCCATTGCGTTTCCTCCGCTCATTCACCTTAACAGAACAAACATAACGCCAAAACCAAATTTATGCACTGGACTTAATTTATGATGTATTCTTTCAGGCTCCACAAGAATGTCTTGGTTCAATTAAGAGATGTTATACTTACAAATAAAGTTTTCCCTTTGTTCCATTTCAATGTTAGAAAGCTAATTTTGCCAATTAAATCCAAAACTAAACCATCTACTTGCTTTGAAAGTAGCAAATAAAGTTTAGCTATCGATTTGCAATTCAGTAGCAAATGAGAAAAGAAATGCAAAAAGACTTGGAATCCATGGTCTGCAATGTAATTAAAGGCATTAGTCTGACTGCAAGGGAGTAAGAGGGCTATTAATCCAATAAAAAGAGAATAAATTTGTTAAATTTATAATGAGAGATTAGGAGTGACGAGTTCGTTACTTGAGGTCCGAATCAACAATTCTTGGTTTCAATATGTATTTAAAATATAGTTGATGGGAGCTAATCCCGATTGAGTTTTTAATAGAAGCCAGAATTGTTTAGGAAGTGCATCAAGAGGATATATATATATATATATATGATTGTTTTGTATTCAGTTTTGTTGAATTTATTTAATCATTATTTATTTGTATGGAATGCAGGCCCAAGAGGATTTGATTGGATTTGTTGCTGTTTTATGTATACGAAGTTATGTTTATTTACATGTATTTTTTTTAATGGAAGGACATTGAATGTATTATTAATCAAGATTTATGTTGTATTTATTTTTAATATATGTTTTTTTAGTATTTATTAGGAAAATAATATGAAAAATTTATGTATATTTTTTCCCTTTAGTTATTTTAAATGTTTTATTTTGTTGAATATAATTTAATTTAATTTATGGACCCATATAAGTTAAAAAAAATAAAATAAAAAAAAGCTTATATTTGTGAAGAACCGAACTGACTGAAATTATTTCGGTTTCGGTCCTATAATTCGGTCCTCGGTTCAGTTCTAAAAATAATTAAAGTTCGACTTTCGGTTTGTTCGGTTCGGTCCAAAATCGAACCGAATCGATCATTTGCACACCCCTATATACATGTTGGTTTGGCCATTTTATTTTTATTATTGTTGTTATGTTTAATTATTGAAAAGAGTATCTTGTATTTGATGAATTGTAATCTACATATATTGATTGTTTATTTATTTTTAATTTTTTAATTTTAGGCCTCTATTCAAAATGAGACTCAAACTCCCATCACTCAAGGTGAGACGCAAAATTAGTCTGAGATCACAATTAAGATACGAATAATCATAGGTAACATCAAAAAATTTAAAGAGGAAAGCTATTAGATCAAGATCAGAGGACATTGAATGTATTATTAATTAGAATTTATGTTATATTTATTTTTAATGTATGTTTTTTTATTGTAATTTTGCTTAGTATTTATTAGGAACACAATATAAAAACTTTATATACAATTTAATGTACTTCTATAATATTATATTTTTTAAATTAATAGTATTATTAATAATGTTGCATAATTATTATTTATATAAATTAAATTTTGGATGTAATAATAATAATAATAATAATAATATATAATTAAAATGAAAATAATAATAAAAATTTAATATTTTTAGCGACATAATTGTTGTTGCTAATAATTTTTTTACTATTTACTACAACTAATTTTAGGGATTATTTAGCGACGGAGTTTTTATTTTTTGCAACGAAATTAAATAAAATTCCTTGCGAAGAAGCTACTTGCAACGATCAGTCTTTTTGTCGCTAAAAGTAATTAGCGACGGAATTTTTCAAATTAGCGACGAACTTGCCGTCGCTAATTTGCTGTTTTTTTTTTCACTACTATCACCTCTAAACATATTATAAAACCACATTCTATCACCGATAAGGCGAATTGAGACCGATTTTGCTTTACAGTTGATGCACCGAATAAATGTCGGGTGGAATTCCATTTCTCCTCAGGACGACACAGGCATGTTTCGAAGCTGGCTTAATGATACTAGTTACTTGATAGTTGCAAAATCCAATGCTGTAGCTTATAACAGCTTTTCGCAGCTTACTTACAGGAACAATTTGTACCGTTATGCTACACCAGACAGAGTTCATGACACAGCCAGAATGATGGGGGATATGAAGGAGAAAAATATGAACTATAATCTAAATTGGGAATTTTCGGTTGATTCAAATTTTATATACATAGTTCGGTTGTACTTTTGTGAGTTTATTCCACTTATGAATCACACTGGCGATAGAATTTTTATGATATCCATGGCCAATAAAACTGCCGAGAAGCTTGCAGATGTTGATTTGGTGGAGCGGTGGAAATGGGGTTCCTATTTACAAGGATTTTGCTGTGAAGATTTAACCAAAAGGAAGTGGGAACGTACAAAATTTCTCCATTGCTCTGCATCCTCAATCAGAAAATCTTACTGCGTACTCTGATGCAATTCTTAATGGGCTTGACATTTTCAAATTGAGTGCTTTGGACAATCGTGCCGGACCAAATCCTGATATTTCACTAATTAATCCACCAGCTGCAGAAAGAGGCTCAAATTTGAAGTCTAACAATAATGGGACGAAAATAGGTGCCATTGTTGGTGGTATTTCGGGCTTTCTTGTGCGTTCTCTTCTACTGTTCTTCATTTTTTGGCTAAGATTGGAAGTCAAGAAAGCGGGGTCTACTGGTAAGGCTCCATGGTGGAGTAAATATTCTGTTTCTTCATCAGCGAAGTTTGGTAAAACCCAAAGCTCAACTCTGTTAAAATATAATGCAGAAATTGGGTATGGTTATTTGTTTAAGTTATTAGTGTTTCGTGTCTTGTGATAGTGGGATTACATGTCTTCTTGTCTTGTGTTAGTGTTTTACTTGGTCCAAAGCATTTTCTAATTTGTAGGAATTAACTGTTAGTTTGTTTTGAGTGTGCCTAGAGAATAGGCATTATGTTATCTTTGTTATCTATTTAATTGGGGTCTAATTGCTCAATAAAAATTATCTTTCAGCTCTATCTTTTTGTGCCTATAACCTGTTTGATAATATTCCTCTTTGTTGTTTACCTCTCTATTTTTTTGAGAGAAGTTTGTAACAGTAAACAGGTTCTATTTTTTTAACATTTGGTATCAGAGCCAAAAAAAGTTCCTATGGCAAACAACCATGTGAGTATTAACCCATCAATCCCTTCCATTCCTAGCTTTAAAGGTAGCGGGTATGATGCATAGAGCACCAAAATGAAGACTCCCTTCATCTCGCAAGATTTATGGGAGTTTGTTGAGAAAGGTTACAGTACAACGGGAGTTTCAGCTAAGGTTCTTAAAGACTGCAACAAAAAGGATGCTAAAACTCTCTTCTTTAATCAGCAAGCTGTAGATGAAACTATTTTTTCTCAAATAGAAGCAGCCACCAAGTCCAAAGATGCCTGGGATTTGCTTCAAAAGCATTATCAAGGTACTACAAAGGTGCAAACAGTCAAGTTGCAGACTCTTCGCCGAAATTTTGAAAGTGTTTTTTATGAAACAAGGTGAGACACTTGATGAGTATTCAACAAAGCTGATAGAAACTGTGAACCAAATGCGCAAATATAGTGAAGACGTGACTGAATAAAAGGTGATTGAGAAAATACTGAGGAGTTTGCCCATGAAATTTGAGAATATAGTGGCTGCCATTGAAGAAGCGAATGATTCAAGTGAGCTGACTGTTGATGAGCTGCTAGGATCCTTGCATTCTCATGCAGATAGAATGAAGCATTTTGATGATCAAGAATGCTTTTTATGCCAGGCGAGACAGGCAATAGAAGCAACAACTCTGTGACTTCTAACAAAAGAGGTCGTGGTTATAGAGGAAAGCAAGGTGGCAGAGGTGGTGGACGATCCAGTAACTGCACTCAGAGTTCCAATATGGAAGAAAAATCTGGTGAACTTCAAAAATTTCAATGTTATTACTGTAATAAAGTGGGTCATATTGAAATGTATTGCAGGTTGAAGGAAAAACATGAGAAGGAAAAGCTTGGTAAGGATGCAAAGTTTGTTGAACAAGCAGCAAATGATGATAGTGAGAGTCTATTTCTCGCTTGCTATTCATCAACATTGTCTTCCCCAAATGTTTAGTTCATGGATAGCGGTTGCAGCAATCATATGATAGCAAATTCCTATATATTCGTCCTCAAAATGCCGATTTGACGTTATGAGAACACATCTTATCAACTCGGACAGTATTGCAGCTGTTGCAACTCCTGCTATTAATGCTCTGTTCACCTTGAAGCCTTGACCCCTTCGGACTTTCCAATTGGTGCAAATGGAAAGAGGAAGAAGTGGCAAAAAATGGAAAGTAAAAGAGAAAGAAGGGAAAGTAAAGAGAGAAATAAAAAATACAGAAGAAAATGCAGGTTTAAAGAACTGCCCCTTGTTGAAAGGGAGCAAAAAGCATCCTGTTGACATCTCCATTTTCAGGTGTAAGAGAATATGCCAACAGAATGAAGCTATACTTCCCTCTGTTAAGAGAAGATTCCCTGGATCAGAAAAATAAAATTCATTCATCTTCCTAAAATGGGGAGAATTTAAAGAAAAAGAATGGATGAAAAAATTTTAAGATGCTTAGACAACATCATAGAGAGCAGAAACAACAAGAATATAAGGAAGAAACAAAGGCCCTGGAGATAATCCATAAAAAACAACTAAAAAAGACTGTTTATTTATAGAAGAAAATTTCCTCTCCAAAATAAGAAGTTGAAATGACTCGACCCACGTGGCAATATGCAATAGGAAAAGCCATAAAGAGGAATGCAGTTAACAAGAAGTTGCCATAAATGAGCACGCACAATGAAACGTCTACTGTTGACACATATGGAAACGAAACGTCATCATTAATATGCGTGCAAGACAAAACGTCCATTCGCCAGCGCATTAATCACAACAGTTGCTCTAAACGAAAAGTCTAAAATGGCGCATCTGGACAGAGAAACTCAGGGTAAATAAGCCATTAACAGCCCCCAATTATCGCCTCATGCTTGGATCCGATCGGGTCCGTTCAGAGGGGAAACAAATGATAATACACCAAATATTTGCACTTATTTGGCCCAACATAAAGGCCAGTCGGAGGCCCATTAAAATTTAAGCCCAGTATGTTGAAGGAATGATGATTGACAGGGAGCTTGGGCAAGGAAACCACGAAGGTGACGTCAACGTGCCGCCTGATCGAACTGCTCAGGCTCTTCTCTCAACGTCCTGCTGGCATACGCTACCACCATTTTCTCTGCTTTATCCCCGTCACATTGCCAAAAACCTACTCTAACACTTAAATAGTCCACTTAAGTAAGCTATTTCGTTCACATAAATACCAAGAGACTTCAAATTCAGGTACACAATACATATACCCAATACAAGAGACATCATCTTTTTATGTTCTCACTCTAATCTCCCACTGACTTGAACTTCGAAGTGCTAATCCACTGCACACCAGGGGTTAATTCTATTTGTCTTGTAGATTGGTTCTCGAATATTCGATCAAACCAGCAAAACCGATTGAAGTTCGGTTTACTTTCTATTTTTCATTGCGATATTCTCAAGATTATCAATTAACAAATATAATAAAAGAGTTGCAAATGTCATATATTGATTAAAATAATGTAGACCAAAATATCAACTATATGTATCCCTATCAAAAATTTACAATGACAATATGTTAAAATTACTGATGGAAATGTCCCTCCTCAAACAAATTTTTATGGAGGAAGCAGATATATATAACCGAAAATACTTCGGCATTCCGTTCACTTGGTATCGTTATGGTTACAGTTCAAATTGGAATCAAACTTTTATTGAATAAGTCAAAATTGGATTGAACTGTGATCAATGGTTTACAATTTCAACTCCAAATCATGACCATAAAATGACAGTTCTGTTTTGGTTTTATACTTTAGAAATCAAAATTGGATTGAACGGTGATCAATGGCTCACAATTTCAACTCCAAATCATGACCATAAAACGACAGTTCTGTTTTGGTTTGATACTTTAGAAACCAAAACTGGAATTGAACTACTGGTTTTGGTTTCAAACCATAAAATGCATGTATTGTATATTAATTAAGGGTAACCGATCTATGAACCAAAAAAAAATAGTGTATTAATATCGATTTTTTGAAATTTTAGTTCATTAATTTATAATTGGTTAACCAGTCAATCGATTTTGATTTTCTGAACCGATTAACAAATATTTTTCAGTTAACCATGAATTCATAAAAAAAAAAAATTAAAATATTCAATGTACTTGAAGATAAAAATTAAAAACAAAACATAATTCAACATAAATTCTTTACTAATTTATGGTTGTTAGATACAAATGTCAATTTATTAATTATAATCCTCAAAACAATTTGGGAGTTGATTTTGAACTTGTTAATTTGTTTGGATTGATAAGGATTATTTAGTTATTAATATATAAGAACTGATTGTATTAGTTATTTGATCTTCACTAATTCTTAGGTCATTATGTAATATAAACATCTTTATATTAACTCCATTTGCAATCATTGTCCAGGGTGTATATATATGGATTGCTTCTTTTAGGTCCCAAACATTAAATGATATGTATATTTTGTATTAAAAGAAAAAGTAATTTATACAACTTTTGTCATTGAACAACTAAAAAGCGTAAACTTTAACTTCAATACCGCCGCCGCCGCCGCCACTTACTCCACCACCAATAACCCCACCTTTGCCAAATCCTCCACTAGTTCGAAACCACCAACTCCATCAAATCCTCCACCACAACCAGCACCACCTCCAAGTCCTCCTCCACCACCTGCACCACCACTAAATCCACCGCCTACATCTCCTCCAGCACTACAACCTAAGAGCAGAGAGAAGCAAGAAGAAGACCTGAAAAAAAGTTTAGATCCGCTTCTAAGCTTCCTTTTTTTTTTCCAGTGGATTTTATCCAACTCAGCTTGGTTCTCTTAATACTCCAATCTTCGAGCTTTTTATTTATTTTTAAGATTTTTAGTCTATTCATTTTGATTGCTGAGGACTTGGGGGCAAGCAATTTAATGGTTTTTATCCACATGTTAGTGTTATTTTCGGAGATGAATGATGGGTTTTGATTTGGATTGATTTTTGGATTTGCAATTGTTGGGTCTCTGATAATGAGAGGGAGAGGCAGATAGGCAGAAGAGAATGGCTGGCGACGGGCGGCCGGCGAGAAGACAGAATGGCTGCCGATTGGGAGAGAGAAAGAGGCAATTTCAAGACAGAGAGGGAAATGCAGAGGCGAGCAATTTAGAGTCTTTTTGTTACTTGTTTTTTATTATATATATATATATATATAAAAACGATCCGTTAACCGAAATCGATAATTTTTTAAAACTAAAAATCGAAATCGAAACTGAAAACTTATAAAATATTAATCATAAACCGAAAAAATTGGTTTGGTTAATTTATTTTTGAATCGATTTTTCGATTAATCAAATTTAACGGTTTTTTTTTCTTACCCCTAACTGTAATATATATTTTTAAAATTAAAATAAAGTTTATGTTCCTATTTAATTTTTAAAGTAGTCTCAAAATCAAATAAAAAATTTCAGTTTCAAACCAGCTGAATTGGAATCGTGAACAAATTAAACCATCTTCATGTGATTTTTGTTTTGGTTTCACCATCCATAAAATCGAAACTGAAAATTTTAAAATCAAAGCTCTGCAGTTTCGAAATAGTGTCACCACTATAAAATGCATGGCTTACAAAATGGTAGATGAAGATATATATGAGAGTAGGAAAAGCCTATGAAAAAAGAATAAGAACTCTCTCAGTCATAATAATGAATTACCAAAAGAATTATAGGTCTCTCTTTTCTTTTCTTTATTCTTTGTTGTTCTTATTATATCTTTTTCCTTTTCTTGATCAAATCTCTTTATCATATCTCCTATGTTTCTTTTATTCTATAACAAAATATAAAAAAATGGTCCAGGCCAACCATACTAATGCTTTATGGAACAAAAGTTAAAGTTGTTTGTTTTGCTGTTTTTCAGTACAAAGACCAAAATGGACAAGGCAAACATGATTACTCCAAAACGATAAGTCGTAAGATTATAGTTACTCTTCTGAAGAAATAAATTTTCAAATTTTAAATACAACGAAATTAAATTAATGATTCCTTTAAAATATAGCATTAATAATAAAATTTTCCAAGGAGTGACTATGAAATGGGAAATACATGAAAGAATCAAAATATTTGTAGTAATCTTGCTTACTAGGTGATGATAGATGATAATGTTTTATTTGTTTTTTATTCATTCTTTATTTCCCACTTAGATTTGTGTTCGAACACATAGACCCAGTTCAGTAATTTAATTAGTTTTTCATTGAAGTTGGATTTCTTGAAAATTATTTAATGTTTTAACTGCGTGGAATGGTACATATACTTTTATTTCTTAATTGCAATTCGCAATTCAAATTTTAGATATAAAATATATTTAAATTAATATTTGGAACGGTTTACTTTTTTTTAACCTAACTGATACAAATTTGAATTAGCCGAATTAATAAATTTCAAATACCGAATGACTTATACTAAATTATTTAATGGTTTAATATATAATACACACTTATTTATTTATTTTTAAATAGTTTCAAGCATTTATTTTTCCTTAAATTGCTTAATGTTCTTACTTTTTCTTTTTTTTTTTCACTAGCCCCTATAAATTTTTTTTAGCCCCTTTTATATGATATGGCAACAAAAAATAAAACTATCATTCCACATTAGCTCCATCACATGAGGCTAAATGGAATGAAAACATAGTGTATAGGGATCTAATAGAGAGAAAAATTCAAAATTGAAAAAAAAAATAGTGCAAGCAACAATTAAAATGATATCATTCAAATTTTACTTTTGGTAATTATATTATGACTTCACCGATCAATCCAGCAAAAAATTGCGAAATGCACACGCTTATAATAGTAATATTTTTTTTGAAAAAAAAAAAAAACTAAAATCAGAAAGAATTGACTCACTGACCAACGTTGGATTAAAAATGCAAGCTGTCTTATGTTTAATTTCATTTGGTCATATTTATAATTAGAATTAGATATTATGTGTATTCTGTAAAAATTAAAAAAGGAAACGAAGCTTTGTCGGCAGAGAAATGAATGGAAGGGCATTTATGTGAAATTCACGATGCAACTGTGGAGTCATTGAGCCAACCTAATCTGCTTTTGATAGTTAAATATATTTCAAATGGGGAATGGGGTCATCACGCATACACTGTTCTTGCACTTTATAGAGTGTGGTAAAGCAAAAGGCAGTATTAAAATGAGGGGAGGAGTGAGTGAGGGGAAGAGCATCCACTTCTGAAAAAGCTATGGCAAATAGATCAGTGGCAATGGCTCTTGCATTCAGTGTGCTGTTTGCGATTTTGAGCACAAAATGCAGTGCAGCTGCTTATCTTGAGAAGAGCAACGCCACCATGAATTGCAATGGGCGGCTAGATGAGTGCCTGATGACGGAGGAGATGGAGTTGGTGAGTTACTATTACCACGCCACTCGAATTCTACAAACTAACGATCCACCTGTTACTGGCTATTCCAAGAATCCTGGGACAGTGCTCCCATGTAAACCAGGACAACCGAAGCTGCATTGCGAGTGTCCTAAGTTTAATCCTCACTGTTAGAAGTTTATTGTTTTTATTTTTATTCTCTATGGATTGTTTTACTCTCTAGTCTTTTCTACTACTAGACCCACTGTCTTGTATATTAGGCAACAAGAATATTGTGTGTGTGCGCTTATGATTTTCTTTTGATTTCCTCAGTCAATAAATTTGTTTTAGAAGAAATAAAGGGTAGAAATGAGTTCTGCTGATTTGTATACCATCTTGGTAGCTAGTCCAGTTCTTTTTTTTTTTTTTTTCTGACATATATATGCTTAATTACAGCGTTTTGTGTTAGATATATTTACTTCCTAGCTACCACTCTAGTCTGGGCTGAGCAAAAAAACTTGTTCATTTAGTTAACTGGAAAATCAGTTCGAAATCGAATCGATAAATTGATTAATCGATTATAACGGACTGATTAATAATTAATTTTCTTAAAAAATTAAAATTAATGTACTGATTTTTTTAGTTTATGGACCGATATTAACATGTCTATAATCAACTCTTTAATCTATGTCAAATACAAAAATATTTAAGTGAGCAAAATTTATTAAAAGAAGACCGATTTCAGTTGTATTATTCACCAAATATAAGTAGGGGTGTTCATGGTCCATGATCCCAAAAAAAAATCAGTCCAATAAAATCGGTTTTTTAAAAACATTAACCGTTAACCAGTTCATTACTATCGGTTAACCAGTCAATCGATTTTGGATTTTCAGACTGGTATAAAATATATTCATAACAAAATTAAAATATTCAAATTACTTAAAAATTAAAATTTTTCACTATAATATAATATTATTATTGTTAAAATAAAGAATTTTAGTGGATATAAACAATTTTATTTTTAAAAATTAAGATTTAATAAGTAAATAAATTAGCTGGTAATGATCACCCTAATTAGATTGACGGTCACATTTACTAATCGCCAATTAAAAAAATACATCCAATTAAAAAAAATTAAAATAAGTAGAATAATGAAACAAGTGTAACAAAAATATTTAAAAAATACAAAATTATTAAAATAAATTCATCCAATATTAACAACTAATTTTCTTTATTTATATTTTTAACTTAACACACATTATTTTCACATATATTAAAAATTTTAATTTTTTTTGAAGATTTTAGTTAATATATTAATATTATATAATTTTTCGAATATATTTTGATTTTAATTAATGGAAAATTGATATATCAGGAAAATTGATATATGGACATATTGAATAATTAATAAATTAACTAAAATGTCTTTAAAAAAACTATAATGTAATTAAAATATTTTAAAGTAAATGAAAATTAAACTAATATAAATAATTAAATATGAAAATAATGAAATAAAAAAAATTATAATAAAAAGAAATAAAAAGTGAAATAAAATTAATAAACTATAAAGCTATTTATATATCGGTTTCGGTTCGGTTAACCGTTTTTTGAGCTTAAAAATAAAAATCAGTCCATTAATATTGATTTTTGCAAAACACTAACCGTTAATCATAAAAATCGATTCGGTTAACCTATTTTTCGATTTCGATTCAATTTTTCGATTAATCAAGCCCAACAATTTTTTTGAACACCCCTAAATATAAAACTAGGCAACTAAAGTTGTCAATCACTTTTATTATGACAAAGGGAAACGCACATAATAGTCATATCACTTTATTTACCTAAGCTGGACACATATTGAAAAAACAAACGAACAAATAGGTAACATATATAAAAAGTTTAATTACAATAATTCCTTGTCTATTTAAGGTATATATACCATACATGAATTTAAGGTTTCATGATTTCCCACAAATTCCTCGCCGACGAAATTCAAATAGGATTTGCACAAGTCTACCATTCTCTTCATTAGTGATAAAGTTAGAAATGTCTTTATCTGAAGAGGAAATATCAGACCGATCGGATGAAAAAAATCCTGCAAGAAAAAGTGTCCCGTCGGACCAGGCGTGAGCACTCCGAATCTTAAGTTAGTAGCTTAGAGAGAGAAAATACTTTTAGAGATAGAATGCTAGAGATTCAATACCTAGAGTTATCGTTGGCTGGGCTATTTATATGAGATGGTTGAGGGGCACTTGAGTGTCTAGGGAGTGATTACTGGCAGTCAGAGTAGGTATTCGGCGAATTGACAGGGAGCAGGTGGAAAACATGGGCGCTGCCTTGTGTCAGATGGATGATGGGACTAGCAGTCACATCATCCGATCGGGCGTGTGCGCTACCTAGGAGCTCGTGCCTGCTACTCTTTGCTGTTGGGCCCTGGGCCTTGCTAGTCTATTGGGCCGACTAGATGGGCCTTGGTGCAAATAATATTTGCTGGGTTATCACTTGTCCCCTCTCAACAGGTTCGATCGGGCATGAATTTGCCTTTTAAGTTCCATTCGAATGAAGTCCGTTTTGAGTTGTCCCGATCCGAAGGCATTCGTTGGCGGAATTTTTGAATTTGAACAAAGCGCTTTTTCTGAAGAGACACGCCTGCCTGGACAGCTGTTTCTATTTAATGCTGCGCGTGCTCCGAGGATAACGCTTCGCTCTTCGTACTGCCATAATGCCTTTAACATGTGGCATTCTTCTAGTGGCAAGATGGTTGGCGTATTCCAGAAGCTTTGGCCTATAAATAGGGCAATTTTTGAAGGATCTTTCTTTACTTTTTGCAATCCCTGACTAAGCTCTGCCAAATTGCTTTCTCGAATCCCAGATTTCAGGAATCGTCCTTTGCTTTCTCTTCAAACTTCCCAAGTGTTTGCTACCAAGTAAGTAACTCTTTCTCCTCGCTTTCACCCTCCCTTTGTCTTTCATTTTCCCTATGCATTCATCCTTTTAGGAGTTAGGGATTTGCATATTTTCCCCTTTTTCTTTGTCGAAAGATGGCTTCTAGCAGTGGCGAAGCATTAGACAGGAGTTTTTTGGACGCGTACAAAGACAAGCCAGCAGTTGAGCTGTGCTCCTGACTGACCGTTGAGGAGGTAGCTGAGGTCCCCGCCAGATATGGCTTCCCCGACGATGTTTGTGTAGCGCCCTGCCCTGATTCTATGGCGGTGTCTGAGGGGCCATTTGGGAAAGACAATAATGAGTGGTTCATTCTTCACTTATGGAGCCTGGATACTGGGATGCGCTTCCCCTTTGGTGCATTCGAAATCGCTGTGTTGGAGGGCTACGACATCGCTCCCTATCAGTTGCATCCGAATGGGTGGAGGACCATGGCATGCTTTAAGATCCTGTGTATATTGGAGGAGACTACCCCCACCCTCGACCTCTTCACCCATTTCTTCTATGTTTCATGCCGCAGCGACGGGTCAGAGTTTTTCTTTACGAGCCGACCAAAAAACAAGCTCATCAACATTCCCACCTCAATGAAGGGCTTCAGGGAAAGGTATTGCTTGGTGGGAAGAAAGGGTGGCTTCGGAGTAAGTTTGGGCCAATCGGCGAGGGCTCATATTTTGAAGGACTAAGCCTCTGGCCAATCCATGTATGAGGCCGATATTGAAAAACTGATGAATGCCGTAGCCCCGGAAGGGGGGACCTTTTGAGTCCAAGCAGCTGCTGGAGGTGCTTCAAGGGCCCTCCATCCTTAGGGTTGCTCCGACTGTCGAAGCAGCTGCAACTGTAGAACATGAGCATTAGGATTGGAGTAGAGGGGATAACATAGATTATTACTCATGCATTACATTGCATTTCATTTGTTATGTTTTCGAAAACTTATCTTATTTGTGCTTGTTGCAGCTGTGATAGCTGGTGGGAATGACATGTCCCAGCGTATCCTCGGTCGGGCCGTCGCCAAGAGGGATGCCGAGCGGAAAGCCAAAGCAGAGAGGAAAAGGTGGAAGCTCTTGCCTGCCTCCGAGGTGCACAAACTGCAGCAAGGCGCCTCTTCCACTGCTCCCATCGCCGCAGTTTCGATCTCTGCTGCCCCTCCCACAACAGCAACTGCTACAACTGCCCGCCAAACTCCAGTCGTTCCAGGTCCTTTAGCGCCTCGTCCCATAGTGGGGGATCATCCCCTCCGCCGCCGAAGGGTGATTCTTGGTGATGAGATGGAGGAGGAAGAGATGTCTGGGGATGTCTTCCCTCACAACATTGAGGCTCTGAGTGAAACGGCCCAGGGGAGATCGGCACAGCCAGACGAGGCCTCACGGAAGCGGGCCGAGGAGGGCACCAGCAAGAGGGCTGCTGAAGTGGTGACAAGGGGGAAAACTATTGTGCCGAGCGAGCCAACTCGGCGATCGGAAAGGGGACCTGTGGCTTTGAAAGAGTTCTTGAAGGAGAACTTTGGTGGCAACTGGTCGATATGTGACAAAGCGGTGGCCAGTTGTTTATGCCGAGGCATTCTTCAGGAGGGTGACTTCAAAGTCATAGGGGACCCTAGCTCGCTCGGCCAGGAGCTCAGCTTATTTAACCATCAAGCCCTGGAGGTAAGAATTTGGCTGCCTTGAGCGTTGCTTGAAAGGTGGCAAAATCCTATTTCGTTGACGTTGTAATCTTCCTCTTGCAGCTAATCCGGAGGGGTCAACGCTTGTATGGCTTGGCCGGCTTTTTTGAGTCAAGGTCAAAAGAGGCTGGCAAGGCGAGGGGGGAGATGACCACTCAACGGGATGCTGTCCAACAAGAAAACTCCGCCCTTCGCCTGGAGGTGTCAGGTCTTCAGAAGGAGATCTCTGGCCTTCGTGAGGAGGTGGTGGTCGAGAGGAGGGAGGCCAACCGATATGCTCTAGAGCTAAAGGCGAGGCTCACTGAGGCTGATCAACTGAAGGGGGAGGTAGCATGCCTTGCTGCTGATAGTGCTCAGTGCCGCAAATTCGAGGAAGAGGCAGCCAGATTGGGCGGCGAGTGCAAGCAATTAGGCGCTGAGAAGGCCAAAGCGCTAGAGGAGAGAGGCCAAGCTGTTGCGGAGTGTGATCGGCTACGCGCAACTCTAGCCAACAAGGAGGCTAGTTGGGAAAGGAAGCTTGAAGAGGAGCTCGCCTCTCGAGAGGAGCAACTGCTCGATCAACTGGGCGAGGCTCAAGCGAAGCTGCTGTCTCGGCTGATCTACGAGGCTGGGAGGCGCTTCCCTGAGGCTGACCTCAACTGGATGGAGGACCCTACGGCTTTGCCCGATCCGCCATCTAGTGATGATAAAGGAGATGCTCCTAGAGAGGGAGCTACCGAGCAAGTTGCTTCGCCCCGGGTTCAAAAAGACACATCATTTAGAGCCGAAGCTGGGGCGCCTCCACTGGCCGAGCCTGTCTCCGAAGGGGTAGCTGAGTCTTCTCAACCTGCCTCCGACCTTTCTCAGGCTTTAGCCAAGCTAAATGAGGGACCTCTTTCAGAGCCTCCTGGCGAAGTAGAAATCGTAAATATAGAAACTTAGGTTAGAAGTTGTAGATGTATGTAGATATTCCTTTTGTATACTTTGATTATTGTACTAATTTTTTCCAATTGTAATGTACACAATTTTTGCATAATTCGCAAACTTCCATAGTCATCAATTTGCAGATCTTCACATTACTTGTAAAATTGCATAAAATTTGGTAAAGTGAAACACATTAGTGAATCTCAAATACTTCCTGAATTGAAATAGTTCTTCAAGTCCAATGACCGATTTGCCTAATCTGAGTTATGATGCATGATTAGTCGGCCATCTGGAATAACTTTTGAGTTAGACTTAGAATCAGGCGAATAGTTTCGTTCGTCAAGTTAGTGTTTGATTTGCATTCCGGTTCGTGACCGTTGCTCAACACTTATCTTGGGAGAAACGTGTGCCTTAATCTAACCTTAGTGTTCGCATCTTGGATTCAGGATAGACGTCGAATCTAGCGAATGAGTTAGCGTGATCAGAGCGCCTTCCGTGTTTTCAGATCTGAATATGGCTGATCCTAACGGATGGGATCGACATAAGGTTCTTGTTTTTCGCATCTTCGGATCGAGAAGATCGTCGATCCTAACGGTCGAACTGTCGAAAGTTTTGCTTCTTTCCATGTCTTGGGATCAGGAATTGCATCGATCCTAATGGGTTTTCTTTAAGTTTTTTTGTACCTGTAAAGGAGTGAGTTCCAACTTTCGCATTTTTGGCTTGGGATGGACATCGAGCCTAGCGTATACGTTATATCATGCATAAATTAGACAAAGGTGGAAGAAGAACATTTTTATTAATCAGATATTTGTCGAATTTGGATACATCACTACAAGTGGTACTTTTTAAGTACTTCGACATTCCAGCTCCTAGGGATGTCTTGCCCCTTTATAGTTCGGAGCCTATATGTGCTTGGGCTTAAGACTTTGGAGACCTCGTAGGGCCCTTCCCGATTTGGCATTAGCTTGCCCACTCCAACGTTTCCCGAGCCTAAGTCTGCCTTTCTGAGCACCAGATCGCCGACATTGAAGGTTCTGGATCTCACCTTAGTATTGTGGTATCTAGCAACCCTTTACTTATAGGCAGCGATCTTGGTGTAGGCATTCTCCCTCTTTTCTTCTATCAGATCTAGATCTTGGCATCTTTCTTGAGTATTCATCTGCTCGGAATAAAGCACCGATTGATAAGATGGGAGGCCGACCTCTACCGGTATCATCGCTTCGGAGCCATAGACAAGGGAGAATGGAGTTTGATGAGTGCCTGTCCTTAGCGAAGTTCTATACAACCACAGGACACTCTGCAGTTCCTCAGTCCAGTTGCCCTTTGCCTTGCCCAGTCGCTTTTTTAACCCTTCCAAGATGGTCCGATTAGAGACCTCTGTCATTTCATTACTCTGGGGATGAGCGACTGATGTAAACCTAAGGTTGATTTTTAGGCCTTGGCAAAAATTTCTGAAAGTGGAGCTGTCGAACTGCTTACCATTATCTGCAATAAAAACATTAGGTAAGCCGTACCTACAGATGATATTCTTCCACGTGAAGTTCTTGACCCTCTCGGCTGTGATTGTGGCTACAGGTTCAGCCTTAATCCATTTGGAAAAGTGGTCAACCGCTACTATGAGGAACTTCATCTGCTTTTTGCCTTGGGGAAAGGCTCCCAGAATATCGAGGCCCCACTGATCGAATGGCTAAGCGATCCCGATCGACTGTTAATCTGCTCCGTGCTGATCCTCCCATGTACCTGGCATTGAGGACATCTTCTCACTTTTTCTTGAGCATTTTTGAGCATGCTGGGCCAGTAGTACCCCGTCTGGAGGGTTTTTCGAGCCATAGCTCTGCTCGCCTCGTGTGCGCCGCATATGCCTTCATGGAGCTCTCTGAGGATGTAGTTTCCCTCTTCCTCTGTCATGTATTTGAGCCAAGGGTGGCTGAAAGCTTTCTTATAAAAATCACCGTTAATGATGGAATAATTAAGGGATTTTTGTGATACCTTTCGAGGCTCGTCTTTGTCATCCGGCAGCTGACCTGTTTGTAGGTACTGATTGATTGGGCTCATCCAGGTTTCGTCCCCTTGATCAATCTCCATTAACTCTGACTCATCTAGGGAGGAGGAAGTTTGGTCGACGATGGCAATGTTTTCTTCTATAACACTTTGCTCGGAGGCAGACATCTTTGCTATCCGATCGGCTTCTGATGTTTGATCTCTTGACACCTTCTGGAGAATCCATTCTGACCCAGCTTCCTCAAGTGTTCTGAAGGCGGCCTTGACCTTTGCTAAGTATTGGATCATGCTGGCCTCTCTGGCCTCGAAGGTGCCTAGGACCTGGCTCGTTACCAGCTGGGAGTCGCTTCTGATGACTACGGACTCCGGTCGAATTGCGTGAAGCAATCTCAGTCCTTGAAGGAGCGCCTCATATTCTGCTACATTATTAGAAGCTTTAAAATTAAACTTTATTGCGTACCTTATTGTGATGCCCAGGGGGCCTCTTATTACTATGCCTACACCTCCTCAAGTGTCATTCGCTGCGCCATCCACTGTCATTTCCCAATTTTGTCGCTTGGGCTGACTTTATGGTTCCTCACCGGTGAATTCAACGATAAAATCTGCCAAAGCTTGGGCCTATATCGCCTTTTTAGGTTCATATCTCACATCCCAGGACTGCAGCTTAATTGCCCATCCCACCATTTTGCCCTCCAGATTGGGAGTCTGAAGAATTCTTCTAAGCGGGTGACCCGATCGGACGACAATTGTGTGCGCCTCAAAGTATGGTCTCAGCTTTCTTGCGCACATCATGAGGGCGATAATGAGCTGCTCAACCGATCCCGTCTTTAAATCCGCACCTCTGAGTACTTCACCGACATAGTATATAGGCAGCTGTTGTGTTCCTTCTTCTCGAACCAGGGCGCCTGCAACAGCTTCTCTGGAGGTGGATAAATAAAGTTATAGATTTTCACATAGTATTGGCCGGCTAAGCAATGGTGGGTTGGTGAGGAATGCCTTCAGTTCTTCAAAAGCTTATTGGCAGTCTTCCCCCCAAACAAAAGTTTCACTCTTCCTCAACTTTTTGAAAAAATGAGTGCACCGCTTGGCCGAGGAGGAGATAAATCGTCCCAAGGCTGTTATCCTCCCGTTCAACTTTTGGACGTCCTCTATGCTCCTGGGGGGTTGCATCTCGAGGATAGCCCTTATTTTTTTCGGATTACCTCAATCCCTCTTTGGGAGACTAGGAATTCTAAAAATTTTCCTGATGGTACTCCGAAAATGCACTTCTCAGGGTTGAGCTTCATCCGGAACTTATTTAAAGTGTCAAAAACTTTCACCAGATCGGCAGGATGTTCTTCGGGGCTCCGGCTCTTGACAATCATGTCATCTACATACACTTCGACATTCTACCTGATCTGATCTTTGAAAATTTTATTCATAAGACGCTGATACATGGCCCCAGCATTTTTCAGACCGAACGGCATCACCCTGTAGCAAAAGGTTATGTCGTCTGTAATAAAACCGGTCTTCTCCTGATCCGCAAGCCACATCAGGATTTGGTGGTAGCCAGCGTACGCGTTAAGAAGAGAGTAAATGGCATGGCCCGCGGTGGCATCTACCAATTGATCTATGCTTGGTAGGGGGTAGCTATCCTTGGGACATGCTTTATTAAGGTCATTAAAGTCTACACACATCCGCAGCTTCCCCGACTTCTTCTTCACCAAGACGACGTTAGCCAGCCATTCGGGATAGTCTACCTCTCGGATTGTTCCTGTCTTAAGTAGCCTATCCACCTCTTTCGAGATGAATTTCCTCCGGTCAGGTGCATGTCTTCTAAGCTTTTGTCGGACCGGAGGATGATTTGGGTCCACATTTAATTTGTGGGTGATCACCTTGGGATCTATGCCAGGAATGTCTTCTAGCTTCCAGGTAAAGGTCGCTTGATTTATTATCAGGACCTACATGATGGCTTCTTCTGTCTCCTTATCCATGCGGGTCCCGACTTGAACATTTTTTCCTTTTGCCAACGCCCTTGTCTTTGTCTCCTCGGCGGGGTCCATCTTGGGTCTTTCTGCCTGCTTTGGCTACTCCAAGCCGGGCTCTACAACCATTGCATCCCATTGCTGCTTTATCATGGTGATGTAAGCTTCTCGGGATGCCTTTTGATCGCCTCTTAAGATGGCGACACCCCCTCTGGTTGGGATCTTCATCACCATGTACCGGATGCAGGTAATGGCTCCAGTTTGGAAAAGCAGTGGCCTGCCAAAGATAGCACTATAGGCAAACGCCATGTCAATAACCATAAAAGTTACCTTACATGCATGACCGATCGCCTCTTGGCCTATCGAGATAGTAGCGTTACCAAGCCCAGTCAGTGGTGTAGCGTTCGGCCTCAGCTCCCTGATCAGGAGTCCCATCGCTCGATAGACCTGGAGGGTGAGGACGTTGACAGCACTGCCATGGTCCACCAGAATTCTTTTAACATTGAAATTATTGATTCGATCTCTTACAACGAGAGCATTTCATGCGGAAACATGACATCTCGTGCGTCTTCGCTGGATATGGTGATAAAGGTGGGCTGCTCGGCCTGGTGGGAGAGGTAGACACCTTTCCCCTTTCTTTTTCTAGAGAGATCCTCTCAGTAAGACGACCCTCCGCTGATCACGTTTATTACCCCGGCATAAGGCCTGCTCGGGTCGGCGCTTCTCGGGTTCCTGCGCTCATCATCATCTGAGTCAGGATCGTCCCTGCGAGGCTTCAGCTATCTACAGGGATCGTCCCCTCTGGCCGGGCCAATAAACTTTCTGAGGGACCCACGACGTATTAGCCTTTCGATTTCCTTTTTCAGTGAAGTGCACTCGTCGGTCAAATGACCAACGTCTCTGTGGAACTCGCAGTACTTGCTAGGGTCCCTCACAACCCTGCTCCTTTCGGACAGCTTCCTTGGCCAGTTGACTTGGCGGTATTTTTCTTTTATCCACATCAGCACCGTGGATGGAGTGAAGTTGAGGGTGGTGAAGGTTCTCTCGGGCCGATCGTCTGAGCGCCTATGTCGATCTCACCCTGACTCCTTCCTCTTGCCCAACTTTCTGGAACCAGCCCCTCTGTCTGGGCTCCTTACTATTCGGTCGGAGGCGGAAGCCTTGCTGAACGAGCGACCATCTGGGTGCTGCAACCGATCCATTACATTGGTCCTTCTTTTCCTATTGGACTTGAGGGCATCATCCAGTTGGATGTGCTACCTAGCCCTCTTTATGAGTTCGGCGAAGCTGGACGGGGGTCTTGTTGTTAGAGATTCAAACAACAGACGGTCAGTGATGCCCCCGGCTAAGGCATTGGTCGCCATTTCCACACTGACACTTCTCACTTCAGACATTGTGTCCTGAAACCTATCGATGTAGTCTCGTAGACTTTCATCAGTTTTTTAATAAAGGTTACACAAGTCATTCACCGTTTTTGGCGCGCACATTTGCACGATAAACCTCGTGGTGAACAACTCCTTTAATTGTCTGAAGGAGGTGATCGATCCCTGGGGCAGCTTATGGAACCAAATTAAAGCATCTCCTCCCAAGGTGGTGGGGAATACCCTGCAAGCTACTCTCTCATCGTAGGTGTATACCTGCACCTTAGTCAGATACTCCGCTAAGTGAGTGGTAGGATCAGTCTTACCAGTGTACTTGTCCATGACCACATCTCTCCACCTGAGAGGCAGTTTGTAGTTAGTGATCTCCCTGCAAAACGGGGAGGCGGTGTTCCCACACGTGTTTCCCTCGAAACTGTCTTTTTTGGAGGCGAGAAAGCCAAGTTGCTTGAGCTTCTGCTTGAGCCACTGGTCTTCTTTGCTCAAGGTTGTGGCAGTGGACTCGCCCTTGTGCTTTCTCGAATGGCTGCGACTTGGGGTGCACATATAGGATAAATCATCCCCTATTGAGGGGGTGGCTGACCTGCTGGTGTAGGGGAGTCTCTGCTTGCGGAGGTCATTTGCTTGCCCTTAACGTACCTTCCCGAGGTTCTGACTGCGCTCCTTCGATTTTCCTGGGATCACGGCTCGTTGATGACGATCCCCCTGCTTCTTCTTCTTCTGAAGTCTTCATCCATGAGGTAGTCCTCATGAACTCTTTCAGAAGTCTCTGGCATTTTGCCCTTTTTGAGCGTGTGGACAATGCTCTTAGTAAAGTCGCCGAGGATAGCACGCATGTCTCTAATGGTGCTCTCAGATTGCCTTAGAGTGGCATCATCAAAGGCGGGAAGGAGGTTGGTCCTTACTGGGGACCTGATGGGTTCCCTTCGCGAGGTGCCTGATCTGGCACGGGTGTTGCCATTGTGATCAAGATCCATGGGGGTTGTGTTCTCATTGGATCATGAGTTCGTCATTCCTCTCAATGAAAGCATCAAATGATAAAGTTAGAAATGTCTTTATCTGAGAGGAGAGGTTGGACCGATTGGATGAGAAAAACCCTGTAAGAAAGAGTGCCCGATCGGATCAGGCGTGAGCACTCCAAAACTTAAGTTAGTAGCTTAGAGAGAGAAAGTGATTTTAGAGATAGAATGCTAGAGATTCAATACCTGGAGCCATCGTTGGCTGGGCTATTTATATGAGATGGTTGAGAGGCACTTGAGTGCCTAGGGAGTGATTACTGGCAGTTAGAGTAGGTATTCGGCGAATTGACAGGGAGCAGGTGGAAAGTATGGACGTTGCCTTGTGTCAAATGGATGATGGGACTGGCGGTCACATCATCCGATCGGACGTGCACGCTGCCTAGGAGCTCGTGCCTGCTACTCTTTGCTGTTGGGCCCTTAATCTTGCCAGTCTATTGGACCGACTAGATGAAACTTGGTGCAAATGATATTTGCTGAGTTATCAATTAGCATATATAAAATGTAAATTACATTTGGGCAACATATTGCTAGAAGCTTACATAAATAGGGGAAAAAAAAAAAAAAAGAAAGCCCTACTATGCAATTAAAGACACAGCGCTGTTAACAAAAATCGAAATCAGGCTTGGTCCATAGTAAAATTAAAGGGTAATTAGCTGCAGTTTATATCTAATTAATCACAATTCGAATCCCGCCTTCTCCCCTTTCAAAGTTGTATTCCTATTATAAAAGAAAATATAGTAAATTAAGAAGCTTGGACACAAATTAACAAATAGATAATTAAAGCTATTATATTTTTTTTCTTTTTTTTTGCAAGCCATGCATAATGCGACAATAAAATTATAAATGTCATTATAAAGAATTGAATCCAAAATTACTTGAATCTTTAATCGAGTTTTGACTACCAGATTAACTTTTGGTGGTTATTAAGTTTATGATTAATTTTATCCATGGTCATCAAATTTAGGGATCAACCAAATAGTAATAAAAAAAAATTCATATATATAACTGCATTTTGATTATATAGTTCAGAAAATAATTTTACTCATATTCAAGTGGAAGCCCAACCGAAAAATCCAGTTGACATGCCACATCATCAAGGGCATAGTGATCTAGTCATTTGCCAAGTGTATAGATTGCCACATCACTTATGCCATATCATCCAAAAATACCTATTCTGTACACGTGGCATTGACACATGGCAGATTAATAGATTGCCACATCATAATCAAAAGCCCTTGATTATACATGCCAGTTGGATTTTTTCGTTGGGCTTCCTCCTGAATTCTGGCAAAGTGACTTTCTAGGCTATTTACTTAAAGTTCAGTTATTTTTATGAAAAAATTTAGCTTAATATATAAAACCCTACTAAATTTTTTAAAAAAAAAATTCAAAATTCATACTTCAACTTTACATATATTTAATTCACTATCTAAACTTTTGAAAACCCTTATAAATTACAACATGCAGATCATAATTTACTAATATGAGTAAAATATTGACACTAACGTATAATGAGAACATGATTGACAATTATTAAGTGGAAAAAGATAAACTAAACCAATATAGTTTATTAGTTTGTAATTATATTATTAGTTAGGAGTTAAATTATTTTTTTCACTTAATAATTCTTAATCATTCTCTCAATCATGATTTTATTATATATGAGTGTCAAATTCCTGTATACATCAATATATTGTGATATGCAGGTGGTAATTTATAAGAGTTTTTAAAAGTTCGGATGGTGAATTAAATATATGCAAAGTTGAAGTATGAATTTTAAAATCTTTTTAAAGTTTAGGAAGGTTTTTATATATTAAGCCAAAATTTTTTTTTATTCCTATTCGGTTATTGATTCATAAATTCGGTGATCATTGATGAAATTGATCCTTAAGTTAATTATATTTAAAAAAAAAAGTAAACAACTAATTAACCCTTAAGTATATAATTAAAATTTAATAGATAAAAATCAAATTAAAAAATATATATTTCTATAGAAATTTATAAATGGATTTGGGTAAAGGGTGCTAGAGAACTAAACTTGTACCATACTTTATCTGAACCCGTCATAAACCAGCAAAATTACAATCATATGAGAGGCGAAGTGTGATTCACATGCATGAGAGAATTCTATATCCAATTAAATTAGATACAGTTAACATGTTATGCAAAAATATTCCAAGGAGATAAAGTATTCAAATTGCGAGTGCGCGAGATGGTGTTGATTGTGCCTTTGTGGGGTTGTTAGGATTTATTTAATCATAGTTTAATTAGAATAATTCCAGGATTACAGAACAAATTTAAGATGAATAATTGATGGCCTTAGGACCTGCAATTCTCTGTTTTAGGGAAAAAAAAAAAATCTAAGCATTGTCATTTAAACTTTTGTAAAGTAGCAAGCATATATTAAAGGTAAAAGAAAAAAAAAAAAAAATCAAAGTCAAGTCATTGTATAAGTATTCTTTTCAAAAGCGAAATGATGGCTACTTTGTCACTTCGAGGTTGAGGTGAGAATAAAAACTAAAATTTTAGTTAATTAAAAAATCGATTAGAAACCGAATTTATATTAAATTAATTAAATTAAAAATTTATGATTACAATTTTTATTTTTAAAAATTAATTATTGACTAATCATTAATCGATTTATATATATTTTATATATTATACTTTAATTTTTACACTTAATTTTTTTAATATTTTTATAATTTATAAATAACATGATATATGACTTTCTAAAATATTATTATAATATATATTTTTATTAAATAAGCATTGAAATTATCTTTTTATTGTAATTATTTATTCATTATATATGCATAATTAGCACTCTATTAACTTCTATTGAATATATTCAATTTTTATAATTAATTATGAAAATTTTATTTTTCTTTTGATTCTTTTAATAGATATTATATTTGATTTGTATTTTTCATTTTTAAAACATTTTTATAACAATATTTGATTAAATTTATATATTAAAATTTTTTAATGGTTAACCAGTAAATCAATGCTAAAAAATTAGTTAAAAACCAAAACTGATATAGCGAATCGAAATTAATGAATTGATTAATAAAATTATTAATAAACTGATTAATCGGTTCATACTTGCCCTTACTTTGAAGAGATGATATAGCATGAAAAGAATTCAATTTTCTTTCAATAAGATATTTTAGATTCAAATAATAGGTTTGAAGCACAAAATCATTTTATCTCTTTTATGAAATTATTCAATATAAATTCAAATTACTCGGATTAAAAGATTTTAAATATTGTAAATTTTTTTTTTTAAGAAGTAAACAATGAGAGCACGCCCATCATATTGTAAATATTTTTTTTTAAGAAAAAAACAATGAGAGCACGCCCATCATATTCTAACATTTATCTTTTAACTTATTATTTTGTATTGTCCAATCAACTCCCTCACATCTTATCTTTTATGAAATATATGAAAATTAAGGATTAATTTCATTTATAATCACTGAATTTATATTTAAATAATACTAATATAACGAAAAAACTTTATTTTTTAAAAAATTACTGAACTTATAATATGAATACAGAAAGTCACTTTAACAAAATAATTTAAAAATTAGTGATTGGCAACCATTAAGGGGGTTGATTTCACTCATGGTCACTCAACTTATCACTTATCGCGCAAAAGTAACCGACTTTTTTTTTTTCTTACTTAAATGTCACTGAACTTTTAACATTATTGCACAAAAGTCATGTTAACCGGAATCCGGCGACGACTCTTGCCGGATTGATAAGTTCAACAAATGCTACATTTAAATTAATTTCACTCACGGTCACTAGACTTATCATTTATCTCGCAAAAGTAATTAACTTTTTTTTTTTCAACTTAAATGTTACTGAACTTTTAACATTTTTGCAAAAAAGTCATCAATCCGGCAAGGGTCGTCGCCGGATTCCGGTCAACATGACTTTTGTGCAATAATGTTAAAAGTTCAGTGACATTTAAGTAAGAAAAAAAAAGTCGATTACTTTTGCGTGATAAGTGATAAGTTGAGTGACCATGAGTGAAATTGACCCCATTAAGGATATACCAATTTGGTAAAGGAACATATATTTTCTATTTGATTCTTGTAAATAGGATTTTCCGTTCTTATTTAAGAAAAGTTTTTCCGTTACAAAAATAATTAAACAGGTTTAAAAAATTATTAGGAGTTCCTCTCTACTTTCCGAGTGGTCCCATCAACTTAATGGATGTGAAGTTTGAACAGATAAAAATGGAGAGGGATGAAACCAAATGAACAAGCTGGCATGATTTAAAATAAAAATATTCAAACGGGTCCATAAACAATGACAGTTGAGTTATTAGGAAAAGAAATGTGGGGATGGGCATTGTCCCTCAAATTGACTCAAATGTGTAGCTTAAAAATAGAGACCAATAATTAAATTGGAGAAAAATATTCTCCCCTATCTTTTTTCCAAGCTTTAACTTCAGCAATAATCACACTCCAACCCTATCTCTCGTCGCAATAATTTTTGAAAGTTTTTTCTATTTAGAGTGACAAATTTTTATATTAAAAAAAAGTTTAGTGTATTTTTACCTTTGTAATCTTATTTATGGAGTCACACTATAGTTATTCATTAAAAATATATTTTCATTTTTTTCTCTATCGTTAGTTTACTCATATATCAAAAATCTTCTTTTAATATCTAAAATTAAAGTGTTTTGGATTTTGGTGCTTATTTAAAAAAATGTGCTACCTAAATGACATTCAAATATACTCCCAAAAAAGAATACAAGTTAATCAAAGAATAACTTTGGCATTGAAGAAGAAAATCAACGGATTATACTGCATTAACTCTATTATTTATCTCTTGGTGGAGTAAAAAAACTAATACAAGGTTATTTTGGTACATTGAAAAATAAAAATTATAAAATTGAGATAAATTAATTTTCCATACTAAAATTAAATTTCCCATCAATCCTTTTATTCTAACTACTTTTTCAACAGTTTTGTTTAAATTTTTAAAGCACACCATTAAACAAAATAACTTGCATTGTACCCTAACACTAAAAAAAATCTAAATTAACGACGGAAATTAACGACGGACACATTTTCATCATTAATTTACGTCTGATTTCAGAATTAGTCGCGAAAATTCATTTTTTCAATCTGATGGTAAGTTTAGCAACGGAATAGCAACAGAAAAAAGAAATTGTTGGTAAATTTTGACGGCAATTGATGTTGCCTTTTTTGCGACTAAAATAGCGAAGGTTTTATTTGTCGCTAAAAACTATTCAATTTTACTATTCCAGAAAATAATTTTGGACTGAATAGTAGTCACTAATTCATGTTTAAATTTAGTAACTAAATAGCGACGAGCGACGGTAATATTAGTCGCTAAATTTTGGTTGAAATTTTAACTCTTTTTTTTTGCGACGGTTGTAGCGGCGAATTTTGTGTTGTCGGTAAAGGTGTAATAATTATTTAATCAAATATTTCGACACTTGGTTTTAGTCTGAAAAAAATAATTAAAAAAATTGTCCCTTTTCCCCTAAAACGGCGTCGTTTTGGTTTACCCTTTCCCTTTTTCTTCTTTCCTTTTCTTTTCTTCTCTTTCTTGGTCCCGATTAGGGGTGTTCAAATGGTCGGTTCGGTTCGATTTTGGACCGAACCGAATGGACCATTTGAACACCAAAGTTTGCAAAATAAAAAAATCGAACCGTGAACCGATATTTTTAGGACCGAAACCGAATGGACCGAATTAATTTCGGTCTGTTCGGTTCGGTCCAATCTGTTTCTATACTAAATGAGTAATAAAACGATTTTTTCACTCTCACTTTCACACTTCCCCCCCCCCTCTCTCTCTCTCTCTCTCTCTCACACTCTCTCTCTACCTCCTCTGCTTCTCCTTTGCTTCTTCACTCTCTCTCTCCCTCCCTTCTCTACGTTCTACCTCTTAGATTGCCTATCGGAGTTCACTCCCACCGCGCTGTCGCCCTCCGCTGCCGTCCCCTTCTCCCTCTCCTTCTTTCTCTCTTTCTCTCTCCCCATCTCCTTCTCACTTCTTCCCTCTCTCCCTCCCTCTCTCTCGGTAGATCTGGTCCCCGCCGGCAATCGCCCCCACGCTGCCTTCCTCCACAGCACTTCGTGATCACCATAAATCAGGATTTTATTTTTTGTGTTGTATTTTATTTTCTATTTTTTATTGTGTTTGATTTTATTTTAGATTTGTGTTGTTGGATGTTTTGTAATATATATATATATATATATATATATATATATATATATATATATACGGTTTTGATTTTATTTTTGTTTGTTGTTGGATTTAGATCTGATATATGGTTTTGATTTTGTTTTTGTTTGTTGTTGGATTTAGATATGTTTTTGTTGTGTTGTTGGATGTTTTGTAATATATATATATATATATATATATATACACACACGATTTATATGATTTTGGTTTTGTTTTGTTGGCTTGGTAGTTGGCTTACGATTTTGGTTTTGTTTTGTTGGCTTGGTAATATATATATATATATATATATATATATATATATAAAATGGTGGGTATTAAATAGTTCGGTCGATTCGGTTCTTTCGGTTTTGCAATTTTGAGAATCGAACTAACAGAAATTAAATTTCGGTTTAGAACCGAAAACTGAAAAAACCGAATCAGACAGACCAAAATCAATTCGGTTCGGTTTGATTTCCGGTTTCGATTCGGTTCTGCACACCCCTAGTCCCGATCTCCTCCTTTGTTTTCCAGCCGCCCCCATCTGCTTCTCACCTTCCTTCGCCGTCTCCTCCATCTTCGCCCCTCCGTTCACCGCCGCTAGTCGCCGATCTTCCTTCTCTCTTCTCTCTCTCTCTCCACGCGTGACGGCAGCGCCGTTCTGCCCTTCTTTTATCTTCTCTAGCCTTCGCCTCAACCTTTTGCTGCCGCTCGCCGATCGCCGCTCCAACCTCGCCGATCGCCGCTCCTCCCTTGCCGGCGACGTGGCTACTCTTTGCACAGTGATGAAGCAGCAAGTTTAAGGTATGCCTCAAAGCATACCTCTCTTTTAATCCTATGTTTATGCGTTTTTGAGTTTTCATTTCCTCTTTGTTTTTCTTATGTTTTTTCTTAATTTTTTGTATGAATTTGTTCTTTTTTTCCTTATCTGTTCAAAATGATTCTCGGATTTGATTTTTTAGGGTTTGATTTAGGTAATACTTGATTTTTCTAAGGTTTGATTAACTTTGGATATTTGCCTAATTTTCGGGTTTGGATGCTAATGCGAGAAACATTTGCTCAATTTGTCTTTATAATTCTGGTTCTGTGATAGTTGTGTTGTTTATTTTTTATTGCTGAGAATTTGGGGGAAATAGGAAGGGATGCCTCGAAGCTCCCTATAGATGCTCTTCCTAACCTGAATGCACCACATATCCTTTTTTTTGTGTGAAGTATTTGTGTGCTGGTTCTTGGATAATTCCATTTGCATCCGAATATAGATCAAACCATGCCCTTCTCCCAGGCCTATTTTAACTTTAACTCTATATAGCACTGCTGCTTTCCCTTACAGAATCAACTTATCTACTGTGTAATATTAATGGATTCTCTGCAAATTATTGCTCTTTGTTTTTGACGTATATAAAGAATATGTACTTATATGCTATCATGCAAACTCTAAATTCATTGCGATACATCAGTAATAGAGGATAAGGGTAACAGAGGATTACACTCCTTAAAACTAGGATATAATTTATTTAAACTCATTTGAACTGTACATAATATTTTCTGTTGTAACTTTCCTTTATTCTAGGATTGTTGTTACTCCTTCTATTGTATAAATATGTATTTTACATTAATAAAATCATTGAAGTCTGTTCCTTATTCACATGGTATCAGAGCATTTATAGGTTTAAACACCACGACACCAAACATGTCCACTGAAAGCTCGACAACTTCAACCCACTCTTCTTTTTTAATGACGTCTATATCAGTACCCTCCTTTTCTTCAAATCTGTCTCATAATCTCTCCATCAAACTCAACTCCACCAACTTTTTACTTTGAAAAACACAGTTGACACTTGTTTTGAAAGGTTGCCGACTTTTCTCTTATGTGGATAGCGCTGCACCTGCTCCTAATAGTGCAGAGTTCAGCCAATGGGAACAACAAGACCATCAGGTACTCTCTTGGATTTTCTCTTCTATATCTGAGAACATGTTGCCGCAGATCATTGGAGTTGCAACGGTAAAATAAGCCTGGGATAAACTACATGCTGCCTACTCAGTGGGATCCCGACCTCAAGTTCGCAATTTTAGACGACAATTACTGACTCTTAAACGTGAGAATGATAGCATCACAGAATATATGCAAAAAGCTAAGAATTTATATGATCAACTAGCTGCCTTGCAAAGTCCCATGGCTGATGAGGACTTTATTGACTGTGTTGTGGCTGGTTTGGGGTCTGCTTATAGACCATTTGTGCGTGCTCTGGAGGCTTGTCTAGAATCTATCAGTTTTGATGATTTGTATGGTTTACTGTTAATTGAAGAAGCTCAATTGGCTCGGGATACAAACAGTGACAGCTTCTCTCCCACTGCTCACTATGCTAACAAGAACTTTACCAATAACAGGGGTCGTGATCGTGGAAGGAATAACAGGGGTGGCCGATCTTCTAGTCACTCTTCTCACTAAAATTCTCAATCCAACACTCCAGGAACTGTCTCTGCTTCCTTGGACACAAGCTCCATCATTTGCCATAATTGCAAGGGATAAGGAACCTCTCACGTGTCTGCCCTTCCCCAAAATTCAACAAAGCCACTCGACATACTCCACCACCAACATCCCACCTTGCCTCCACATCTTCTACTCAGCCTTGGATTATGGATACTGGAGCTACACATCACCTAGCCTCAAATCTGGAAAATCTTGCTCTTCATTCTGAATATAATGGACCTGAGGAAGTTACCATAGGTAATGGATCTAAACTCCCTATTTATTCCACTGGATCATTCCACTGTCATCTTAATGGTAAATCATTTGCTTTCAAAGATGTTTTGTATGTTCCTTCGTCTCCTCAAAATTTAGTTTCTGTTCGTTCCTTGATAGCTTCCAATAATATTTATGTTGAATTTTTTGCTGACTCTTTTTTTATCAAGGATTTGGCAACAAAGGCGATATTGCTCAGAGGCCAGAGTAAAGATGGCTTGTACTACCTTCCAATGTCAACTTCAACACCTGTTCAAGTCCATTTAGCTTTTGTTTCTACGTGGCATGCTCGTCTGGGGCATGCTTCACTTCCTACTGTTAGGAAATTGTTAGCCTCTAATTTAATTGTTGCATCAAATAAGACATCTCCTTCTATTTTTCATTCATGTTCAGTCAGTAAAAATCATAAATTGCCATTTTCTCGTTCTAATTTTCTGCTTCTCAGCCACTTGAATTGATTTGTTCTGATGTATAGGGCCCTGCAAGAATTAAATCACATGATGGCTATTCATATTATGTTCTCTTTTTTGACCATTACAACAAATATACTTGGATATATTTTATCAAAAACAAATTTGATATTATGTCCACCTTTATTAAGTTTCGGTCTGTTGTTGAAAAATTTTTTGGATTCCCAATTAAATCTTTACAAGCTGATTGGGGCGGTGAATACCGTGCCCTCACCAAATATTTAGTTGACAATGGCATAACATAGCGCTCATCATGTCCCTATACACCTGAACAAAATGGTTGCGCTGAGCGCAAACATCGCCATCTAGTTGAATCCGGTCTTGCAATGTTAACCTTTGCTAAATTACCTGCTGCATTTTGGACCTATGCGTTTGACACGGCTGCATATGTCATTAATTGCACCCCTGCATCCACTCTTGACTTTGATGTCCCATACAACAAACTCTTTGGTCAAATGCCGGATTACAATCCACTTCGAATATTTGGTTATCTTTGTTATCCTTGGCTTCGTCCCTATGCTCCTCATAAGTTATCTCCTCGTTCTACTAAGTGTGTATTTTTGGGGTATAGTCATATTCATAAAGGGTATAAATGCTATGATCCTATTTCTCATAAAATGATTATCTCACGTCATGTTATTTTTGATGAACAGGATTTTCCTTTTGAGGTCTTGAATAATTACACTCATGGTATCCAATCCAAGGCTCCACCTCTCCTACAAACTCCAGCTGTCACGTTTAATCTTCTTAACCCAACACCTCACATTAGTGCCTCCCCACAATTGCTTACATCACTTCCCCCACATGCTTCCCACTCACCTTCTTTTCCATCATTTCATCAACTAAACCCGCTACCTCCAACTCGTGTATCCCCACCACCAGCCACATCCCTTACCCCACCTTCTGAACCACCTTCTGCACCATTTTCTACTTCTGATGCAGAGCGGGTCCACATTCCATTGACTACAACCTGTCCAGCTCTACCGCTCACTGTTGATCTTCATAATTTTGGGTCTCTTCCTCCAGTTCATTCAGCGGCTGTGGCTTCTGATCATTTACCTTTAGCATCTTCTGCTCTACCACCATCACGGATGGTCACGTGTTCTCAAACTGGCTCTTTAAAACCAAGGGCCCTTGTCTCTTCGGTTTCACCACCAGAACCGACCACCTTTGTGCAGGCTTCTAAACACTCTTGTTGGCATCAAGCAATGGAAAATGAGTACCATGCTTTAATTTCAAATGGCACGTGGAAATTGGTCTCACCTCCTCCATCCGCCAATATTATCGGTTATAAATGGGTGTTTAAAATAAAGACATTACCTGATGGTTCTATTGAATGTTACAAAGCCAGGTTAGTGGTTAAAGGGTTTCATCAACGCCCCGGTCTAGATTTTACTGAGACATTTAGCCCTGTTGTGAAGCCAACCACCATTCGGCTTATTCTCACTTTGGCAATTTCTCTTAAGTGGCGTGTGCTCCAACTGGATGTGTCTAATGCATTTTTGCATGGTGATCTTCATGAAGAGGTTTATATAAAACAGCCTATTGGGTTTGAGGATCCTTCTTGCCCTTGATTTGTCTATAAGCTGCAAAAGTCACTTTATGGCCTTAAATAGGCTCCCCGAATGTGGCATGAAAAATTAACTTTGACACTGCTATCCTTTGGTTTTGTTGGCTCTAAGATAGACTGTTCTCTTTATTACTATATTTCGGGCAATGCATGCCTTTACTGCCTTATATATGTTGATGATATTTTATTAACAGGGAATGACACTTCACTCCTCAACAAATTAGTGTCTTTTCTCGAACACAAGTTTGCTATGCGAAACTTAGGCAGACTTTCCTATTTCTTGGGTATTGAGGAACTTTGGACTACCAACAGTCTTCTTCTCACCCAGTCCAAGTACACGAAGGCTATTCTTGCTAAAGCAAAAATGGTAGACTGCAAATCTATTTCTTCGCCAGCTACTCCAACTGATAAGTTGAGTCTTGCTGATAGTGAACCCTATCCTGATCCAAGTCATTACAGAAGCATTGTTGGCAGCCTTCAATATCTTACATTTACTAGGCCTAAAATTTCCTTTGCCGTTAACAAAGTATCTCAGTTTATGCATACACCAATAGCCAAGCATTGGAGTGCTGTTAAACATATCTTGCGATATTTACACGGAACTCTAAATCATGGCCTCTTCATTTCACCAACCGATATGACTCAACTTCATTGTTTTTCGGATGCGGATTGGGGTGGTTATTTGGATGATAGAAAATCAACTTTGGGTTATTCTATCTTTTTTGGCTCATGCTTAGTTTCCTGGTCTTCCCACAAACAACGGACAGTGTCTCAGTCTTCTACAGAAGTGGAATATCGGGCTATCGCCTCCGTTACATCTGAAGTTAGCTAGGTGTATATGGTTCTTCATGAAATTGGGTTTCAGTTAACCAAACCTCCTGTTCTCTGGTGTGATAATTTAAGTGCAGTATATCTCACTGCCAATCTTGTTTTCCACAATCACAGCAAATAGTTGGAAATTGATTTTCATTTTGTTCGTGATAAGGTGCGGTCCAAAACTCTGGTTGTCCGGTATATCTCCACTGTTGATCAAACAGCAGATATTTTCACAAAATTATTGACAAAGGGTCGATTTCAGTTACTTAGGGACAAGTTACGAGTTCGTGCTCTCCCTCTTCAGCTTGAGGGGGAGTAATAGAGGATAAGGGTAATAGAGGATTACACTCCTTAAAAATAGGATATAATTTATTTAAACTCATTTGAACTGTACATAATATTTTCTGTTGTAACTTTCCTTTATTCTAGGATTGTTGTTACTCCTTCTACTGTATAAATATGTATTTTACATTAAAATAAATCACTGAACTTATATTTGAATACAACAGTTATTTTCGGGGCTCTTAAAAAATTTTCAGTATTGGCTACTAGTGCATCAACTTCTGAGTTAACCTAACACACAATTTCTAATCTATACTTATTCCTTTTTATTATTTTCTTAATTACTTTATTTTCTTTATGTTTCACTGTTGGCTATATAGTTGCTATAATCCAAAATTTAACTTTGAAATAAATCATTCATCATGTAAAAGTGTGTTCGGTTGGAGGGTTTTTATTTAATAAAAGTATTATGAGGTTAAGGTTGGTGTTTGAGTGGAAACTATGGATTCAAATAGAAGGTTCCCCTCAAAAATGAAGGTTTTTGGAGGTGGATTATTATTATTATTTTTTCCAATATTAGCATACTATTTTCTAAGATAAAGTTGACTGCTTGATTCAGGGGGTTTTTTTTTTATATTTGGTGTGTGTTTTGAAAAAAATTGGAGATTTGGTGCAATAGTAAAAGAAATTGGGGTTTTGGTGTGTCAGAAAACGGCAACCAAGGTTGCCGTTTTCTGATAGAGTGGGTCCCACTCATGTGGGACTGTGCATTGCCAGAAAACGGCAAGCTTCCTTGTCGTTTTCTGGCTTTTTAATATTTTTTTTTCGCGTTCCAGGCGCAAAACATCGGAGCGTCAGAAAACGGCATATTAGCGTGCCGTTTTCTGACGTCTCCATACGGCGCCGTTTTAGCGCCCCTTGACGCGAGGGACATATTGTCCCTATGTGTTAGAAAACGGCAATGAGTCTTGCCATTTTCTGACCAAAATATCCCTTTTTAAAGTGCTTCACGGGTCTGAAAAGAGGCTATTATTTTTTTTTTGGTTTCCCTTTATAAAGAGAACCATCCGAAACATTGAATCACATTTCTTTTTTCTATCGTTTGGCTTCCCAGAAACTTAAGGTATGGTTTTGCATTTTAGTTTCTATTTTGGTAGTGTGTAAAGTAGGTAATACATTGTTTTATTCACGGGAAAAAAAAAGTATTGTTATGTGAATAAAACATAAAATAATTGTGTTAAAAAAATTTGAGTGTGTAGGTAACAATTTGTTCTCATGTTGAAATTGCAGGTGTTAGTAAAATAGTGCTGAATTTACGATAGATATCTGCAGAGGTAAGTTAATAATTTTTTGTTATATATGATACATAAATTTTACTGGAATTGGTTATGATGGTGTATGCGGACATATATTTGTGAAGTTAATTTAGATAAATTGTAATAGTGAATATTTGTAAAGTAAATTTAGATAAATTATATGCGTTGATTTAGATAAATTATAATAGTGAATATTTGTAAAGTAAATTTAGTAGGTAAGTAAATTTTGATGTTGTTGTAGTAGTTGTGTTTATTTAAAATAATTTTTTAATTTTATTATGTCTATGAATACATGGAGAAATATAGGTATGTGAGTGTACCATTGGTAGATTTAATGAGCTAATTTAAATTAATTTTTAGAAGTTAATTAATTTAAATATTATTTATGTAAATTAAAAGAGTAATCAGTTTTTAAAGTTAAAATATTTATGAAGTGGTAAATTAGTGTGTATTATATATGTAATTAGTATGTAAACCCAATAGGTAAGAAAATATTTTTAAGGAGTTAAGCACTGAGACGAAATTGTAATTTTGCAAATTAGTGAATTAGTTTGCGAAAAAATATTTGCATGAGATTCAATCGCTAGATGATATAGATTTTTTGAAATTAGTTACATCATACTTTTTAATTGACATTAGATTTGAAAACGTGTGGAAAATATTTAAACTGCAATGATATTATGAATGTGGATAGATTAAAAAAATGTCATTCAATGTAATGTAAGAGTAAGAAAATATCGATTCCAGCCATATTTATAATACACACTGGAGGACAGTCAATATGGGGTATAGCCGGTTATCAGTATGACACTTCAAGCTCATCAAGACGTTCGAGGAGGCTAAAGCTTAGAAACAAACTGACATTTGCGGAACTCGTTCACAAGATATCAGTAAAATTAGATCTAGCTGTGGATGTGAGGGTTAGTAGAGTAATATATAAGTGTCCTATAAACAGTTAGGGCTCGTATTCTTAGGCACTTATGGATGTAGCTGATGACGATGACATTGAGCAAATATATGAAAACTTTGTGACATTTCCTGGATATACGGTTGCGGAGCTAATTATTGAAACCGAACAAATCGTAATTAGTGATGAACATAATGTGTTGAATAATGTTGATCAGTTAAATACTAATAATGATGGAGATCCAATACCGACAGAGGATGGGGGAAATGTATTTCTTGATAATTTGAACATTAAGAGTGGCAGTCGGAACGAATTTGGCACGCAGTGTGAGGATTCAGTGCAGTTTGAAGGGGTTGATGAGTTGGAGACGATAGAAGCAAGTCCAATAAGAGAGTTTAGAGGAAAAAGCGAATTTAATTTGGCATCAAGTTCGAGGATTGAATGTGAAGACGTTGCGCATGAAATGGAGCATACTGATAACGGGTACTTATCTCCTACTGTAGATCCAGAGGACGACGATGAGGAAATTGATTTGAATGACGTTGTTGAGGAAACCGGTATTAGAAGAGATGACCACGTTGTTACAAGCTGCTCTACCCAAGTGACAGTAGACCTTCAGAATATGAATATTAATGATGGGAGATATGATGTAGGTGGACAGCATGAGATTTCATGATTTCAATTTCCATCACTGCACCATACAAATGTCAATTTCACAGAAGCTGAGATTTACATGTTTGATTATTTACCAACAGCGAGATGGGATTGTATCTGAATTATGTGAAGGCATGGTATTCACATCGAAGGATGAAGTGAAGGCATCTGTTAAGAAATGGTCAATTTCGAATAACGTTTCTTATAAAGTAGCAGAGTCGAAGCCATCATATTGGGTTATTTGTTGCTCGCGATCAGATGAAATAGGTTGTCAGTGGCATCTGCGAGCTATGAAGAAAAGGACGTGTCCATACTGGATCATTAGTGTGTACAAGGCATCACACACCTGTACAACATCACTGGTATCGCAACAGCATATACAATTAGATACACATATCATTTGTGATTGCATCTTAGAGATGGTGAGTGTTGTGCCTGATCTTAAAGTTAGTGTTATAATGGCCGATATTAGGAATCATTTCAACTATGATGTTTCATACAGCAAGGCTTGGTATACGAAGATTAAGGCGCGGGAAGAGATTTTTGGCAACTATGCGGATTCATATGTGTTAAGTGCCTAATGTTGCATATTTTAACATGTTTTTCATCACTTTCATGCATTTAATTTTAGCTTAAATTAGTACTTTTTACTTGTTTTATGATTTTGGTCTTTGTAGGGTCAAAATGGTAGAAAGGGAATAAATTAAAGCTAAAGGGAGTGAATTTGGAACAGCCATGAAAGTGCAAGGAATTCTGAAGTGAAAAGCTGATCTTGGGCTTAGCCTTGCCCAAGGCTAAGGGGCAAGGGCAAGGAGCTGCCTTGCCCAAGGCTAAGGGGCCAGACGCGACAGCAGATGCAAATTTAGGGTTTTTAACTTAAAAATTGACCTAGCCGCCAGCTGGTCTTCATCAGATATTTAGGGATAATTAAGCTGTAATTAAGGGGATAATAGGCAGTATTTTTAGGAAGATTAAATTGCTTTTAATATTTTTATTTTATTTTCCAAGTTTGGATAGGAATAAACTACTTACCTAAATATTTTAGGTTTTCTTTTAAGAGGGATGTAGAAAAAACGTGGAGAGGAACTTTGGCAGCCGCCGCAGCCTCTGTTCTTCCATTTTCTGTGTTAGGAATTTTTTTAGTTTTATTTTGTTTTTGTTCTTGGCCATGATTGGCTAAACTTTTATTCTAGTTAAAGGTTTAATTCAAAGCCAGGATTCTTTATTACTGTGAGATTGTTCTTGCTTAATCTTCTCTTTAATTCATATGATGTTCATGTTATTTACTGTGGCTTAGAGAAACCATATCTCGATTGTTATTTATTATTTGCACAATAAGGGCCCATTGTTCATTTAATTAAATAGCATATAGCTAATTGAGATTGTCAAATCCGTAATTGTTTGATAAAATCAATAACAAGTGGTAATCAGTGTAGCTTCCTCACAAGGGCTGTTACATTGAGTAAATGCATGATTTGGTCTAAATCGGTCTCGCGTGAGGTCGGTTGGCTTAGGTCGGGTCTTTCTATTTCTTAATGCTGTCAATAAATTAAATCCTTGCGCGTGTTAAGGGTTGTTTATTGGTTAGGAATTAATTACAGTCTTACTTGATTGATTCATTAATACGGAAAGATTAGGTCGGGAGCGCGAAGCCGACGGCTATAACTGATCCATTGCATGATTTTAGAGTATCTTTTTGTCCATGATCAGTAAATTGAATCTTGTGCTGCGAATACCTTTAACTGGAGTTTCTCATCTTTTATTTTATTTTTATTTATCTTTCTGCATTTTATTTGTGATTATTTTAATTCTGTGCTTTCATTCTTTATTTACAAAAACCCCCTTTTTATGTTTATTGTTTGTTTTTGGTTAATTAAAAGAATTAAAACTCGACCAATCCCTGTGGATTCGACCCTGCTCATCACTATTTACAAGTTAATTTCATTTCAGAGTAGGTATTTTATTTTTGTTGGTTTCGACAGCCATCAAATTTTGGCGCCGTTGCCGGGGATTGGTGTCTGTTAGTTTTAATTTTTTTTTATAACTGAATAAATGTATTCTCTTGATTTTATTATTCAGACTTTGGCTGCAAGAATTAAGCAACGGGATGAAGCTTATTACCATGAGGATTATTACGAACCTGAAGGATTTCCAGGTCCACCACAATGGAGTTATGATCCATATGCGCAAACTGAAAATTCATGGTGGACGGACCAATCAGACTTCAGTTATGGAGCAAGGCATCAATATCCACCACAGCCCTCTCAACCGGATCCTAAACAAGGTAGGAGTCTTGAAGATATTGTTCATTCTTTAAACTCTAATATGCAGGATCTTCAGCAGCTTGCAAAAGAAACAGATTTAAGATTTCAGAATTTGGAGACACAAATGAGCCAAATAGCACAGTCTTTAAATAGAATAGAGTCCCAAGGACGTTTGCCCTCACAAACTATAGAGAATTTGATGCAAAATGATATGAGTGCAATCACCTTGAGAAGTGAAAACGAGCTGGAACAGCCCCTGCCAAGTGAAAGTGGCCAGAATAATGAGGAAGAAACTGAAAAAGAGATGACAATTGTGAAAGATGAACAACCCAAGGAGGACATTTCAGAACAGCTCCCCAATTTTATCATTCAACCCCCTTTTCCAGAAAGACTTGTAAAATCTAAGAAGAAAAAGGAAGAGAGTGAGATTTTTGAGATTTTTCGCAAAATTGAGGTAAATATTCCTTTACTTGATGCAATTAATCGAATGACTCAATATGCTAAATTTCTTAAGAATTTGTGTGCTAATATGAAAAAGTTAGTTGGTAATGAAATGGTAAGTATGGGAGAAAATGTTTCTGCGATAATTCAAAGGAAGCTACCTCCAAAAGGTAAAGACCAAGGTATGTTTGCTATCCCCTGTACTATAGGCAATGTTATGATAAAAAAAGCTGTGTGTGATTCAAAAGTTTCAATAAATATTATGCCATTGTCTATTTGTTCTTCTTTGCATGTTGGTCCATTAAAAGAGACAAATGTAGTACTTCAACTTGCTAATAAATCTTTTGTTTACCCTGAAGGAGTATTAGAGAATATTTTGGTAAACATTGATGGATTAGTTTTTCCTGTTGATTTTTATGTGCTTGACATGGAAGATGATAAATACTCAAATTTTTCAGATATCTTGTTAGGAAATCCATTTCTAAGTACAGCCAAAGCAAAAATTGATGTGCACGAGGATACATTCACTATGGAGTTTGATGGAGAAATACTTAAATTTCACGTTTGTGATACTCAGAAGAATTCCAGTGATGTGTTTAGTATTTTTAAAGTGAATGTTACTGATGGATATTTTAAATTGGATGATAATTCTAATAATTTAAAATTTTCATTTTGTAGGGATTTCAGTTTTAGAAATACTAACAATTCTGAAAAGAATCTGGTAATTAATACCAATCTGCAGGAGGTGCAGAATGGAAGGAGATTAAAATGGGATTTGAAACCAGATTGAAGAGGTCTAAAATCTGAAAATGTCTAGCCAAAGACGTTAAACAAAGGCGCTTTTGGGAGGCAACCCAATATTTAGCCTTTTCCAAGGCTAAAATGTTTCTGTTTAGATTTACATTCTAGTATTTAATTTTATGTCACTGCCTTCTTCTTCATCTCCTTCTTATGGCTAACCTAATTTCTCTTTGAACTTACAGGTAATGGTGGCATATAACCAGCACTTTCAAGGATGGTAGCCTTAAATAATTTAACCGCTAATTTTTCGGCAAATTGGATTTAATGGCTATGGCAAATTAATGCTATTTTTCATGAGTAATGAGCAGTTAACGGTGATTTTAATGGAAAATTAGTGGATTCTTGGTTTAATTTTATTTAAGGGCAGGCTATTCTCGTTATATTTTTGAGTTTAATACGTTTAATGGGTTATGTTATAAATTGTGGGCTTTTGTTATCTAATGGGTTTTAATTTCATTTTACCTGTGATATTCTATTTTTACCCATTTTCCCCTGTTCAAATTTTTTCTACTGACCTAATAAATTTATTTACTCAATTTGATTTTACATTCACAGACCACGGATCGCCGCCGACCAGGCTGCTCCGCGCCGTCGCCGTCGCCGCCCACCACCGATCGCGTGACCCTCCAGCCACCGGCGCCACCGTACTCCCGCCGTTGGCACCGAAGATCAACGCCTCTCTCCAAAAGCGCCTCATCGCCCCAACGCAACCACCAGCCCTCACCGAACCAACCAGCGATCACCGCCCCCAGCCCTCCAGCCACCCCGATCCGCCAGCCAATCGCGCGTCAGCACCACCGCCACTCCTCTCCAACGCCACTCGGATCTCTCTCACCGCCCTCCATCGCGCGGCCCACACAAGCCCCGATCTCTCCACCGGCGGTTCTCAACATCACGACTGTCCCACAGCTCCCCGTCGCAGCCCAGGCGCAACCACCAGCACCACTCACCGCAGATCCAGCTCCCTTCACGCACGTTGCTCCAACCAGCCACCAGTGCCACCAATCAATCGACCCAACATTCAAGTTAGGCCCAAAATCAGGTTATGTGGTAATTTGAATTTGCGTTCTTCTTAGGATGTTTGGTTGTCTGTTAGTTTTTTATTCTGTGTTAAATGATGCTTATAGATTACCTTTCATTTACTAAGATTTTGATTGAATTAATGAGCAGCGATGCATGGGATTTGAAATTGGCAGTTAACTCAGTTCATGCTGATTTTGAATGTGCTAAAAAGGAACCTAATCACTTTACTTTTCTCTCATATGTTCATTTGGGGCATGTCTAGTGGTTTTGATTTAAAAAGAGTTTAGTTGGATCAATAGTTTATTGAAACGTCTAGCATTCCTGTGGAGTTGATAAGCAGAAATCTTCATGTGAATTTTCAAAATTCTGAAAAGCAAAATCAAGAGCCTATACGAAGAAATATCAAACACTGCCAAAACAGAACCTACTCCAACATCAAAACAGGGCAGTATTTTTTTTTCCTCTATCTTTATTTTTTGTTACTCTTCGCCCCACGATTGTTGTTGTTCCGCATTGGGGACAATGCGAGGAGAAAGTGTGGGGGAGGAGTTGGATAGAAGTGCTGATTTTGTGGTGATTTCTATTGATTTTGTGATCACTTTTACTAAATTGTTATGTGAAAATGATTGGTCTTTGCATTGATTTTTGCTGCTGAGTTTTTGCATATTATCGGGTAGATATGTGCATATTTTGGTCAGATATTGGAAAATAATTATTTTGAAAGAAATTGTGCATATATTTGTTGGCTTATTACTTTGATGGAACTGAACTTATTGTTGATTTTGAGTTGCCCTGCTGTTTTAGTGCTTAATTGTTAAATGCTTATACTGTAATTTGGTTTATTTGGCTAATTCTGTGCAAAAATTTGTGATATATTCTATTGGAGTATTTTTGTAGCCATTTTGAGCAAATCTGCACAAAAGTTTTGGTTGGCATCTGAACTTTGCTAGTTTGATGTTTTGCCCATGATTTCTGTGAAATTGTCATTCTCATTAGGTTCTTAGAACTTATCCCCTTGTTCAATGTTGCATCACTTTTGTTCTTAAATATTTGTTAAATTTCATTCACAATTCTAGGAAAAAGTGTTTGCCTAAATCAGTTCCAAAATCATTTAGTTTTTGATGCATCAATTTGTTGGGCAAGTTTGAGTAGTGCCCATAATTATTTACCCATTTTACATACAATTTATGATGCTCTTAATTATCTTTTGAATTAGAAATGTCAAGGTTCAATTTTTAAGGTGGAACATAAACTTTTGCATGTGTTGAAATTGGATTCTTTGTATTTTAGAAACTTGTTAAAACTATTTTGGACACTTGTTTGGTATGTTTGCTTATGGATTGAGGAATTTGGTTACCAGGAAAAATAATAAAATAAATTTTACTCCGCTGTTCGCTAAAAAAAAAAAAAAAAGCGGTTAAGAGTAGAGCTAGTAGCCGCTTGAAACTGTGTGATCTGAGTAACCGGGTGTATGCGGGTCAGAACTGGGTACACTCGCGTAAAAAGGATCTCTACATTTCTTGTAAGCATTTTAATTTTTTCTTTAACTGGAAAGACCGGGTGTATGCGGGTCAGAACCGGGTGCCCTCGTGTCCACTACAGTCTAAGAAAAAGAAAATGAAAAAAAAAAGAGAAAAAAAAAAGAAATTGAAATGAATTTCCTGGTTTTCCTTGTTCCTTTTTCTATTGATAATTATGAAAAATTAAAGTGTCTAATTTGGTTTGATAAGTTCTCTTTTATGCATTGATTTAATCTTGAAGTGGGATATAAATTTTTGTGTGCTTAATGCTTATAAACCTTGCTGTCTCTAGTTTGAAAAGGTAGTTGAGAAACTCATATTTTGATATGACTTTGTGGTAAATTATTTTGGAGTTCTATTTCTATCTTGCTTTGCATTTTGATTTGTTTGAAACTTATGGGATTGGAATTTGACTTTTGGGTGAATGAACTTTTGAAAAGATTGTGATTGAGGTTTAATTTATGCTTGAGGACAAGCATAGGATAAGTGTGGGGGAATTTGTTAAGTGCCTAATGTTGCATATTTTAACATGTTTTTCATCACTTTCATGCATTTAATTTTAGCTTAAATTAGTACTTTTTACTTGTTTTATGATTTTGGTCTTTGTAGGGTCAAAATGGTAGAAAGGGAATAAATTAAAGCTAAAGGGAGTGAATTTGGAACAGCCATGAAAGTGCAAGGAATTCTGAAGTGAAAAGCTGATCTTGGGCTTAGCCTTGCCCAAGGCTAAGGGGCAAGGGCAAGGAGCTGCCTTGCCCAAGGCTAAGGGGCCAGACGCGACAGCAGATGCAAATTTAGGGTTTTTAACTTAAAAATTGACCTAGCCGCCAGCTGGTCTTCATCAGATATTTAGGGATAATTAAGCTGTAATTAAGGGGATAATAGGCAGTATTTTTAGGAAGATTAAATTGCTTTTAATATTTTTATTTTATTTTCCAAGTTTGGATAGGAATAAACTACTTACCTAAATATTTTAGGTTTTCTTTTAAGAGGGATGTAGAAAAAACGTGGAGAGGAACTTTGGCAGCCGCCGCAGCCTCTGTTCTTCCATTTTCTGTGTTAGGAATTTTTTTAGTTTTATTTTGTTTTTGTTCTTGGCCATGATTGGCTAAACTTTTATTCTAGTTAAAGGTTTAATTCAAAGCCAGGATTCTTTATTACTGTGAGATTGTTCTTACTTAATCTTCTCTTTAATTCATATGATGTTCATGTTATTTACTGTGGCTTAAAGAAACCATATCTCGATTGTTATTTATTATTTGCACAATAAAGGCCCATTGTTCATTTAATTAAATAGCATATAGCTAATTGAGATTGTCAAATCCGTAATTGTTTGATAAAATCAATAACAAGTGGTAATCAGTGTAGCTTCCTCACAAGGGCTGTTACATTGAGTAAATGCATGATTTGGTCTAAATCGGTCTCGCGTGAGGTCGGTTGGCTTAGGTCGGGTCTTTCTATTTCTTAATGCTGTCAATAAATTAAATCCTTGCGCGTGTTAAGGGTTGTTTATTGGTTAGGAATTAATTACAGTCTTACTTGATTGATTCATTAATACGGAAAGATTAGGTCGGGAGCGCGAAGCCGACGGCTATAACTGATCCATTGCATGATTTTAGAGTATCTTTTTGTCCATGATCAGTAAATTGAATCTTGTGCTGCGAATACCTTTAACTGGAGTTTCTCATCTTTTATTTTATTTTTATTTATCTTTCTGCATTTTATTTGTGATTATTTTAATTCTGTGCTTTCATTCTTTATTTACAAAAACCCCCTTTTTATTTTTATTGTTTGTTTTTGGTTAATTAAAAGAATTAAAACTCGACCAATCCCTGTGGATTCGACCCTGCTCATCACTATTTACAAGTTAATTTCATTTCAGAGTAGGTATTTTATTTTTGTTGGTTTCGACAGCCATCAATATGGGAAATTGCCATCGTATCTGAAAGCAATGGAGAGGTGTAATCCTAGATTTTGTTATGAATTTGTTGTTGATGACAGTGAACAACAAAATTGCAGGCAATTCAAAAGACTATTTTGGTCATTTAAGCCATGTATGGATGGGATATCTCACTGCAAGCCGGTGTTGCTAATAAACGGCATGTTCATGACAGGCAAGTTCCATCAGACTCTTTTGATCACAAGTGCTATTGATGGTAATAATTATTTGTACCCCACAGCCTTTGCTGTGGTTGAAGGCGAAAATAAATCTAGTTGGGTCTGGTTCATGGCATGCATTAGGAGCTATGTGACACAGAAGACAGGTATAACGGTTATTTCTGACAGGCATGCGGACAATTTGGCATTATTTCGTGATGAACATAGTGGATGGGAGGAGCCCTTGGCCTTCCATTGTTATTGTCTGCGCCATTTTGTGTCTAACTACAATACCGCCCACAAAAATTCCAAAATCAAGGACATGTTGTATAACACCGGTACGTCGCTACTCATGCTGTCCACGAAATTTATTATTATATAGGTTAATGTGGTATGTTTGGCAAATTATTTTTATATAAATTTATTCTTGTATTTGCAGCGAAAAATTTTCAACCACGAAAATTTTTCAAATGAATGGAAGCAATTAAGGAACTCGATGTTAACTCGTACAATTGGGCCATGCAAAACGATTTGTTAAATGTTGTCTTGGCCCTTGGCCAATCACTACACGATTGTGACGATTATTCCACTCATAAATGAATGCCCGAAATTCTGTCGCCCAATTCAATTGATTTTGTCCAAGCAAGTCTATGGAAAGTAAGTTATCTTGTACCATTGGTGGAGCTGAAATTGGTTGGTCAAAACCGAACTGCCTCATTACCCTATCTGGGTGGTGCCACTCAATTATGTGGAAGCATATGAGTGGGACAATAACTCTTCAGCAGCATTGACCACTTCTGCAATACTCTTGGACCAACTGTATTATGTCTATATACCGCTCCCATTCAAATTGCATTACATATAAAATATAAACAATTAATTGTTGAATTAGTACTTATATTGAAACTGTACTGTGAATGATAGTATAATATGAACCTGTTCTGTCGACTGCGTATCTAAAATTTCGCGATACGTATTTGTATCCATCCTATGAATGTGGATGTTACGCATGTTAAGTTGTTGTGCCCACCTATCGTGACTGAAATTTAACAAACAGGTTATTTTCGTTAAATGATAATTTGTAGTAAACTATTTTATTCATAAATTCGCCAATGCCACCTTAATCCATACGGTATTATTTGATTTATCGTGTATAGATGTATGTGTTCCGGTTAAAATTGGGGTAGCCATTCCCAGGCCCACATTTGTAGCAGTTGAAGGTATCCCGAAACTCCTTTTGCATCAGGACGCGTAGCCCTGCATAGATCTCTATACAGCCACGCTAAACAAGCTGACTCCCAACTATATTTTCCCACGTTTTCCAAATCCGCTAGCAGAGGGAGGAACATTAAGTGTACCAATGATGCATTTTGTGATGCAAATAACATTCCGCCAAAGCATCTCAGCATCCACGCGCGCGCATACTATTGTATGACTTCAGGTGTTGCATGTTCAGGCAATTGACTAAAGTTAGCATCCAACCAAGTCAATTTTACTTTACCTCCACGCATATCATTCTCAGTAGGAACAGCTCCTAGTAGATCATGACAAATGGTTGCCCAATTCATATTTGTTCTTCCAGTCACAGGCTCACCATCGATTGGTAAACCCGTCAAAATTCCAACGTCTTAGAGGGTTATTGTTGTCTCGCCGCACGTCAGATGAAATGTGTGCGTTTTAGGTCTCCACTGCTCGACAAACGATGTGATTAAATTCCAATCTAAGGACGTCACACCCATATTAACTACTCCCACCAAACCAACTGCCCTTATATAAGGAAAAATTCTTTGGTCAATAGACGTAGAGTGCTCATCTACACTACACCTTCTTGTCCTCAACAAATCCCTTTCCACCTTCAACATAAATAAAACAAGCCATACCATAAGCTACACAAAAATAAAGAAATCAAAAATTATTTTCAATTACAACTTATTAACTAAAAAATTACTAAATTATTCCATATTGCGTCCGATCGGTGTCTCCCTTGAAGTGTTAGCAATTCCCTATTAATAGGACCTGGATTTATTCTGGCAGCTCCCATATATGGATCCATGTCGTAACCTATATCAATTTTTACATCATATATGTTAAATGATGTATTAAGTTTTATTCATCTGATTATCTGATGTTTGTTCACATTAATTTTATTTTCATTTAACGCTAGTTTAAATTATTATACAATTACACGAATTCAATATTTTATTAGACAGCTTTGCATTTTATAATACATTTCAATTTGTAACATATTACGCAATAAAATTAATAAGGATAACTTCATTGCTAAAAAACATGAACACTGCTATTTCATACATAACACATTATTTCAAACAGCAACACAATTACAAATTTAACATCGGGTACATCATTATTATTTCGTTCTACGTTCTAATGAACATAATATTTAGGCCATCTATTATAATTGTACCACCAACAATAAGTCCTTTGGGGCACGGGCATTGTGTCCCTAACTTTTAAAAAATTATCTTCACTAATTCCGTACACATCTTTCAAAAATATGATAACTACTTCCTCATATTTTGTCACATGATCCAAGTTTCAAATTTTAGTAATTGGTTCCAAAAAAATTATTGGCAGCGCCATCCAAATTGCCTTAATTTTTTTTTTGCCTCCGTCATGGGATATCCATGCATAATAATATCCTGTAATTTTTTACTTATTTGTATGAATTGTTCCCACATTGTCATTCCATGTTCGATTCGGCTGTTGTATAATTCATCCCATTTTCTCTTCACTATTGCTTTAGCCAAATCATTTATCATTTCTCTATGAGCTAAATACGTGTGAACCATCTATAATAAAAAAATTCATATCAATAAAAGCCACATTAAAAGTTACAATTTGCGATTTTATATTTTAGGTTTTCAAATAAATTTTATGCGATATAATATTAAAAGGGTACAAATTGATTACACAAACCTACATTATATATTTAATAAATTCCACAAAAAATATTTGTTTATTAAATTAAAACATTTAACAAAAACTTACCTTGAAATTATTGATCGAATCACTACTTTCAAATAAAAAGTGCCTGCAAATGTAAAAATTAAAATAAAATTTGTCATATTTACTCCATTAACAAAAAAAATATAATTTATTTTAACTTAATATAAAATAATATACTAATTTCAATCTTCAACAAAATTACTACATAATAGCTATTTTATGAAACAATTAATAATATAATTTAACTTATTACCTCTAAATTAAAAATTAATTGAAAACTAAAATGAAAGACTCCATTAACAAAATAATATAATTGATTTTAACTTAATATAACATACTAATATACTTATTTCAACCTTCAACAAAATTACTAATTAATAACTGTCTCATGAAACCATTAACATAATTTAACTTACCTTTAAATTAAAAATTAATTAATTGTAACATAATAAAACAAACCTTTAAATTAAAAAATATTTTATAACTAAAATGAAACACTCCAATTAACAAAATAATATAATTGATTTTAACTTAATATATCATAATAATATATTTATTTCAAGCATCAACAAAATTACTATATAATAACTATTTCATGAGACAATTAACATAATTTAACAAACATTTAAATTAAAATTTAATTTAAAACTAAATTGAAACACTCCAATTAACAAAATAATATAATTGATTTTAACTTAATATATATTGTATAATATATTTATTTCAACCTTCAACAAAATTACTATATAATAACTATTTCATGAGACAATTAACATAATTTAACAAACCTTTAAATTAAAAATTCATTGATACAAATGAGAGAGCAACTTAATTTAAAACTTACCTTAGAGTTCGTTGAAAGGAAGCAAATTGCAAGGGCAACCCGTAAGCAAAATGCAATACTCCAAATTACTTGGCCCTTTATAGCCAAATAAAAAAAAAACAAAAAAAATTAAAATTCTACTATTCCCCTACAGCAGACCCGTGCCTCTAGCAGAAGGCACGGGTCTGCTTCTGCTGCAGCGCACAGTATTTCCCGTGCGCTGCAGCAGGGATATTTTTGTCAGAAAACAGCAAGACTCCTTACCGTTTTCTGACACAAAGGGACAACCTGTCCCTTGCGTCAAGGGGCGCCACAACGGCGCCGTATGGAGATGTCAGAAAACGGCACGCTAATATGCCGTTTTCTGACGCTCTCCTTCCAGGCTCAAAACGCAACCGTTTTGCGCCTGGAATGTGAAAAAAAATATTAAAAAAGTCAGAAAACGGCAAGGAAGTTTAACGTTTTCTGGCAATGCACAGTCCCACATGAGTGGGACTCACGCTGTCAGAAAACGGCAATCTTAGTTCCCGTGTTCTAACACACCAAAACCCCAATTTCTTTTACTATTGCACCAAATCTCCAATTTTTTTCAAAACTCACACCAAATATAAAAAAACCCCTTGATTCAGTGAATATTGGAACACTAGGAAATGCAGGTGCATAACTCTTCTTGAGGTGATCAATATTGTTCTCTCTCTTTTTATTTTTTTTTATTTTCTGTTTTCTTATTTAGATTCATATTTCATATATTTTACAAGTATATGACAGTTTATGGAAGTTTTATGCTTGCCTTTCAAGCATATATGTTATCATTGTGTTACCAAGCATTTATAAGTAAACATTACTATTATTGGGTAGCCAACTTGGCCTACCTCTATCCATTACTTCTAATAAAGAAATATATCTGTATGTTTTAAGTCCAACTCTCTATCCATTACTTCTAATAAAGAAATATAGAAATGTACTATATTTATTACTATATGGATAGAAATTTATTACTATATTTATTACTGTATGGATATTAGTGTAGGAAAATTTCTTTAAATTTCTCTTTAATTAAAGATAGTAATATTTATATGGACATCTGTCTTGAAGAGGATTGCTGATGTAATTGGCAAAGCAAATAAATTGCAACTTGAGAAATTGAGTAGATAAGATTAAGTTTGAAATTAATGACTAGCGTCAATCTGTTTTGCCTTGGCTAGTAGTTTTTGATTCTGGATGTGCTTACAAGAAGTTTTTGAAATTTTATTATAATATTAATTCTTTAGTGACATTGCTTTGTATTGTTTACCAATCATACAATTCTATGAAAACATTTTATGCAACTACAAATTATTATTCTTATTTATTTGACTCTAAACTGGATGTTTCTTTAGAATATGTAAAATAAGAATGGCTAATGGCTATTGATGTGTGTGTATTGCAGCATGAAGGTAATATTTTGATTTTTATTTTTTTAAATATGATAAGGTGCTGATAAGTCCAATTTACTTTCAATCTATATATGAATATAGAGCTAATTTCACTACAAGAAAAATGAAAAATAGAGACGGAAAATAGAGACGGAAATTTTCCGTCTCTAAATAGAGACGGAAATCAGTTTTCCGTCTCTAAATAGAGACGGAAAATATTTTCCGTCTCTAGAGACGGAAAAAATTTCCGTCTCTATTTTTCGTCTCTATTTATGGCGGGATCGATTCCCTCCAAAATTTGAGACCGAAAATAGAAACGGAAATTTTTTCCGTCTCTAAATAGAGACGGAAAAATTATTCCGTCTCTAAATAGAGACCGAAACAATTCCGTCTCTATTTAGAGATGGAAAAATATTTCGGTCTCTAAATTTAGAGACGGAAATTACTTTCCGTCTCTAAATTTAGAGACCGAAATATTTTTCCGTCTCTAAATAGAGACGGAATTATTTCGGTCTCTATTTAGAGACGGAAATATATTTTCCGTCTCTATTTAGAGACGGTATAATCGTGCGGTCTCTAAATAGAGACGGAAAATTAATTTCCGTCTCTATTTTTGGGATATTTTTATATTTGAGGTTAAGTTTGAATTAGTGGGAATTAAAAAGAAAATAGAAAGGAAGAGGCACAAAACGGGGGGAAGGAGACCGAGAAACCGAGAGAGAGAGAGAGCGGCAGGAGGCAGCGCCGGCGACCACCGAAGGCGATCGGAGGTGGCGATCGGACCGTCGCAACCCGCAGCGCCGTTCCCGTGGCGTTTTCCTCCGACGCAAGGCGTCGTCGTTCTAGGAAAGCGAGAGAAAATCGCAAGCTTCTCCGGCGTTTTTCGGCCAGTTCCGACGACGAACGACGACATGAACGGCATGACGGGACTCCTGGTGGGCAGACGAACCTCCCGGTGGCCGTGGATCCTCCTCACTCACTGTTGACGAGCAGATCGGAGATGTGTTGAGGGTAAATATTCTTTCATTTTTGTTCTTCATAAATCATGTATTTGAGGTTTCCAGTGGGAGATTTAAGGGAGAGGTGTAATCTGATAAACTCATGTGTGTACTATATATGAGATTTTAGTGTTGTTGTATGTAAATTGAACTAATGTTTCTTTCTTTCTTTGTCTCTAATTAGATGCAAAGTGTATATGTTTTAAATATCAAATTTTCATGTGAAATCTTGTATTGACATTAACATATGTTGTTTAAGTTGGCTTTGTTTAGTAGTTGAGGTTTCCAGAAGAAATTGAGTTTGATTTTGGTTTCGTAACACTGAAGAAGTTAACTTTAGAAAGAACAATTCTTCACATGTGACTGTCTTGGATAGGGTCCATCCGTATTCTCAGGCAGCAAACTGTCTTAGATAGGGTCCATGCCTGAGAAGCCAATGTTTGTTCTCTTTGGTCTATTCTCGTTTTTATTTTATTTTTTTCGTTTTTCTTTCCAACGCAGAAGATTTGAATATCTAATTTGAAAATAGCTTATTCATGGATTTAATTTTATTATTATTTTCAAGCCATCGATTTATTTGTATAAGTTTCTGGAAACAAAAGAAAAGGATGTCAATTTCATGCTTAAGAATGATTAGGAGAAGAGATTAGTATTTTGAAAGAATTGGATTGATGAAGAAGAAGAGATTAGTATTTTGAAAGAATTGGAAATTGAAACTGGGCAAAATGTTCAGCTTCCTGCTGTTTTCATTGGTGGAAGATTGTTTGGTGGATTGGATAGAGTTATGGCTACTCATATTTCTGGTGAATTGGTGCCTATTTTGAAACAAGCTGGTGCTTTATGGCTTTGATTGCTGCTGTTTTTTCAAAAAGATTATTATTATTATTAATTTTTTTTTTGGATGGGATTTTAGAGTCCAGGTTTGTAATTTAGAACTAAAGAATATACAAAGTTGATTTCATCCCATATTTTGTATTTTTCTGGGATTTAACAGTTTTCATTTGATTAATTGAGTAAGGCTAATGATAACTTGACAAACATACTGAGACTACAAATCCAATCTTCCTTCATCATTTAGAATTTTTCTTGCTTCCTTTCTACACTATTAACCTTTCTTCGAATGAAGATATATGCTTCATTTTGTAGATATGATGAAGAATCAATTAAGATAAGATGTTTATAGACAGTTTCAAATTTTGGAATCCTTCAGTTTCTTGTTTGTTGATGATTGATGAGTTATAGTATTTTGGATTCTCTTAATGGCATATTTTGTTATCTTATTTTGTTTTTCTTTCATTTATTTTTATTTTTGTTGAATTCTTCATGGCAGTTTGTTTGTATCGTGATCAAGATTATAGTTACTTCCCAATTGATGTCTCTTAGATGAATACTATAAAGAATTCTGCCGTTAGGTTGATAAAATTGAATTATGCCAGTTTCTAAATTCTTACATGGAATACGATATGTTTGTGTATTTGAGGTTAATCAAGATTTTATTAACGTAATTGGAGCTTGTCTGTGTTTGTTTGCTGACATTTTCAAGTTCCAATTTTGGCGGTGTAGAATGTACTTTTATTTATGGGGGACAGAAGTTGGAGACGGTCGGCGTACTAATGAGGTCATTAAGCTATACGCGGTACGGTCGGCGTACTAATGGACCGTATCAATATGCTGGAGGACTTCATTAGCCGTAGATTACCTGTTGACCCGCAACTACTGTCTGCTGGTCGTCCGCATTCTCCTCCAGCTTAGTTATTATTTTTAGAATTTTTATCTTTTTTTATTTGTAATCTCACTACACTTTTTATATATTAATACATTAAATAATACAATATTTTCATATTTATTTATTGTTTATTTAATTTTTTTCATTATATAAAATTAAGAATAATTTAAATTTAATATTATTTATGTTTAATATATAAAAAAATCAATAAATTAGAGACAAAAATTCATTATATAAAATTAAGGAATATTTAAATTTAATATTATTTATTTTAATATATTAAAAAAAATTCCAAAAAAAATAGAGACGGAATTCATTTTCCGTCTCTAAAAATAGAGACAGAATTGTTCTTTCCGTCTCTATTTTTAGAGACCGAAACGCTCATTCCGTCTCTAAAAATAGAGACGGAAAGCACTATTCCGTCTCTATTTTTAGAGACGGAAACGTGCATTCCGTCTCTAAAAATAGAGACGGAACATTTTGGTCTCTAATTTTTAGAGACCGACGAAATAGAGACGGAAAATTTCCGTCTCTATTTCCGTCTCTATTTTCAATTAGAGACGGAATTCCGTCTCTATTTCTCAGATTTCTTGTAGTGTTTGTTATATTTGATTAATTGATATTTCAGGTTGATATTTGTCGGCATGAAAGTTGTCTAAGTGAAATAATTAATTGTTAACGAATGAATATTATTTTATAATTTGAATTGTACGGGATGTTTATATATATTTGAATTTGAATTGTATGGGATGTTTTAAATTTTTTAAGTACTTTTTAGGTACTGTTTCAATTTAATGTATTTCTGTGATATTATATTTTTTAAATTAATAATATTGAAAAATTATTATTTATATAAATTAAATTTTGGATGTTACAATAATAATAATAATAATAAATAAATAAATAAATTGCGATTGTATTTGCGTTATCAGCAATGGAATTTGCTGTCGCTACTTTTCTTTTTCATATGGCATTTTAAAAATTATTTTTTTGTGACGGAATTTAGTGACGAAATTTTTTGTTGCTAATAATTTTTATTAGCGACAGAGTTTTTTTATTAGCGACGGTTTTTTCCGTTGCTATTTTAGCGACTTTTATATGTTTTAGTTGCAAAATTTTTTGCGACGGAGTTATTTGTGACGGTTAGTGGTCGTGTCTAAAATTAATTAGCGACGAAATTTTCCGTCGCTAATTACTTTTTCTTTTTGTAGTGTAAAATAAATAAATAAATATATATATATATATATATATATATATATATATATGTATATATATATATATATATATATATATTGATGACGGTCCAAATTTTTGAGTTGTCAATCAGAGCAAGTCACCTGAAAAACACGAAATCCGACGGATTTTCGACAATGGAGATTCCGATAGTCAAGTTAGAAAAGTTGACAAGAATGGAAAAGTATTGTGATATATTGAGAAAATTGCAGAGAGATTCAATATACCTTGATTCCTCTTTTTATAGAGTTTTTTTTTTTTTTTTTCCATATCGGAATAGGAAACAAATTCTAAATAGGAGAGAACTCTTTTGAATCCTTGATTTGTGCTTGGCTTCTAATTTACAGGTATCTGATTAAATAGCTCCAGATAATTTCCATTATAATGAGATTATAATTTTCTGAATATTCTGAAAATCTCCGCAAATAATAACTTTCCAAATACCGATTTCAAGCTGTTGAGATGAACCGAGTTGTTGATGTGGAGAATATCCAGAATAGCTCGGTTAACGGACTCATGAATAGAGTGTCCGGTTATATATATATATATATATATATATATATATATATATATATATATATATATATATATATATATATATATATATATATATATATATATATATATATATATATATATATATATCAGATGTTTATGAATAAATAATTCAATAAATTTTATTATTTCACTGTTGACAAATTTTATTTTCAATAATACTCATATTTGATATAATAAAAAAGGTGGATTTATATAAAAGATAACAAAGTAAAACATAAAACATTGAGGAGTAAGACGCAAGATAAAGTGACCATATTGGTTTATTGGAAAAAAATGAATGCATATTAATGGTATCAAATTAGTGAAAATAAAAAAATAATATCAAGAAAATATAATAATTTTGCACTATACTGCTATACATAATGTTAGAAATTAAATTCTAAAACAAATAGATAATTGAATTCTAATTAAACTTTTATATAAAAGGAGATTAAAAAAAAAAGGAATTTGATATAAAAAATTGTCAACATTTAATTTGGAAATAATGAGGTCTAGGTTTAGTCGTGTCTTGAAAATTTGAGTTCGAATCAAAATTGAATATATTAAAATTTAAATTCTAAAAGCCATTAAATTTTAAATTATAGATTATTGAATTCTAGTTAAATTCTAATTTAATTCGACTTAAATAAGCATTTTAAGTTTGTTGCAATAATCAATTAAATTCTTTAGGTTTTGGTTGGCTCGATTTCACCATTAAAGAATTAAAAATATGCCTAATAGGTCTTTAAATAATTAAAATTGAGCTAATTAGGCTCTGATTGAGATAAAAATATTTTACTTATTTATGCCACACATTAAAATATCGATATCATGAATTTTTTCTAGTTAACAATTTCAATCTAACAAAATTGCAGCAATTAAATATTTTACCAATAAAACTTAACAAGCAATTAAAAAAGGGGTCAATTTCACTAATAGTCACTCAACTTATCACTTATCGCACAAAAGTAACCAACTTTTTTTTTTCTATCTTAAATGTCACTGAACTTCTAACATTTTTTCAAAAAAGTCATGTTGACCGGAATCCGGCGAGAACTCTTGTTGGATTGATGACATGGCATATGACACGTGGCAACGAATAGTAAATATATGATTTTTTTGCAAAAATGTTAGAAGTTCAGTAACATTTAAGTTGAAAAAAAAGAAAATTGGTTACTTTTACGCGATAAATGATAAGTTTAGTGATCGTGAGTGAAATTGATTTATATGTAGCATTTGTTGGAAATATTGTTAAACGACATGTAGTTTCTGACATGGCATGTCATGTCATCAATCCGGCGATAGTTCTCACCGGATTCCTGTCAACATGACTTTTTTGCAAAAATGTTAAAAATTCAGTGACATTTAAGTAAGAAAAAAAAAAGTCGGTTATTTTTGCGCGATAAATGATAAATTAAGTGAACGTTAGTGAAATCAACCCTTAAAAAAGGGCTCATTTGATTTTTTTTTTAAAGGTGAAATCGGTCAAACTGAAACATGAGAATTGAGAAATTTATTTGATTATTGAGATAAATTTAGGGGGTTATTTGAGCTTTCACCCAATTTAATTACTATCAAAGGAAAGGAAGTGAAAAAACACACACACACATATATATTAATACAATATAAAAATGGTTAAAATTAGAATATTGGTGGAACAGAACGGGTTTAGGACAACAACACAGCTACCGAAAGTAATAAAACCGCTTCTCAAAGTTAACAAACTTAATAATTTTGGGTGTTCAATTAAAAAAAATAATAATAAAAAATAAAATAAAATTCCCTTTAGACGTACTCCGCACGTAATTAATTACGTTTTTATAAAATAAATTTTAAATTCATAAAAATTGAAAATAAAAAGAAACAGAAAATTTTTACCATTACTTTAGATAATGCAAGAAATAATGACAATATGCAAGAGTTATTGAGAGATCAACTTAATTTGCATGGTTATTTGCATTGTAATGGTGAATTTTTTCATATGCGTTGTGGAGCTCATATTCTAAATCTTATTGTTCAAGAGGGTTTGAAATTGATTGACAGATCAATTATGTCTATTAGAGAAGGGGTGAAATATGTGAATGGCTCTGAAGCTAGAAAAATTAAGTTTGTTGAATGTGTTGATAGGGTAGGTCTTGAGTTTTCCAAAGGATTGTGGTTGGATTGTCCCACAAGGTGGAATTCTACCTATATGATGCTTGATAGAGCCCTTTTTTATCGAAAGGCTTTTTCATATTTGGCTGTTGTTGACTCGACATTTATTTGGAATCCAACTAATGATCAGTGGACTTTGATAAAGGGTACTGATTAGGATAGGTTTTATTTGTAATTTGAATATGACTTATCCTAGGATAGTTTGCTATTATTTCTCCTTATTTCTCGTGTACAGCTGTTGCATATTGGCATATATATATATGTGCCCTCCTTGTACTATCATTTATATATATCGAAATCTCATTGTTTATATGGTATCAGAGCTGTTCACGACTTAACAACCTAACAACCCCTGTTTTTCATTTTTTTCGTCATTATGTCGAATAGTTCATCTGCAAATGATGTCTCTGTGGTGACGGGAGCCACAATGACAGCAGCTCAGCCATCAACCATGGTTGGATCGCTTTCCTCACATTCTCAGCCTTTTCTTGCTCCTAATTTTTCCCATCAATTATCCATCAAACTTACCCCATCAAATTTCATTATTTGGAAAACTCAGCTGATTCCGTTGTTAACAGGGTGTGGTCTTGAAGGCCATATTGATGGCAGTAGTCTGTCCCCACCTCAGAAGCTTGATGATGGTTCAGTAAATCCAGAATTTCGTCTCTGGCTGAGGCAAGACCAGCAAGTATTGAGTTGGTTAATTTCCTCTGTTTCGGAATCTATTCTACCACAGATTGTTGGAGTTTCAACTGCAAGGGCGGCTTGGGTTAAATTGCAGTCTACTTATGCTTCTGGGTCTAGGGCACAGATTCCGGATTTGAAGCTTCAACTACATGGTTTACGAAGGGAGAATGATAGTATCCCTGTTTATATGCAGCGTGCAAAGGCTATTTTTGACCAATTGGCAGCATTACAACATCCGATTCTTGAAGAAGATCTTGTCGATGCAATTGTGGATGGTCTTGGATCATCATACCGTCCATTTGTGAGAGCTTTGGAAGCTCGTCTTGATGTGGTTTCATTTGATGATCTCTATGGCTTACTTTTAAGTGAAGAGCGTTAGTTGGCTAGAGAAATATCTGCTCCTCTAATATCACCTACTGCTCACTTTACATCCAAACATCAGACCTCCAATCGAGGCAGAGGTCGTGGTCGTCACTCGTCTAATCAACGACACCCAAATGCTGCTCAGATACAGTCCTTCTCTCCTAATAACCCAGATATCATCTGTCACAATTGCAAAGGAAGTGGGCACATAGCTAAAGTTTGTCCTTCCCCACGCAAATCAACCCGCACTAGTATTGTCCCAACATCCCACCATACCACATCTACCACTTCTGCTCAACCCTGGATCATGGATACGGGAGCCACGCATCATCTCACGTCGGATTTGGGAAACCTGTCTCTTCACTCTGAATATTCTGGTCCAGAAGAGGTTACTTTAGGTAATGGTTCTCGCCTACCTATTGCTCATGTTGGTAATTCTCTTGTTCATTCTGATAACCATTGCTTTCGACTTAATCACGTTTTACATGTTCCTTCTTCTCGTTCCAATTTGCTTTCAGTTCAGTCATTTACTCATAATAATAACGTTTCTATTGAGTTTTTTGATGATTTTTTTGTGATCAAGGACAAGAAAACTCAGAGTATTCTGTATCAAGGCCGGAGTAACGATGGTTTGTACTCAATGCCACTATCAGTCTCACCACCAATTCGAAGTCATTTCTCTTCAGTCTCTCAGTGGCATGAACGGCTTGGTCACCCTGCTTTCACTATTGTTCATAAAGTGTTAGCTTTGAATAAACTTCCTGCTTTAAATAAACGTGATTCAGCTCTGTGTGGTAGTTGTGCTGTTAGCAAGAGTCATAAATTACCTTTTGTTAGATCTCAGTTTCAGGCTACTGGTCCATTAGATCTTATTTGTTCAGATTTATGGGGCCCTGCTCCTCTTCCGTCTTTTGATAATTTTTCCTATTATCTGTTACTTTATGATCATTATAGTAAGTATTGTTGGATCTATTTCTTACAGTATAAATCTAATGTTCTTCCTACATTTATTAAATTTCGCTCTCATGTTGAGAAATACTTTGGTCGCCCTATAAAAACTTTTCAATCTGATTGGGGAGGTGAATTTCAAGCTTTACATTCTTACTTAACAGATAATGGCATTTCTCATCGTGTTTCCTGTCCTTACACTCCCGAACAAAATGGATGTGCTGAACGCAAACATCGCCATATTGTTGAGACGGGTCTTGCCCTTTTAACTCATGCTAAACTTGATAAGAAATATTGGACCAGTGCCTTTGATACTGCAGTTTATTTAATTAATCGACTACCCACACCTATTTTGCAATTCGACAATCCATATCATAAATTATTTGGTAATACTCCTGACTATTCCTCTTTACGTGTGTTTGGTTGTCTTTGCTTTCCATGGTTACGTCCATATGCTCCTAATAAGTTATGTGCTCGTTCCTGTCAATGTGTTTTTCTGGGTTATAGTCGTCTTCATAAGGGCTATAAATGCTTGGATCCAATTTCAGGAAAATTATTTATCTCACGTCATGTCGTTTTTGATGAACAGGTGTTTCCTTATCCGACCTTGATGGTTTCTCAAATCCATGATTCAGCTGCTACACCTGTGACCACATCACAAATTCATTTTCCAGCAGCACCTTTCCCTTCTGTTTTGCCGTCTAACCAGCCCCCTTCCACAACACATATCCCACTTCCCTCTAGTGCAGTTCAGTCCCCATCATCACCTACGTTACCAACCACTCCTCTGCCCATTGTCAACGTTCCTCACACAGTTCCTGTGCCTCCTGCTCACTCCTCTATTCCCCCTCTTAATCCACTTAAAATACATCAAATGACTACCCGAGCTCAAACTGGTAAACTCAAACCCAAACTATTTCTTGCTCAGCTAAATGACAATGATCCGACTTGTTATAGTCAAGCAGTAAAATCTCCTCATTGGCGCAATGCTTTGGCAGTTGAATATAATGCATTAATTTCCAATGGGACATGGGAATTGGTTCCATATCATCCTCGGCAAAATGTCATTGGGTGTAAATGGGTGTTCAAGACTAAAAGGAATCCGGATGGTTCCGTTGAACGATATAAGGCGCGTCTAGTGGCCAAGGGCTATCATCAACGTCCTGGTATGGATTTTGCTGACACCTTTAGTCCGGTAATTAAACCCACTACAATTCGCATCATGTTTTCTCTTGCAGTACAGTTTTGTTGGTCTATTACTCATCTTGATGTGTCTAATGCCTTTTTACATGGTAATTTGGATAAAAGGGTTTATATGTCTCAACCATCAGGTTTTGTTGATCCTGTGCATCCTGATTATGTTTGTGCCTTGAAAAAGTCAATTTATGGTTTAAAACAATCCCCTCGAATGTGGCATAAACGATTGACGGAAGCTTTACTACAGTTTGGTTTTGTTTGTTCCAAGGCTGACACATCTCTTTATATATATCGACATGGGACAACATTGTTGTTTTGTTTGATTTATGTGGATGACATTTTGATTATGGGGAATTTGCCAAGTCAAACTCAGTCTCTTATCAAGTTTTTGGAAGGGCAATTTGCTCTTAGGAATTTGGGAGATGCTGCTTATTTTCTTGGCATTGAACTTCACTGGAAGGATGGCACATTGCATTTGTCTCAACACAAATATACGAAAGATTTATTGAAACGGGCTCACATGGAGGGCTGTAACTTTATTTCTACACCTGCTAGTCTTTCCTCTAAGTTACGGTTGTTAGATGGTGAACCTCTATTGGATGGCACGTCGTATCGCAGTGTTGTGGGTGGCTTACAGTATCTTACCATCACGCGACCTGATATAGCTTCTGCTGTTCATAAGGTGTCTCAATATATGCATGCTCCAACTCAATCTCATTGGCAGGCAGTTAAGCGTATCTTACGCTACCTGCATTCAACCTCTCATTATGGCATCTCTCTTCGTAAATCTGATAATTTCCATCTTCATGGCTTTAGTGATGCAGATTGGGGGGGGGGGGTGATCACGATGATAGGCGATCTACAACTGGTTTTGCTATTTTTTATGGTTCTAATCTTATTTCTTGGGCATCTCGCAAGCAAAAGACGGTGTCTAGATCTTCTACGGAAGCAGAATATCGGGCCCTTGCAGCTACAACTTCTGAATTATCCTGGATTGGTATGTTACTGCATGATATTGGCTTTGCTCTTTCTACTGTTCCAACTCTTTGGTGTGACAATTTAAGTGCAACCTACCCTGTTTTTCATTCTCGCACAAAGCATTTGGAAATAGACTTCCATTTTGTTAGAGAAAAAGTTTCAAATAAACAGTTAAAGGTCTCTTATATTCCGACAATCGATCAAGTTGCAGACATTCTTACAAAGCCTCTTCCCAAGGATCGTTTTCATACATTAAGAAACAAGTTGACTGTGGTAAAGAACCCCACTCAATTTGAGGGGGAGTGATAAAGGGTACTGATTAGGATAGGTTTTATTTGTAATTTGAATATGACTTATCCTAGGATAGTTTGCTATTATTTCTCCTTATTTCTCGTGTACAGCTGTTGCATATTGGCATATATATATATGTGCCCTCCTTGTACTATCATTTATATATATCGAAATCTCATTGTTTATAGACTTTAGTTGAGAAAATATGTAATATATTGAAGCCTTTTCAAGATATTACAAATCTTTTTTTAGGAACCTGTTATCCCACTTCAAATATGTACTTTTATAGCGTTTTGAGGATTCATCTGTTGTTGTTGGAAGGAAAAATAAGTGAAGATCAGTGTATTAAGGATATGACTACTTTGATGTTTGATAAGTTTGAGAAGTACTGGGACTGCTACAGCACTATTCTTTCATTTGCTGTTATTTTAGATCCTCGTTATAAGTTGGATTTTATAACATTTTCTTATAGAAAGTTATTTGGAGATGAGATTGTTGCTCAATATGAATGCAGAGAAATTAAGGATAAGTTGTATGAACTTTTTGCGTCATATGCAATTAATAACCCAACTTGTCAGGCATCAACAGAAAGGAGACCAAGTGTGGATGATGATCTTATGAAAGTGCGTCTCTTATCCTTAATTTTTATATTTTTTTATAATAATATATTTGCATTCTTGAAGTAATATATAGTATAACTTGTATAAAAATTGTTATGTAGGAATTTGAAAGTTTTGGCAGTAGTTTTGGAGATAAATTCGAGTTAGATGTATATTTGAATGATCCAAGACTGAGTAGAACTCCTCAATTTGATGTGTTATATTGGTGGAAGGACAATGAGTCAAAATATCCCATTCTTTCTGTAATGGCTAGAGATATTATGACAATTCCCATTACTACTGTTGCTTCAGAGTCAGCATTTAGTATGGGAGGAAGAATTCTCAACAAATGGAGGGCATCCATGTTACCTGAAAATGCAGAGGCATTGATTACAACTCGTAGTTGGTTATTTGGATTTGAAGGTAAAATAAATGCAATTATTTATTTGAACATATTTTGCGTAATCTTATAATATTCTGATTAGATATTTATTAATATTGCAGCTGAGGATGACTGTCAATATCACATGGGAAAGGATATTAAATTTTCAAAACAAAATCAAAGTGTGGAGTGATCGGAAAACGCTTATTTCTTACTATTTGTATATACGATATTTTTGTAAGATTAATATTTTGAAATGAACAATTAAAAATGAATTAAAAAGATCAAATTACATTTCGGCCCGTTTGGGTCTCAAGATGCCCATTTGGGTTATTAAATCCGTTTGGACCAAAATCAGTTCGTTTGGACCACCTGACTCATTTGCGTATTATTATAAATTTTTTGTATATTCAAAAAGTTTTTAACCCATGGGTTGGCCCAACCCGCCCAACCCATTTAGATATTTGGCCCATTTGTGACCCATGCTTTTTGGCCCATTTGTGACCCGCCCATTTGTGACCCAACTCCAACCCGCCCAACTTGCCACTTCTAGTTGCCCCCAAAAAATTTTTTTATCTACAAAACAATTAATTAATCCAAATTTTAAATAGAATATTGAATTTTATTTCTTATCAAAGAAAATACATATTTTAATAACATAATTTTTTTAGACGAAATTTTAGTCTTCTCATCATATAAAAAAATAATATAATTGGTTTGGTAAATTGTTGCTCAACTTAATCATTAAGTTTATTTTATTAATAATTAAAATATCATTTTTAATTTATCAATTAATTCAAAATGTAATTATTTTAATTCACTACAAGAAATTGTGCTTTTCCCGACGGAAATTAAGGAATTTCCGTCGGGAAATAAAATTACCGACGGAATAAAATTCCGTCGGGAAATTAGGCGTAGGCAAATTTTCCCGACGGAAATTGAATTTCCGTCGGTAATTTTCCGACGGAAATTATTTCCGTCGAGAAAAATTACCGACGGAAATTGAATTTCCGTCGGAAAAATTACCGACGGAAAAAATTCCGTCGGTAATTACCGACGGAAATTGAATTTCCGTCGGTAAATTTGCCTACGGAAATCCAATTTCCGTCGGGAATTCCCGACGGAAATTCTATTTCCGTCGGGAAAATTACCGACGGAAATTCAATTTCCGTCGGGAATATTTACAAATTAAAAAAAAAATAATTATAATAACAATACCAATTACCATAAATAAATAATAATAAATTAACAATACAAATTAACATAATAATAATATTAATTAAGGTACAAATTTTACTGATTTTAATTTAATAATAATAACATATTGAATAATAATAATAATAATAACTAAAATTAACACAACTTCTTAATAAAAATAATAACAACACTAATAATATATCTACTTAACATACCCATTAAATAATAACAATAATAATTAACACAACTACTTAATAAAAATTATAATAATCAGAATAATAATTAGGATAAATATTTAATAATATTAATAACAATACCAATTAGCATACCCAATTAACAATAATAATAATAACTAAAATTAACACAACTTCTTAATAAAAATAATAACAATAATAATAATTAAGATAATTATTTAATAAAACTATTAATAATACTAATTAACCTACCCATTACATAATAATAATTAGCACAACATTACAATAATCATAATAATAATTAAGATAAATATTTAATAATACTCATAATTATTATAATTAACATATCCATTAAATAATAATAATAACAATTATACTAATAATGTTAATAATAATAATAATAATAATAATAATAATAATAATAATAATAATAAAATTTATAATTAATAAATAAAGAAAAAAAAAAGTAACCTTACCTTACCTTCCTCGCCGGTCACCACAGCAGGAGGCCACCGGAGGCACCACAGGCAGGGGGAGGCGGAGATCCACGCGTCGCCGACCGCAGCACCCACCGCAGCTCGCCGGCGAGGGAGATCGGGGGCGGGGGGAAGGGAAAACGTGAGAGGGGAGCGGGGGAGGAAGGGAAGGGAAAAGGGGGAGGGGGGAAGGGGAAAACGGCGCCGGAGGTGAGGGGGAGGGGAGATCTGCGCCGGGGAGGGGAGGGGGAGCCGGAATGGCGGCCGGAAGGAGGGCAACGGCGGCACAGTCGCTGGGCAGAGAGAGGAGGGAGGAGAAGAGAGAGGGGAGAGGGAGGGGAGGGAGAGAAGGAGACCGGAGGTGGGTGGTCCGGCTCGGATCGGCGGCGGAAGTCGGTGGGCCGGCCGGATCTGCCGGTGGAGGCACGCCGGAGGTGGGCGGCGGCGGAAATCGGTGCAGAGGAGGAGGGATCGGGAGGGAGAGGGTGAGGGAGAGGGAGAGGTAGGAGAGAAGAGGAGAGAGGGATATGGGATTTAATTTAAAACTTTTAGCGACGGAAATTCATTTTCCGTCGCTAAAAGTAGCGACAGAAATTGAATATCCGTCGCTAAATTTAGCGACGGATATTAATTTCCGTCGCTAAAATTGTAAATTATTATTTTTAAATAAATTTAGCGACGGAAATTCAATTTCCGTCGCTAAATTTAGCGACGGATATTAATTTCCGTCGCTAAAATTATAAATTATTATTTTTAAATAAATTTAGCGACGGAAATTCAATTTCCGTCGCTAAATTTAGCGACGGATATTAATATCCGTCGCTAAAATTATAAATTATTATTTTTAAATAAATTTAGCGACGGAAATTCAATTTCCGTCGCTAAATTTAGCGACGGAAATTCAATTTCCGTCGCTAAATTTAGCGACGGAAATTACATTCCGTCGCTAATAATATAAATTATATTTTTTAGATAATATTAGCGACGGAAATATGATTTCCGTCGTTAATTTTAGCGACGGAATAAAATTCCGTCGCTATTTCGGTCGTTAAAAATGGAGGGAAGGTACTCCCGCCATTTTTAGCGACGGTTTATTTTTCCGTCTCTAATTAGCGACGGATTTATATTTCCGTCGCTAATTAGCGACGGAATAACAATTCCGTCGCTAATTAGCGACGGAATTTGGTCCGTCGCTATATTTCCGTCGCTAAAATCCCATTTTCTTGTAGTGATTTCATGCATTAAAATACAAAATTATGAATTTAAATTTATATGATAAATTTAGAATAAAAATGATAAATAATATTATCCTAAAATTATTAGTATTATATTATATATAATAATTAATAAATATAGGTTTTTTGGTACAATTATGAAACATTTCGATGTAGTTCAATAAGATTTTTGGTTTGGTTGTAGATAAAATATCCAAATCCGTTCCAAATCAATGTTAATGTTACAATTTAGTTCCTTTCTAGTTAAAAACTTAACAATATAATTCGATTTTAAATCTTTTTTATTTCATTATTTTGGTTCACTTCTTAAAAATATAAATCCGTGTACTCTAATAGTTATATATTTATTTTGACATGTACTTTGAATATTAGTATTTTATATATAGATTAACTTGTATCTAAAAATCATAAACAACCAAAAAATTAATATTTACCTTTATTTTATTCAAGTTAAAAATTGTTATAACTTTACATTAATTATTTTTTATTTATTTCCAAATGATAAACTAAATTACTAATAAAGAATAATAAAGTATATGGTATAAAAATTATTTTAATGACTATAAACGTACAATTCGATACAAAATCTACCAAGTTAGTAAGTAATTACCAAATACCAATTCATCGTTCAATGTAAAAAAAAGAGATCATGCTAAATAGTTTTTCTTCTTAGCGTTTAATAAAACTAATTTTGTAAATAAAATAAAAATATAAGGTTATTTTGTATATGGAGTAATTTTTAAAATATTTGAAATGAACTATTTCAGTTTTTTTTTTAAAACTCTTTTTAAATAAATTTTAAATAAAGACAAAATAAAATAAAAAAAAAGCGAATATAACTTCTTTATATACAACTTCTTTATATATAAGAAATTGGTGAATGCGCAAAATTATCTCTATATTTTTACCAAAAATATAATGTAATTCGGTACAATAATATTGTCTTTAAACTTTTAAAATTAGAGTAATATTGAATCTTCATTAGCGGTTTGTTAAAATTAATCAATTTATTTCAGTTGACCTTAACAATTAATACCTATTTTTCTAAAAGTACAATATAATACCTTTATTTTACTTTTGGTGCAATATTATTTTTAAACTTTTAAAATTGAAGCAATGTTACATCTTTATTTAAAGTCTATTAAGATACATCGATTTTCTTCTATTCACCTTAAAATATAACATATGAGTTATTAATAAATGGCACATAGAAATATAATGTGACCTGTATATGTATAACATACAGCATAAGAAGGTAGTAAATAACAAATTACCTATCCAATTAAACTGTATTTTTAGCCAAAATAGAAGAGCAATTTTGCAACATCATCCATTTAATATTTGATAAAGCTGGAATAAAAAAGAAAACAAAATTTAATATATAAATGTTTTTTTACTAGTAACGCTAGAAAAGAAAACAGAGACTAACTTTTATATGTGAATGGAAACTTTTCCAAAGTCTAAAAAAGTTGGCCAAGTCTCCCACTAAGTGAAATATGAAATCAAAAGACAATTTCCACATACCACAATGCATCATCAAATAATCCATGCTTCCATTTCTGAAGGAAAGAAAACAAAAAAACTACTATTGTTGCATCCATGAACAACCTCTCATGTCTCAGGCCTCCCTTCTTCCTTTTCTTATTTTTCCTATTTCTACACATTCTAATTGCCGAGCCTTACACACCAAAGGAACAAATCCTTCTCAATTGTGGCTCCTCAGGGACTAACACAGCACTCGATGATCGCCAATGGATTGGAGACTTAAATTCCAAGTTCAAGGCTCCAGAACCATCTCAAAATCAATCTGTTACTGCTACAGCCACCGATCAAAGCTCCGTCTCGTGGGTTCCTTACATGACTGCCCGTCTCTCTCGATTCCCTTTCACCTACTCTATTCCTGTCACTCCAGGCCCCAAATTTATCCGCCTCTACTTTTACCCTGCTCCATACCCTGGTTTTGATCGGTCTAAGGACTTTTTCGATGTTAAGACTGGCACGTTCACTTTGCTTCGGAACTTCAGTGCCTCTTTATATGCTGATTATAGCTCGAGATCTAAAGCTATTTGTAAAGAATTCTGTGTAAATGTGGAAGAAAATCAGCAACTTAACATAACATTTGCTCCGTTTTTAGGCAATTGGAATGAGTCATACACTTTCATCAATGGGATAGAGATTGTTTCGATGCCAAATTACCTCTACTACACTCCACCAGATGATCCAGGTCTTGGTGTTCCTTTCATTGGTCGGGGAATGAAGCTGAACATCAAAAATGACACCGCATTGGAAAAAATGTATAGATTAAATGTTGGAGGCGGAACCATATCACCAATAAATGACACTGGCATGTATCGGTTATGGGAGGATGATAATGGATTCATTGAATTGAAATCTATGACTTTCGCCAACTCAAGTTTATCTCTCAATTATTCGAAAATACCAGCATACACAGCACCAAATGATGTGTACTTGTCGGCCAAGGGATTGACACTGCAAACCAACAATCAGACTTGGAATTTACCAGTTGATCAAGGATTCAGATATCTGGTAAGACTCCACTTTTGTGAATTTATAGAAATGGTTGAGGTCAATCAAAGGCGATTCGACATCTTTATAGACAATCAGACGGCTGAGGTAGGCTTTGATGTTATTGAATCAAGTGGTGGACATAATATTCCTATTTACAAAGATTACACAGTTGCCGCTGAGAAGGTAGGAGAAACTGTTGGTTATAATCTTCCCATATTTCTACGTCCTAGTTATAATTCTTCTGATGCTTTCTTGAATGGACTAGAAGTTTTCAAGTTGAGTGATTCCGATGGCAACCTTGCTGGATCCAATCCTAATCCTCCTGCCTCCCCAGCTCCCGCAATATCACCGGTTAAGCCATCAACGGCAACCAACAGGTCTATCATCAAGAAAACACTGCTCTTAGCTGTGGGTGGAAGTGTATTGTGTCTGTTGATTATACTTTCTCTGATGGCTTTCGTGGCTATTTGGCGACTCAGAAAGAGGAAGCACCATGGTTCTTATTATCGAATATTGAGCTGTTGCTGGAGAATGGACCCTTCGAAAGCGCAGTCATCAAGGACAAAGGCTTCTTCACTTCCAGAAGAGCTCTGCCGCCAATTTTCACTAGATGACATTAGAGCCGCGACTAACAACTTCCATGAGAGTTTGATCATTGGCGAAGGTGGCTTTGGCTATGTATACAGAGGCAAAATCGATGGTGGAACAACAGTTGCGATCAAAAGATTAAACCGAGAATCAAAACAAGGTTTTCGTGAATTCAAGACAGAGATAGAGATGCTATCCCAGCTCCGCCATGTCCATCTTGTGTCTTTAATCGGATATTGTCACGAGGAAGGAGAAATGATATTGGTATACGAATTCATGACCAATGGGACGCTACGAGAGCATCTATATGACACCAACAATGATCCACTTCCATGGAAGAAAAGGCTCGAGATATGCGTTGGGGCAGCCCGTGGATTTCAGTACCTTCATACTGGTACAGAGCATACTATAATCCACAGAGACATCAAGACAAACAATATTTTGTTAGACGAGAATTTGACAGCCAAAGTTTCAGATTTCGGTTTGTCCAAAATTGGTGTCAGTAACACTGCAGTTAGTACAATAGTAAAGGGTACATTCGGGTATCTGGATCCAGAATATGCTAGACGGCAACAATTGACAGAAAAATCTGATGTTTACTCATTTGGGGTGGTTTTGCTTGAAGTTTTATGTGCTCGAAAACCAGTCGATCAAAAATATTTGGAAGAACAACGGAGCCTAGCTCTTTGGGCGCAAAAATGCATCAAAAACAGGACAATCCATCAAATAATTGATCCTTATCTGATGGGAAAAATATCTCCTGAATGTTTCAATAAGTTCGTGGAAATTGCAGAAAGATGCATCCGTGAAAAGGGGAATGAGAGGCCCTCCATGAATGGTGTAATGGAAAATCTCGGGTTTGCATTGGAGCTGCAAGAAGTAGCTGATGCTGAGAAGAAGGCAAGTGGTGAAATTTTGTATCCTGAAGTATCATTTCGTGCTTCTAAATATGCCAATACCACAGTAGGTGGATCAGAGTTGGATTCAGATATTGATGTTAGCGGATTTTCAACTTTTGTGGATTCGAGTAATCCCACTGGAATTAGCTATCCAAGTCTTGAATCTGATAGTAAAACTAGCCATGGCTTTTCTGAGTCCACCAACTCAGCAGCTTAGGATATTTTGCATGTAAGTAATTCTAAATTTGTGTTGCTTGGTGTAGCCATGATAATTGGCTATGTTGCCGTTCAGGCATTGTGTTTTAGTTAGTTTTTTTTTTTTTTTTCTTTTTAGTATTAAATATTTGCCCGTTTCTTTCTTGGTATGTGGTTAAAAAGCTGCATATTTGGAACTGATAAAAGTGTGGTCAGAACAGGGCTTTGCATTTGTGTTTCTGAGTTATATCATTAAAATTGTGCATCCCATTCCTATGCGGTGCATAGGGTTGTTCTAATATGTATGGTAATTTTATTGATTTTGAATGCAAAGAATTTCTCATTATATTCAAACATAGCGAGTAAGAGCCAGAAGTTTAGAATAAGACATTACTAGTACTGCTTTTAATTCACTCAAAGGAAAGTATTAGTATAATGACACCATCATTGATCCAATGGATGCTCTTCCTATAAAAATAATTGAAGGGTGATTAGGCAAGAAATAAACAAAAGCGCAAGCAAATTATTGAACTACACGCATAAATTAAGGATAAGGACTAAAGAAAAGGGTAGAAAGACTAATAAAAGATTAAGAAATTAGGAAAAGAAAAAGTTCTGCTCCCGTAATTGCAGACACCACTGAGAAGGATTGAGGAAAAATCTTTAAATTAATCTTGTTCAGCCACCCAACAATTATCTTGATATAAATTGCAAGCTCATAAAATGGCTTAAATTAAATTGCATTAAAAAAAGTTCTTTATATATAGTCATTAAAGATACCAGCAACTCTCCTCAAAGTCATATGATGCTTCTTGCTCAGCCAATAATACTAACGCATGCTTCATGTATTACTCAATAAATTAAAGGCTCAATACATTTTACACATTTAAATTTTTCAAGTGACCTATTACACATTAAATTTAATGAAAATGCATCCATTTTTCCATTTAAGTGACAAATTATAGAGTAATCTTCTTCCTTTTTTTTTGTATTATTCATGTGATTAAAATAAAAAAAAAAACACCAAAAAGATATGTGTCTGAATTTTAAGTACGTAATTTTGTTTAGGTTGTTGAAGAAAATATGTATTAAGTCTAAATTAAACCATTAAAAAGATAGTGCGTCTCTCAAACATGGCAATTGGCAAGTAAAAATGTCATGGAAATGTCCAATACTTTTTTGTTTTTAATGGAGGCAAAGTTTTTATAAATTTTCATATGCATAAAATAAGAGGACAAATTTTGAAATTATGAAAGTATTTTTAAATTTTTCAAAATTTTGGGGGAAAAAAGGAAAATTCTTTTTTCTAGAGGGGGCAATTCCATGAATCTGCCCTTGTCTTAATACCTGAATAAGAATAGTCAAAAATATGTTCATGTGTACAGTAAAGAAAGTTAAAAAATGTGGATAACGCAATAAGATGTCACAGTTTTGGTAACTTTTTTCAATCCGTGTGGGAAATTAGTTCTAACTCGGAGGCTAGTCAAAAGTATTTGACTACCCAATGTGTTAAAAGCAATGAACAACTTTGCATTGATCAATAATTGCAAAGCACTGTTGCTCTGTTACAGCGTTCAACACAAACCATAGCAAGCTTCCTTTGATCTTCCATGTATTGGCTTCCTTGATGCTATGTTTCTCATGTTCGTCGTTAACGCGTTGGATTATTAATCTGCTTATCAGCCCTTATATATATTAATTATTTTCCTTACTCATCTGCTATAAGTTGCAGCTTTTTGTCCTGTCCACACTGTCACAATTCCCCTACCCATTTTAGTAGCCATTGAATTCTCCATGCTGATTTCATTAAAATTCCACGTTCCGTATTTGCTTTTAATCTTTCTTAATTTACTGACAATTACTGTCTCGGGGGACTTTTCAGAGTCTTTCATAGCGGCCGATCACATACTTGTTAATTGTGGGGCCTCCGGCAACTCAACCAGCCCTGATGGTCGAGAGTGGAGCGGAGATATTGGCTCAAATTTCATTTCCTCAATTGAATCAGACACTGCCTATGAAACCCTTCATCATATCCTCATGAAGAATCCGGTCCCTTACAATTCTGTTCGAATTTTTCATTCTCAATTAGCATACAATTTTCATGTTAGTTCAGGGCAGAAACTCATACGCTTGTACTTCAACCCGACTTCAGCCAAGGCCCTTAATACTTCTAAGGCCTTATTTAGTGTTAAAATTAGTTCCTTCACTCTCATTAGCAACTTCACCCCTTCCTCTTCTGGCGATTCCTTTGCCAAAGAATTCTGCATCTACCTACAACAGAATCAGACATTGGATATAACTTTTAGTCTGAGCAAATCAAATGATGCATACGGTTTTATCAATGGAATAGAGATTGTGTCAGTGCCTAATCTCTATCATCCTGGCTCAGGGCATATCGGTTTACAGGTTTTTGGTGGAGATAACCGTTTCATTCTACAAAACAATACAGCTCTTGAGATGATTCAGCGATTGAATGTTGGAGGAACATCCATTTCACCAGTAAATGACTCTGGCTTGTTCCGGAATTGGATTGATGACAGCAGATTTGTGGTAAATTTGGATTCAACATACACTAAGAGTAATGCTCGAATCAATTCCACAACTATTCCTTCTTATGCTGCACCAGTACAAGTCTATCAAACAGCTCGGTTTGCTGGCAAGAGGATGAATCTCACATGGAAACTGCCTGTTGATGCAGGATTCATGTATCTGGTGAGATTCCATTTCTGTGAGCTGCAAGAGGGCATTAAACTGGGTGACAGAGAGTTCCGAATTGTCATTGCAAATCATATTGTTGAAACATCTGCTGATATGGTTGGTTGGAATAACGACTACGGAATTCCAGTGTTTAGAGACTATGTTGTGAATATTTCTTCTCCAAAGGGGAGAAATGAGTCCAGGAGCTATCTATTCGTTGCTCTTCAACCCAAGGGCAAATCAAATCCAATCCTCAATGGACTTGAGTTGTTCAAGATCGATAATTCTGAAGGTAATCTTGGCGAACAGAATCTTGAGGCTTCGCAGCCTGCATCTATGCCTAAACTACCAGTTAAGCAAGCAAGGAATTCTGGGGACAAGAAGAAAGAAATTATTGCCATTACTGGAGCTACAGCAATTGTGATAATGGTACTGTTGTTTGCAGGCTTTGCAATATTCCGCCATTGCAGAAGAGCAAGATTAATCCAAGAGAGAACGAAGCCTCTGCCAGAAGGAATTTGCCGCAAATTCACAGCTGAAGAGATCAGAAATGCAACAAACAACTTCGATAGAGATTTAGTAATCGGCAATGGAGGCTTTGGCAGAGTGTACAAAGGTTACATTGACAACGAAAATACACCAGTAGCCATTAAAGCACTAAAGTCAACATCAAGGCAAGGATCACAAGAATTCTGGACAGAGATCGAAATGCTTTCAAAACTTCGTCACCAGCATCTAGTCTCTCTGATTGGATACTGCAACGAGGATCATCTGATGATCCTCGTCTATGCTTACATGGCGCATGGAACGCTCCATGATCATCTTCATCACACCCAAAATCCTCCATTGTCATGGAAACAAAGGCTGGAAATTTGCATAGGTACATCACGCGGAGTAAAATACCTTCATGCAGGTGCGGAGCATTGTATCATACATAGAGATATCAAGAGCTCCAATGTCTTACTAGATGAAAACTGGGTCCCCAAGGTTTCTGATTTTGGACTGTCCAGATTGGGCCCCGCAAGCATATCTCGTAGCCACGTCAGCACGGACGTGAAGGGCACGTATGGGTATTTAGATCCTGAATATTTTTCTACTCGCCATTTAAGTGTAAAATCTGATGTGTTTAGCTTTGGTGTCCTGCTATTTGAAGTGTTATGTGGTAGACCAGCAGTGGATATGAAGCTAGAGGAGGACCAGCACAGCCTGTTTATATGGGCCAAGCGACACTTTAGAAAAGGTACACTTGATCAAATCATTGATAGTAATCTTACGGCTAAAATTGCACCAGAGAGTTTGAAGGTGTATTCAAGAATTGCAGTCAAATGCCTGCATAGTCACAAAAATGAACGTCCTACAATGTCCGATGTATTGAAGAAACTTGAGCTTGCATTGAAGCTTCAGGAACGTGCTGATGCTGCTGCGGAGGGGGGAATCATAGAAAGTGGGCCTGAAAGAGAAGAAATTTCAATAGGTGGGAGTAGGAATAACAATAATAGTGGCTGCTTAGTGCACTCATGTCCCACATTTTGGCCAAAACATTTATCTCCGAGGGGAAATTTAAGGTATTTTAGTGATAAGGGACCAGTGAATAATAAAATGGCTAAAAAAAGACATTCTTTACGTGGGCTCAGAGGTTTATTTTATGCCGTATTTGCATACAAGTCTTTGCCACGTGAGAAAGGGCAGTATTCGGATTCAAGTTCGTGCGAGCTTGATTTGACATCAGAGTCGGAGACCATGTTGGTAGAGATTATGAGTCATCAAGAAGAATCATGATTGATTTTTCTTTTTAATGACAAATTAATCTTTTAATCAAGGTTTTATAATTAAGAACTTTCAGTCATGTTTCACCTTTTTTTTTTTTCCTAAAGAAAAGCTAATGCTAATGTGTAAAGCTAAAGGCTAATTAACGCGAATCCTGATTGCTTCACCTTTTGATTTTTTGCCTGTCTGGTGCACAAATAATTGATAATTGGAGTGGAAGTCTGTAGATTCCCTTTCTTTTGATTTCAATGCCAAACTTATCACTTCATTTTTGTTTTTTTTTTTTAACAGTCAAATTTATTACTTTAGTTAGTTGTCTAGAAATTATCATATTTACTATAGTTTTTTATGTACTTGCATGTTTATAACTTAGAATTATCATATTACTATTAGTTTTTTATGTACTTGCATGTTTATAACTTAGAATTATCATACTATATATATATATATATATATATATATATATATATATATATATATATATATATATTGCTTAAATGCTGACGCAGATTGTAAGAATTATTCGTCTTAACTTAGTGTGTTTCTGAAATAGTTTATAATATATTTTAATGGTTAATTCCTAAGTTTAGAATTCACAAAAAAAGGGGATCCTTTGAGCTAAACCTTTAGATGATCACTAATTTCTTCTGCCGGTTTTTGTTCAACATCAATAAGGTAAGGATTTGTATTAATCTGTCTTCTTATCCAGCATTCTTCCAATCTCTGTTAATGCTTCAACAAGGCGCTGCCAACCACTGATTCATGATTCCTTTCAGTTGTTCTTTCGCCTGTTTTAAATTCTTGTTTTATCGCCATGTAATATATGTAGCTGCCTTAATTGCAGTAAAAATCCATTAGATTTCATGAAAACTCATATAGAGATACATTAACACTTGAAATTGATAATGACTTGAATATATATACTTATTAATTTTGTAAATAATAAATATAAAATCATACAATATTTCAAAATTAGAGCACGTGATATTCGCTTTAATATAGTATTTGAATCATTCAAATAAAAATAAATATCTACGTACATAATAAGACTAGCTAAAATTAAAAAAAATAATAATTTTTTTTTATTGATTTTGATGCAATATCAATGCGTTTAAGTGTTATATATCTCAATTTTTAAAGATAATATGAATTGAAAAGATAACATTAGAATAGTTATGTGCGTGAGAGAGACTTAGGGGCTGTTTAGTTCTGGAATATACAGCCAATTTTCCAGAAAATTACTCAAAGAAAATTAGAAAATGAAAAATGCTGTTTAGTTATAACATTTTCTAATTTAGAAAATTAGAAAACTATTTTCTGAATTTTTCAAAATTAAACTACTGTATAAAAAACACAAAAAAATATGTTTTCTTAATTTTCCTTTATTAAAAAAGAGTTCAAATTCAATTACACTACTTTTTTTTCTAATTTATAAAAAACAAATCTAATACAAACTTAATAGAACAGTTCATCTCTTACTGCAACAACAAACTACGAGGTAAGATTTTTTTTTTTTTATCATTGTTCTTATTGATTTTTTATTTATTTACATATTAATTTTTTATTTTTATTATAATTATTATTTTTTTGTTTCATTTGATTATCACCAACAATATTTTTATTGTAATTTTTATTTGTGAATTGTTCATTTTTTTCTGGGTTGAGAAGAATGAACAATTCGAAAAAAAAGGTTTGTGTATTGGATTTGATTAATTGAATTTTATTACTTAAATTCACTTATAACTTGTCTAAAATTTCCATATATAGCTGTTAGTATTTTAAATATTGATTAATTTAAATATTTATTTATCAATACCTAAAATATTATAAATAACAATTATTGTAATTATATTGATAGAATACTCAGAATATTAAAAAAAATTGTAAAGAAAATAGAAAATGAAAATACAGATAAAAGAAGAGAAGCAAACATAATTTTCATTTTCTAATTTTTTATTTTGAAAAATGAAAAAACAGAAAAATAAGAAAAAAAAAATGAAAACTGAAAAAGAAAAATGAAAAACGTTTTGTTGAACTAAACAGCCCCTTAGATATTTATATATATATATATTCCTATGCAGAGATGGCATACGATCAGTACAACAAGAAACATGCATGATTCACGCCAAGGTAGTTTTTTATTGCTTTTCTTCTGAACCATATAAAATATATGTGGTTGAAATAAAATTATTAATGAATTTGGTGCGATGTAAAGTTGCTTTAATTAAAGGTATATAGATTATGATAAAAAATTCTTTCCAAAAGATGCAAAAACGACAAAAGAATATGGTGGCGATCTTCTTACTGACATATGTCTTCGTCAACTCAAAGTCTACCAATTTAATTGATGAGCAAAATAGTGTAATTAGTTTTCACACTTTGTTTTTGAATAACTAGTTTCAACTTATTCACTAAAAAAAAGAAAATTTATTTTAGAAAAATAATATCTGTTGCTAATTTTGGTGGAAAATAAATTTTATGCAACAAATTTTGGAGGAATCCTATATCGCTAAATATATTAATATGTATTTCGATATAGAGACGGAAATATCCATCCTATTTTTAAGAAAATAATCAATAAAACTATAAAGATTGAATTTCTGTCACAATATCCGTACCTATATTTAATTTTTTAAATTTTTTAATACAAATGTGTTTTTTACTTTAAATTAAATTAAAAAAAATTATAGTTAGGTCTAATGTTTAATACTCTGTAATAATATATGTTTTTATGAATAAAATAATATTTTAAATTTAATTTTTATTAATTTATTTTAATTGTAATATTAAGAGGAGCAAAATAATTTAAAATGACTTTTATATTTTTATTAATTATAACTAAATCTCGATATATTGATTAATTTCAATGAATTTCTTAATCTAATTCTAAAACTAAAATAAAATCATAATATAATATTTAATTTTTAATAATATTTTAAATAAGAGACGCTAACTAATGGAATATTTCAGAAGCTCTATAAAATATTTTAAAAGTATTTCGTTAGTTTTTAAATAATGTTAATTCAAAATATAACTAAAATTGGGAATTAAATTATAAAACTTTTCTAATTTGGAGGTTAAATTGAGAAATGTGTTAATGGTTAAGAGTTGTTTCGTAATTAACTCCTAAAATGTTTAATTATTTTAATTTTTTCTCGTTTATTTATTTATTATGAGGGAGATGGGAAAAAAAATTTCAATTTAATTACTCTTATTTGCATATATTTTAAAAATTTTATATAATTATCAAAATCTTTGTTTCCTACTCAATTAATCAACACTAATAAATTTAATATTGCGATAGGTGCAATTCTGCCAAATTCGAGTGTATAATAAGACACTCAAAAAAGTGCGGGTGTATAATACGTTTTTTTTGTCACATTTGCGGGTAAAATATACATTATGCCACCAGCATGTTTTAAGCGCGTCATTTAATATTGGGATGTTTTTTTAGGGTGGTGATTAGTGAAATTTTGTCAAATTCGGATGTGTTATAGGACACCCAAAAAATTTAGATGTGTAATTATTTTTTTGGCGCCAACTTTATGGTGTAATTATGTATTATATATGCCAATAAATATTGAATCACTTCATACTGATGAGTAATGACTATAAATAACAAGATTGATGGAGGACTAATAAGCAAACAACTCTACATATATATCCTCCAAAAATGAGGGCCTTTCTTATCTTATGCATCATTATATTTTCATTTTTGGTGATTCCCTCCCCATCTTCAGCTCGAGAGTTGGCTTTTAAAGGTGAAAGAAATTATTATATATAAACTTCTTCAATTAATTAAAGAAAACAAAATATATCTTATTATTGTATTATCTTCTGTTGAATGATGCAGATGAAGTGGTCGGTCAAGAATTTAGTGAAGTGAATTTGAAGGACGGGTCTGCTACTAATCCTACTAAAGGTACGAATCGACCCATATGCAAACCTGGTAAAGGTAAATGCAATTGCCCCAGAAGTATTCCTAATTGCGGTAGTGGAGTAGCCCCTTGACTAAGGAATTAATGGTATGAGATAAAAGCCAGCGGGTCTTTTTGTTGTGGAAATCTATTCTGAATAAAATTAATGTTATATACAGAAGGCTTTAGATCTTTCGTATGTTGTAATTGTAATTTGTGCTGCTTGCTTTGGCCATTGCAATTGGGTAGCTATATTTGTAGTGGGCAACTCGTTGGTATGTAACAAAAACTATATATTTGGAACTCCGAAAAGTGTGTTTAGAATTGGGTTTTGATTTAATGTTTTGTGAGTGATATCATCAAATTTGTCCAAACCCCGTGTATGGGAGACTTATATATCATATAATGGTGTATTACCACCAGAGGCAGTTGCACATAAGAAGTCAGTTAATTTTTTCATAAAACCCATGTCACATAATTTGTTCTGGGAATATATGTAAAGGTTGGCCCCCAATTTATTTAGAGCATGGCACATTATAAGCCCTCCAAACCTTTAAGTTTGGACCAATTTGCCTTCTCAACATTCATTTTTTCGTCCGTTCCTGATTGCTACATAAAAAATGGTCAAAAATGTGATTAACATGCCATAATGACATTTTATTACAACCATTTTTATTTATGTGGCAATTTATCATTAATTCGGTGTAGAAATCTATTCATATTTCACATTTAAGTAAGCAATTTCCCTTACATTTACCAAAAGCGATGAAATTATTGGACTAATTAAAGATGCAAAACCAATCTCATCCTGCACACATAAATATTGAGGACAAGAAAAACTAATAATTACTGATGAAAATTAAAAATGAAAAATCACACTATAATCCGTAGGTAAAGAAGATTACCAATGGAAAAAATCGAAGGAAAAATGGTCGAAGAAAATTTTTTTCAACAGAAAACAAGAACGTGGAGAAATTTTACGAAGAACAGAAGACATTCGTTATTAATTCCATCTAAAAGAACAGAAGGTAAATTTACCCAATATAATATTTGTGATGAAAATCTTATATCCATAAGTGCATTTCCCAAAGGAAAGAACAATCTAATGATCCAGTTTTGCATGTCAGTATCTTCCACCATGGCATTAACTTGCGTGTATATGCTTACCTCATAAGCACCTTGAAGTTTCTTAAAAGATTCGCTTGCTAAAGGACTTCCCATATTTTTATCAGGATGCACAAGCATGGCCTGGACATAATAAAAGTAATGAAATAAGTAAAAGAGATTCAGCATTCGCACTTTTTTGTGCAGCAACAGGAGGATTTAGAAAAGTATATAATACATGCAACTACACGTCAGGTACATAATACATGCAACTATACTAGGATCCAAAGCCCTTTCACAAAAGTATTAAGTTATTCTAAGTGGCAATAACTCCAGCTTGCTATTCATAGAATCAAGCAATCAGTCCAGGGTGTTGGCTAAATTAAGTCAACAATTGTTGGCTAAGTTAAAAGCCAACAATTGTTGGCGGAAGTTTAAAAAAAAAAAAAAGATATTACAATTTCTTTGAATCCCACATCGGGATTTTAAGAAAAGTGAATAGGATTTTGTAACTATAAATATAGCTTTTAGTTTTAGGTTTAGATCATCCCTTGTTTGCTTAGCTTGTCAATTAGTTAAGTATATTTTTTCTCTCTTGTATTATTTCACATTTCAGTTTTAGTGAAATAATATTCTTAGTCCCGAGAACGTAGGCAATATTGGCCGAACCTCGTTAAATCTTTTGTTCCTTATTATTTCTATTTTAGCTGCGGTTTTGCTCTAATCCGGTCCTTATTTTTACAACAAGTGGTATCAGAGCCGAGGTTCTGTCTTAGTATGTTCTGTGGTTGCAGCATAGACTGATCTTCTACATCAGAAAAGATATTTCCTTGGGTACTGTTCACATATACGAAATTGTTCACGTATACGGTCACTATTCATCTATACGGTTACTATTCACGTATACGGTTACTATTCACGTGAAATAGTGGGAGCTGATTTTTGAGCAGAAAAGTTCGTGATAGAAGCAATGGCGGCAAAATATGAGATCGAGAAATTCAACGGGAGTAATTTCTCACTGTGAAAATTAAAGATGAAGGCTATCTTGAGAAAAGATAATTGCCTAGCGGCTATAAGTCAAAGGCCGGCTGATTTCACAGATGATAATAAGTGGAACGAGATGGATGGAAATGCTATGGCAAATCTTCATCTGGCATTAGCAGATGGGGTGTTGTCAAGCATAGAAGAGAAGAAGACGGCAAAGGAGGTGTGGGATCATCTCACTAAATTGTACGAGGCCAAATCACTCCACAACAAAATTTTCCTTAAAAGAAAACTCTATACTCTTCGTATGGAGGAATCTACTTCAGTGACGGAGCACTTAAATACTTTGAATACTCTATTTTCTCCACTCACTTCGTTGGGTTATAAAATAGAGCCAGTAGAACGTGCTGAGATTCTACTTCAAAGTTTACCAGATTCGTATGATCAACTCATCATCAATTTAACAAATAATACGGATGCTCTAGTCTTCGATGATGTTGCAGCTGCTGTTCTAGAAGAAGAAAATCGACGCAAAAATAAGGAAGACAGGCAGGCAAGTTCACAGCATGTGGAAGCCTTGCCGGTGATGAGAGGAAGATCAACGGAACGTGGCTCAAGTGGGAGTTACAATCATGGTAGATCAAAATCAAGAAGTAAGAAGAATGTTAAATGCTACAACTGTGGCAAGAAAAGTCACTTGAAGAAGGATTGTTGGAGTTTAAAGAAAAGCTCTGATTCTCAAGGAAATGTGGCAAACTGTTCCAGTAGCGGAGATGCTCTATGTTGTGAAGCAGCAACGACTAATGAAAGCAGAAAAAGATTTGCTGAAATATGGGTTCTTGACTCAGGAGCTACATTTCACATGACCTCTCGAAGAGAATGGTTTCATCATTATGAACCCATCTCTGGAGGATCTGTGTACAGCTGCAATGATCATGCCTTGAAGATTATTGGCATTGGAACTATTAAGCTGAAGATGTATGATGGTACAATTTGTACTATTCAAGACGTACGGCATGTGGAGGGCCTAAAGAAGAATCTGTTGTCTTTAGGACAATTGGATGATTTGGGGTGCAAATTCAATGGTGAGAAAGGAATCTTGAAGATATCAAGAGGAGCGCTTGTACTGATGAAGGGAGAAAAGATAGCTGCAAATTTATACATGATAATGGGAGAAACTTTGCAAGAAGGAGATGCATTTGTTGCCACGACCAGTCCAAGCGAAAAATGTGCAATGACTTGGCACAAGAAACTTGGGCATATGTCTGAACAAGGAATGAAGATTCTTGCCGAAAGAAATCTACTTCCAGGTCTCACAAAGGTCTCACTACTCTTTTGTGAGCATTGTATTGTAAGCAAGCAGCATCGATTGAAGTTCAACACATCAAATTTCAGAAGCAAGGCCATTCTGGAATTAGTCCATTCTAATGTATGGCAAGCACCGGTGTCATCCCTAGGAGGAGCAAACTACTTTGTGTCGTTTATCGATGATTACTCCAGGAGATGTTGGGTGTTCCCTATCAAGAAGAAAGCATATGTGTTTCCAGTTTTCAAAACTTTCAAAGCGCGAGTGGAACTTGAATCTGGTCAAAAGATCAAGTGTTTGAGGACAGATAATGGAGGAGAATACACCAGTAAAGAATTTGATGAATTTTGTAAACAAGAAGGCATCAAAAGACAATTCACTACGGCATACACTCCTCAACAAAATGGAGTGGCAGAGCGGATGAACAGAACTCTGTTGGAAAGAACAAGAGCAATGATGAGAACTGCAGGCTTAGATAAAAAATTCTGGGCGGAAGCAGTCAACACTGCCTGTTATGTGGTGAATCGAGCTCCATCAACTGCAATTGAGTGTAAGACACCAATGGAGATGTGGGCTGGAAAACCGGTGGATTATTCAAACCTTCATGTATTTGGAAGTCCTGCTTATGTGATGTTCAATGCCCAAGAAACTACAAAGCTGGATCCAAAATCCAGAAAATGTATATTCTTGGGGTATGCTGAAGGAGTAAAGGGGTATCGCCTGTGGGATCCCACTACCCACAAGGTTGTTGTCAGCAGAGAAGTTATCTTTGTAGAAGATAAAGATTCAGTGCAAACAGAAAGTGAAGAAAGGTCCGAGACTACAAAAGTATGTGTAAAAGGAGAATCAGAAACCAGTAATTCTTCTGAAGCTGCACCAGAGTACGAGGAAGAAGAGCCAGTCGAAACTGAAGTTTCAAATAATAGGCGATCAACTCGCACAAGAAGGTCGCCCAATTGGCACTCAGATTATATTATGGAGGGCAATGTTGCATATTGTCTTCTAACTGAGGATGGGGAGCCATCAACTCTCCAAGAAGCAATGAACAGTTCAGATGTATCTCAGTGGATGGCAGCAATGCAAGAGGAAATTGAAGCTCTTCATAAGAATAAGACATGGGAACTGGTGTCACTACCGCAAGGGAGAAAACCCATAGGCAATAAATGGGTCTATAAAATCAAGCGGAATGGTGATAATCAAGTTGAGAGATATCGTGCTAGATTGGTGGTAAAAGGATATGCTCAGAAAGAAGGGGTGGACTTTAATGAAATCTTCTCACCTGTGGTTCGTCTCACTATAATTCGAGTAGTCCTGGCAATATGTGCAACTTCTGATTTGCATCTTGAGCAGTTAGATGTGAAAACTGCATTTCTTCATGGAGATCTTGAAGAAGCAATTTATATGTTCCAGCCAAAAGGTTTTGAAGAAAAAGGAAATGAGAACTTGGTTTGCAGGTTGAACAACTGTACGGTCTAAAACAGGCGCCAAGGTGTTAGTACAAGAGATTTGATTCCTTCATTATGAGCCTTGGATACAGCAGGCTAAATGCAGACCCTTGTGCATATTTCAAGAGATTTGGTGAAAATGATGTCATTATCTTGCTGTTGTATGTAGACGACATGTTGGTAGCAGGCCCCAACAAAGATCGCATCAAGGAGTTAAAGGCTCAGTTGGCTAGGGAATTTGATATGAAGGACTTGGGACCAGCAAACAAGATTCTAGGGATGCAAATTCACCGAGACAGAAATAATAGGAAGATTTGGCTTTCTCAAAAGAATTATTTGAAGAAAATCTTGCGACGTTTCAACATGCAAGATTGTAAGCCAATTTCTACCCCACTTCCTGTTAATTTTAAGTTATCCTCAAAGATGAGTCCTAGCAATGAAGAAGAGAGGATGGAGATGTCTCGAGTACCGTATGCATCAGCAGTGGGGAGTTTAATATTCGCTATGATTTGTACAAGACCGGATATTGCACATGCAGTGGGAGCAGTTAGTTGATACATGGCGAATCCTGGTGGAGAGCATTGGAATACAGTAAAAAGGGTCCTTAGATACATTAAAGGGACCGCAGATGTTGCATTGTGTTATGGAGGATCAGACTTTATTGTTAGAGGATATATTGATTCAGATTATGCTGGAGATTTGGATAAAAGCAAATCCACTATAGGATATGTGTTTAAACTTGCTGGCGGAGTTGTAAGCTGGGTTTCAAAACTGCAATCAGTTGTGGCTACATCAACAACAGAAGCAGAATATATGACAGCTGCACAGGCCAGTAAAGAAGCTGTATGGTTGAAATTGTTATTGGAGGAACTCGGGCATAAAAGGAAGAAAATTTCTCTATTTTGTGACAGTCAGAGTGCTTTGCATCTTGCAAAGAATCCAGCATTTCATTCCAGGACAAAACACATTCGGGTTCAGTATCACTTCGTTCGTGAGAAAGTGGAAGAAGGAACCGTGGATATGCAGAAAATCCATACTACAGACAATATAGCAGATTCTATGACAAAAGCAATTAATACTGACAAGTTTGTTTGGTGTCGATCTTTTAGCGGCCTGACAGATACACAAGCAACGGGGTTGGCAAGAGAGAAAGAATAATGTGAAGATGTGATTGATACTCAATCAAATCTTCAAGTGGGAGATTGTTGGCTAAATTAAGTCAACAATTGTTGGCTAAGTTAAAAGCCAACAATTGTTGGCGGAAGTTTAAAAAAAAAAAAGATATTACAATTTCTTTGAATCCCACATCGGGATTTTAAGAAAAGTGAATAGGATTTTGTAACTATAAATATAGCCTTTAGTTTTAGGTTTAGATCATCCCTTGTTTGCTTAGCTTGTCAATTAGTTAAGCATATTTCTTCTCTCTTGCATTATTTCACAATTCAGTTTTAGTAAAATAATATTCTTAGTCCCGAGGACGTAGGCAATATTGGCCGAACCTCGTTAAATCTTTTGTTCCTTATTATTTCTATTTTAGCTGCGATTTTGCTCTAATCCGGTCCTTATTTTTACAACACAGGGCAGAGTCAAAAAAGGATATTAAGGAGGAAATGGGAGCAAAAAGAAAACTTCCCAACCCAAAAACAAACCATAAGGTTAAACAATAAACTTGTCTTAAGAAAAGGAAAAGACTACATATACATAAACACAAGAGTGAGGAAAAAAACAAAAAGAAAAAAGAAATGGAATAAGAAAAATCGAAGTTTCCTTTGGATACTTGATGCAATTCTTGTTAGAATAATTCAAAAATAATTAGTTATCAAAATTATAATTTTGAATTGGTCTTTATTTTTTTATTTTTTTTTGATGTCAAGATTTTAAGGAGAAAAAGTCTGAATTAGTTTGAGATATTAATTGTATTTGGGGTCAATTTCACTCATGGTCACTCAACTTATCACTTATCGCACAAAAGTAACCGACTTTTATTTTTCTTACTTAAATGTCACTGAATTTTTAACATTATTGCACAAAAATCATGTTGACCGGAATCCGGCGACGACCCTTGCCGGATTTTAATTAATATATTTAATTCATTTAGCGACGGATATGCAATTTCGTCGCTATTTTTAGCGACGAAATTGTGTTTCCGTCACTAAAAATATTTTAATTAATATATTTAATTCCATTTAGCGACGGATATCCAATTCCGTCGCTAATTTGTATTTTCGTCGCCAATTAGCGACGAAATTGGATTTTCGTCGCTAAAATTATTTTAATTAATATATTTAATTTCATTTAGCGACGGAAATCAAATTTCGTCGCTAATTTTGGCGACAGAATTAGATTTTCGTTGCTAATTTCTGTAGCAATTTATGGCGCGACTTTTACGCGCCAAATTTACCGACGGAAAAATCTAACCGTCGCTAATTAGCGATGGATATATCTTTTCCGTCGCTAAATAGCGACGATAAATGTTCCGTCGCTAAATTTCCATCGGTAATTTGAGATTTTCTTGTAGTGATTATGAATGAAGCTTAATAAATGTTAATGGACAAGAGAAATGCAAAAAGTATATTCAAATAAGTAAATAATCATGGGATAAATGTCATATTGTTAACATTTAAAATAGCACCTAAATGCAATAAAATAGGTGAATATCAAGCCACAATTTTTTTTTCATATAATTTTAGCTTAAATTCACAAAAAAAAATATATCAACATAATGTGCAAATATATCAGAGAAAATTAACAAATTTCAGCAGCATATCCAAGTTGAAAATGGACCCTAAAATCAAAATTCTCCAGAAAAATCATCAATCCACCAAAATGTTATGCTCAAGATAGAAAAAATTATCTAAAATCATGTCTAAGCATTAATCAGCGTGATTGCTCCAAAATGGTATATACTGAAATCAAAAACTGACCAAATTATGTTGCCAAAATAAGCACAACAGAGATACACCAATAAAAGATTCAAATATGCACATCTATGAATCATAAATAAAATATTAACATCAGCAAATTTAACCAATTAGATGAAAAACTCAATATTAAAACCAGCAGCAAAAATCAATGCAAAGACCAATCATTTTCACATAACAATTTAGTAAAAGTGATCACAAAATTAACAAAATCAACAGAAATCACCACAAGATTAACACTTCTATCCAACCCCTCCCTCACACTTTCTCCTTGCATTGTCCCCAATATGGAATAACAAATAATCATGGGACGAAGAGTAACACAAATAAACATTAAAAAATTTATATATAAATTAGGATAGAGAAAAATTATATAAAAAAAATAGATAAAATAAAAAGAAACTACCTTGTTCTTATAAAGGAATAGGCTCTGTTTTGCTGGTTTTGATGGTTCATTAGGGTGTACTCTTACTGGTCTGTTTGACTTTTGTCATTTGCGATGGATGGAGGGCTTCTGATTTGGGTGATAGGAAGAGGCGTGAGGTGCTGCAACGGGGCTGTGGTGGCTTGCTATCGGGGCAGCGCGAGGTGGTTGATTGGGCGATGGCCATCGGTGTGGTTAGGTGTGCGCTGTGTTGGCTGGATCGGGCTGGCTAAAGGGATCTGCGAGTTTGCGATGGGATGCGCGAACTGTGGTGGAGACGCCGTCGTGGGTAGAGGAAGGAAGAGGAGTTTGGTAAATGGGTTTTCTCACCGTAAAGTAATGTATAATGGCTAACAATTATTTTAAGAAGTTTTTAGTAAAATAAAATAAAATAAAAACCTTTACAGAAAAAAACCTATTAGTTATCTATAAAACGTAAATGTCCAGTAAAATAAAATTTAACCATTATACAACTGACCAAACGTCACCATAAGCTATAAAACCCATTTAAAAGAAAATTGAATTTTTCACTGGTACAAACTCATGACCTACTCAAAAAGAAACATTTAAATATTGTGTGCTCCACCATTATAAACTCAAGGACTCATTTTCCAGTATAAACCTGTAAAATAGACGAAAAAGAAACTAGGTCAGCTAAAGGAGGAAGAAGGCAGTAAAAACATTAAAATAAAATAAAAATAAAAATGTTGTAATTAAATATAAATAGTGACTATTTAGCTTGGAATAGGCTAAAAGTTGGTTGCCTACCAAAAGCGCCTTTATTTAATGTCGTTGGCTAGACGTTTTTAAACTTTAGGCCTCTCAATCTGGTTTTAAATCCCATTTTAATATCCTTCCATTTATCACCTCATGCAGATTGGTATTAATTACCAAATTCTTCTCAAAATTGTTAGTATTTCTAAAAATGAAATCCCTACAAAACGAGAAATTTAAATTGTTAGAATTATCATCCAATTTAAAAGATCCATTAACTGAGTATTCAGTAACATCCACTTTAAAAATACTAAACACATCATTAGAGTTTTTCTTAGTATCACAAAAGTGAAATTTAACTATTTCTCCATCAAACTCCATAGTGAGTGTATCCTCATGCACATCAATTTTTGCTTTGGCTGTACTAAGAAATGGTCTCCCTAACAAGATATCTAAAGAATTTGAGGATTTATCATCCTTTATGTCAAGTGCATAAAAATCAACAGGAAAAACTAAACCATCAATATTTACCAAAATATTTTCTAATACTCCTTGAGGGTAAACAAAAGACTTATTAATAAGTTGAAGCACTATATTTGTCACTTTTAAGACCAATATGCAAAGAAGAACAAATAGACAATGGCATAATATTTATTGAAGCTTTTGAATCACACATAGCTCTTATAACCATAACATTACATATAGTACAAGGAATGGCAAATATACCTTCGTCTTTACCTTTTGGAGGTAGTTTCTTTTAAATCATCGCAAAGACATTTTCTCCTATACTCACCATTTCATTACCAACTAGCTTTTTCTTATTAGCATACAAATTTTTAAGGAATTTAGCATATTGAGATATTCGTTTAATTGCATCAAGTAAAGGAATATTTACCTATACCTTGCGAAAAATCTCAAAAATATCTTTCTCTTTCTTTTTCTTCTTAGATTTTACAAAAATTTCTGGAAAAGGGGATTGAATGATAAAATTGGGGAGCTGTTCTGAAATTTCCTCCTTGGGTTGTTCATCTTTCACAATTTTCATCTCTTTTTTAGCTTCTTTTCCATTTTTCTGGCCACTTTCACTTGGCAGGGGCTGTTCCAGCTCGTTTTCACTCCTCAAGGTCATTGTACTCACATTTTATATCGGATTAATAATTAATTCTGAATACATCCTTTGAGCTTCTAATCTGCTTAATGAAATTGCCAATTGACCCATTTGTTTCTCCAAATTTTCAAAGCTGGCCTTCATCTCCTGTTGAAATTGTAAAGTGTTAACAGTAATTAAATTGACAATTCCTCAAGGGACATACCTAAATTTGAAGAATTTTGTTGTGACAGAGTGGGTTGTATAGGCTAAAAATTTTGGTGAATTTGTGGCATTCCTCCATAACTGAAGTTTGATTGGCCCATCTACCATGGATTTTTGGTTTGCGCATATGGATCATAACTCCATTGTGGTAGACCAGAAAATCCTTCAGGTTCGTAATATTCTCATGGTAATAAGCTCCATCCTGTTGCTTGATTCTTGCAGCCAAAGTCTGAACAATAAAGTCAAGAGAACACATTTATTCAGTGTTTAAAAAAATTAAAACTAACAAACACCAATCCCCGACAACGGCGCCAAAATTTAATGGGTATCGAAACCAATAAAAATAAAATTCCTACTCTAACTAAGATTTTGTAAATAGCAACGAGTATGGTCGAATCCACAGGAATTGGTCGAGTTTTAATTCTTTAAATAACTAGAAACAAACAATAAAAATAAAAATGGGGGGTTTTGTAAATAAAAACTTAAAAATACAGAATTAAAATAATAATAAATGAAATGCAGAAAAATAAATAAAAATAAAATAAAAGATGAAAAACTCTAGTCAAAGGCATTTGCGGCACAGGATCTAATTTTACTGGTCATGGATAAAAAATATAGCTCTATAATCATGCAATGGATTGGTTATAGTCGTCGGCTTAGCGCTCCTAACCAATCTTTCCGTATTAATAGGCTAATCAAGTAAGACTATAACCCTAACCAATAAACAGTTCTCTCTTATCGACAGAATTTAATTGATTGATAACTTTTTGAACTAGAAAGACCCAACATAAGTTAACCAATTTTTTTATTGAGACTGATTTAAACCAAATCATGCATTTACTTAATATAACAACTCTTTTCGGTGTTACTATACTAATTACCACTTGTTATTAATTTTATCAAATAATTACGGATTTGACAATCTCAATTAGCTATATGCTATTTAATTAAATGAACAACAGGCCTTTATTGTACAAATGATAAATAACAATCGAGATGGAGTTCCCCTAAATCATAGTAAATAACATGAACATCATATAAATTAAAGAGAAAAATAAGCAAGAACAATCTCATAATAATTGTGTCACACCCCGATTTTTCACTGGTAGTTTGAGCCATGTTTGCATATGTGTCTGTGTATGTGTTGGCATGGGTTATGGCATTTTTTGGATTGCATGCTTGAATTGTGGGCTTTGACAGAGTGTGGGCGCATGCATGTTAGTAGTGTGTGCATTAGTGAGGGTTGGTCTTGAGTGTAGTGTCATGCATGGGTGTTGGATGTGAGTGGTCAAGTTCCACCAATTTTAGGGTGACATGTGGTTAGGGTTTTAGGAAGTGGGTATAAATAGAAGGAGAGAGAAGAAGGGCAGCCATTTTACTGCCTCCTTGCCGTTCTTCCTCCTCCTCTTTATCCGTTTTTCCTATTTTATCTTCAAGAAAGTGTGCCCTAGTATGAATCTAAGTTGTTTTGGTGGAAATTGATCATCTCGCAAGTTGCTGAGTTTTCTTCTCCTTCTTCTTTCTCTTGGTCTGTTAGAATGTATTTTTAACTTAGGGCTTTTGTGCATTGTGTTATTTCTTGGGTTTCCTGTTTAGAAGTGCCTACTCATGATCCCAAGGGGAAAGAGAAGGCCAGTGGGAGTGGAGCGTGCAACTAGGAGCATAGGATTCTGCAGGTTTGGGAATTTCTGCATTTTCTTGTGTTTTGTTGTGGTTGAATGATTTGCTGGAAATCTGATGATTTTGAGATACATGTTGGAATAAATGTGATGAGTTTTGATTGATTTAAGTTATAATGCATGATTTTTTGAACTGTGAGAGCAGATTTGAGTTGGTTTGATGTTACTGTGAATTTTTTTGGTTACTGCTGTCGGGAATCGGTTTTTGTTTACTTCATGGATTGATTGTATTAATTATATAAAAGTTGTGTTTGTGATGTTGGTTATGTTGAGGAATGCCCAATCTGAGGTAAGTTGATGTTGGAAAATGATTTTTGAAGTTTTGGGTGTGTTTTGGAGCTACGGGAGTCTGCAGATTTAGAACACAGAATCGGTGTATCCAAGTCCCGATCGAATTAACATCTTTTGATCGGACATGCCTAGAGTACACAACGCTCGGCTTTCGATTGTAAGATGGGAAGTTCTTGATCGGGGGATGGAAGCACGATTCGTGCTTTTGTTGGGAGCCAGGTCACGAGACGTGCTGAAGAGCACGACTTGTGACATAGTGAAGAGAGGCGACATGAGTCGTGCCATTTTTGCATGAGTTGTGTCCCCTGCTCTCCCTTCCTGATCATTTGCTCTCCCTTCTGATCGGTTCTTGGCTCTCAGTAGTCCGCGCGATTAGGTGCTCGGCTGCCGAACGGAAGATGGGATATCCGATCGAAACTAGCTGAAGGAAACGCGATTCGATTCATGCGGAATGGAAGCCAAGTCACAAGTCATGCATGCAAGCATGACTCGTGACCGGGCTTGGAGCATTAGCACGAGTCGTGCTTTACAAGCACGACTTGTGCTCTTAATTCCTCTCGCGCGATCGGCCTTTCGGCCGAAGGAAAGCATCGACATGAGTCGTGACTATCTGCACGACTCATGTCCTTCACTTTTCTTCGCTAGTGGCCATTGGCCACTGTCGCAGCGAGACTCATACTGCAATCGTGACAGTGAGCCCTTGTTCGCCCTATCTTTTTGAAGTGCTCCGTTTTTCCACAAATGAATTTTCTATCTTTTCTACATGAGTTTTTATTACTGTTTGGAATATAAACATGCTTCTATATGAATAATACTATGATTTTTTTATGTTAAATTATATGCTATATTTTGGAACATGATTGTCTTATGCATAACCTGCAAGAGTCAATCTAGTGGATAGTTAGGCATGCCTAATAGAGTTCTTTAGCTGCAGCCCTCTGTTCTGTTCGAACCCTGATCAGGTCCCCCGTTTGGTTCCTTGTGAACCTCAATGTGTTTGGATCTTGTTTAAGATCCCCTTAGTAAAATGTTTTTGAAAGGAAAATGTGATGTTGCTTTTCGATTCGTACCCGTAAGGTACCGCCATGCGTTCGATTCGTACCCATAAGGTACCGCCATGTGTTCACTCGTTATCCACTATTGTGAGTCAGCAGGTTTATTATCTATTTTAGTTATGATTATGAGATTGTGAGCATCCCATCGGTTATGACTATCAACATGTGAAGCAATATGTATATGAATGTGTATATGGACTTATAAATGCTATAAATGTGATTCAGTTATGATTGTATTATATGATTATCAGCTTATGCCATATGTATGTGTTTTGCCTCGACGACCACTGTGAGTGGCCGTCCATATTATTGTTGTATTTTTTCCACTAAGCGTTATCGTTTAGCACGGGTGTTTTATCCATGTAGGTGCGGAAGGTGATTAGTTTTTGGGAGAGTAGCCGTAGCTAAGCCAACACAGAGGTTGATGCTAGGACTTAGCATTTATTTTGAGATTCTTTTTATAATAGTGAACTCTCATTGTAATTTTGAAAGATGTAATTCTTTTGGTAATATCAGAACAGTTTTGTAATGAATATTATTATTGCATCTATGAATGAATGGTCATATTGTTTGAAATTTTTAATTCCACTGTACTTTTGTATTTATGATATATATTTATTGTTTGATCTGCTTGGTGACACCCTGACTCATACGGCTTCTCACTCCCTTGTGGATGGGTTCACCTATGTATGGGTAGGGGGTGTTACAGTTTTTGGTTTCAGAGCCCCGGTTTAGGCGTATTCTGGGTATTGTTGTGCATAGATATATGTTTAGGACTGTGTTGGCTGATGCAGTTGTCTTTTTATTTGTTTTAGATGTCTTCTGATTCGGTGCGTGGGTCGCTTGAGGGATCCGCCGAGAGTGTGAATCCTCAAGTAGTGGATCCTTCTGTGTCTTTGTCGGCTCAACCAGCTAGGGTACAGCCTGAGGCTGCAACCATGCTAAAGATTTCACAGGACATAGTTAGAGTCTTAGAGAGGGTGACTGCTCCTAGAGCCCCTATTGAGAGTATGAGGAAAGCATCGGGCAGCGGTTGATTGTCATAGAAAAGTGGTTGTGTTGTAGGATAGGGATCAGTCTCCAGTGATTGTTAAAGGTTTGGGTTCAGGTACCTTGAGTAATGTGGTTTCTGCCATGTAAGCCAAGAGATTTATGAGGAGAGGTTGTGAGGCATTCTTAGCAGTTGTATTGGATTCTAAGCGTGATCAGGTTAAGATTGAGGATATCCCAGTTGTTAGGGAGTTTGGTGATATGTTTCCGAGCGAGTTACCTGGTTTGCCTCCTGAGAGAGAAGTTGAGTTGTCCATAGAGATAGTGCATTTCGAAAGTACCTTATCGAATGGCTCCTGTAGAGTTGAGAGAGCTCAAAACTCAGCTACAAGAGTTATTGGATAAGGGGTTTATTATACCCAGCACATCTCTATGGGGAGCTCCGATGTTGTTCGTTAAGAAGAAGGATGGTACCTTGAGGATGTGTATCGACTATAGGCAAATTAATAAGGTCACAGTGAAGAACAAGTATCCCTTACCTAGAGTGGAGGATTTATTTGATTAGCTTAGAGGTACGGGTGTCTTTTTAAAGATTTATCTCCGGTCGGGTTACTATCAGCTTCGGGTTAAGGATGCGAAAGTGGTTAAGACTGCTTTTCGGATGCGATATGGCAATTATGAGTTTTTTGTGATGCCATTAGGTTTGACCAATGCACCTGCGGCTTTTATGGATTTGATGAACCGAGTGTTTAGGTCATATCTTGACCGATTTGTGGTAGTATTTATTGATGATATTTTGGTTTACTCAAGGGATGAGAGTGAGCATGAGGAGCATCTTCGATTGATGCTGCAAGTTTTAAGAGAGCACTGTTTATTTGCGAAGATTAGCAAGTGTGATTTCTGGCTTCGGGAGGTATCTTTCTTGGGTTATATTGTATCAGCTAAGGGTATTCAAGTGGATCCGGCCAAGACTGAGGCGATTGTTAATTGGAAAGCGCTTAGGAATGTCCCTGAGTTGAAGAGTTTTCTCAGTTTGGCAGGGTACTACCATCGGTTTGTGAAGGGTTTTTCGGTTATTGCTGCTCCTATGATGAGATTGTTAAGGAAAGGAGTTAGATTTGAGTGGTCGGATAAGTGCCAGGCTTGCTTTGGTTAAAGCACCTGTACTTACTTAGCCTCGATCGGGTAAAGAGTTTGTAATGTACAGTGATGCTTCAGGTGTCGAGCTTGGTTGTGTGTTGATGCAGGAAGGTAAAGTTATGGCTTATGCATCTCATCAGTTGAAGGCTCATGAGAAGGACTATCCGACATATATATGATTTAGAGTTGGTGGCTGTGATCTTTGCATTAAAGATTTGGTGATATTATTTGTATGGGGAGAAGTGTAGGATTTTCACAGATCATAAGAGTTTGAAGTACCTCCTCACACAGAAGGAGTTAAATATGAGGCAGCGCCGATGGTTGGAATTATTCAAGGATTACGACTGTATTATGGATTATCATTTGGGTAAGGCTAATGTGGTTGTGGATGCTTTGAGTTGAAAGTTAGTTTCAGCTTTGTTTTTGAGAAGATTTGGGTGGAGATTTGATTCGAATGGGGCTTTAGTCACCCGATTGAGAGTGCAGCTGACCTTGAGATAGTCGATTGTGGACGCTCAGAAGGATGATATGAGATTGCAGCGAGTGATGCAGGACATCCGATCGGGTAAGCAGTCAGAGTTCTCAGTTTTGGATGGGGTGCTTATGTATAGAAATCGTTTGTGTGTTCTCGAGAGTGATGAGTTAAGCAAGAAGCTTTTAAGTGAGGCACACACTACGGTCTTTACTATGCATCCCGGTAGTGAGAAGATGTATCGGGACATGAAACAGTTCTTCTGGTGGTCAGGTATGAAGAGAGACATTACAGAATTTGTGGCAAGGTGTTTGACTTATCAGCAGGTAAAGGCTAAGCATTAAGTCCCTTCGGGATTGCTCACTCCTTTATCCATTCCTCAGTGGAAATGGGATGACATCGCCATGGATTTTGTGTCGGGTCTGCCAGTGACTTAGCAAAAGCATGATTCGGTTTGGGTGATTGTGGATCGGCTTACGAAGTCAGCTCATTTTCTGCCGGTTAGAGTGGACTATCCGATGGATAGGTTGGCCAGTATTTATGTGGATGAGGTGGTCCGATTGCATGGAGTGCCGTTGTCTATAGTGTTCGACCAGATCCAAGGTTCACATCTAAGTTTTGGAAAGAGTTGCAGCTAGCCCTGGGTACCAAGTTGAATTTCAGCACAACATTTCATCCTCAGACAGATGGTCAGTCCGAGCGAGTTATCAAGATTTTAGAGGATATGCTCCGGGCTTGTGCTTTGGATTTTTCTGGCAGTTGGGATAGGTATGTGCAGCTTATGGAGTTTGCCTACAATAACAGTTATCAGTTGAGCATCGGGATGTCACCGTTTGAAGCATTGTATGGTCGACCGTGTAGGACTCCAGTTTGTTGGATAGAGTTGACTGAGCGGTCTTTTGTTGGGCCAGAGATGATTAGGGATACCGAGGAGAAGATCAGAGTTGTGCAGTGAAACCTGAAAGTGGCTAAGGATAGTATGACGCGCGCCGAATCCCGCAGGCCCCCTGAAAGCCCGCTTTAGGGCTATCAGGAGAGGTTCATGAAAACTTGTAAGGTATTTACAAGTGCGTCTATTTTGGGCAACAAGGAGATTTCATGGAGTCGCCACCCAATAAAACATTGGGAAAGTTCGTCTTGCCTTAGTGAGCCTAAGACGACGCATATTATTCATTTTGGGCAAACCAGAGGGGTTTTGGAGGCATTCACCCCAATAGAACAATGGAATGACCCTCTAACCCTAAGGAGCCTAGGATTGTAAATTGAGTCTTTTGGTGGGACAAAAGAGGTGTCTTGGAGATCCCATCGAAATGGGTCTCTCGCCTCATTGAGCCCAAAGACCAGAAAAGGTTCGGGACTCCCCATTTATTCATACCTTGGTTAAGTTTATAATTGAGTTTTGAATTTAGTATTTCATGCCTTTTCTCATTCAATTTTAATGCAATTTAATTAAATGCATATCAATCATATAATAAAAGCGATAAATAAAGTAAATGAAAGCAAAATAAATTACAACAAAACTAGGGGCGGAATACAACCCCCATTAGTAAATAAAATACAATTCATACATAAATCGGGCTATTTATTAAAATGAGGACATTGGTCCTCTCATGCATATTTAAAAAAAATAATTTTAAAGTGATAATTTATTTTGGATGAGAAAAACTAGGACATTGGTCCCATTTTTATTTAGAAAAAACCCAAGTTTAGTTAATAGAAATATTTTTGTAATTTTTTTAATTAGCGTGTATAAAAATAAAATTAAATAAACTTATTACAAATTACATATTAGAAATAAAATAATGAAAGCAAAGTAATGAAAATAATAAAAATTAACAAATCAAATCCCAAATGGATCTTCAAATCTTCATGGGCTCCCACTTGGTATGGAAAAGCCTCACACATAAAAAATAAGTATTGAAAATAAAAAAAACAAATAAAAGTGAAGTTAGTGAAAAATTATTAAACATATAACATGAAAACAATTAAATTAAGGTAATCAAAATTGTATCACGTATGACAAGCCAATTAAAATGACATAATAAAAATATGCAATCTAATTAATTAACAAATTAGCATGCATAAAAGATAATATAACAATAATAAAATTCAACATGCATAAACAAGCATAAAATAATGATGATAGAATTTAACATGCATAAAAGCATAAAATAACATCAATAACATCCAATCATGCATAAAAAGCAAAAGAAATAATAAAAATCAGCATGCATAAGACATATTAATAATATTAATAAAGGCCAACATGCATAAGCAAACATAAAATAATAATTATAAAACTCAACATGCAAAAAATATGAATAGAAAATACAAACATAAAATTCAGCATGTGTAAGAAATATAAATAATAATATTAATGATAATAATGATACTAGTATCAAATATTAGCAATAAACAAGGATAATAAAAATCATAATAATAAAACTAACAATTGCAACTATAATAATAATAATAATAATAATAAACATTATGAAATAAAAAAAAATATTAAACAACCCAAATTAAGCATGCAAGAATAAAATAATATATGACAAACTAATAAAACATGTTAAAACATGGCAAATAATACCATCAACAACAACAACAACAACAACAACAATAATAATAATAATAATAATAGTAATAATAATAATAATAATAATAATAATAATAATAATAATAATAATAATAATAATAATAATAATAATAACATAATATGGAAGAATAAAATGAAAATAAGATAAGCCAATTATGCTAAAACATGTTAAATGATAATACTAACAGTATTTGTGAACAAAAATGATGACAATAATATGAACATGAACAATTAAAGAAGAAATAAGAACAAGAAATAATAGTATGAACAATTAAATAAAAAATAAGAAATATGAACAATTAAATAATAGATCTAAAAGAATTTACATGATAATTAATTAAATAAAAACAAAAGAATGAAATTAAAATTAAATTAAGAAATTGAGCAAAGAATAATTACCCTCAAATTTATCTTGAAAAGATGAAGGTAGATGATCCAATTCCTTGTCTTGATTTGAAGAATATGATTAGAAAAATAAAATATTGAAAGATAAATTTTACTTAAGAACAAACAATTAATTTATTTGTATTAAGATAGAAAATTGTTAATTGAAAATAAAAAAGTCACCAAGAACAAAAATTATTATTTTTTGCCTTGATAATTTTCTTGGAAAAATTCTTTAGAAAAAAACTTGAGAGAATTTGCTTGAGAGAAGAAAGAAGAAGAAAAAAATTTTTCTAAAGAAAAATCCCCTTAATTTTCCTTTAAAATTCCCTTTTATTTTTTCCCCAAAAAATCAGATTTTTAATTAAGAAATTAAATTAATTTAATTCCCATAACTACAAAAAATAACTGAATTTATTGGATTGGAAGATAAAAGGCTTTTTAAATTGAATTATCTAAAAAAAATGAGTTAAAAAGCATTAAAAATGAAGAAGTTATGGCCAAAAAGGCCATAAAAGCCAAAACGGGCGAAAACGGGCGTACAGGGGCGTGGGGCACCCCGTCGGAGCGCCCGACGAGCTTCCCGCGCACAAGCACACGGCGCTGTGCGTCGCCCAGCGCACGGGTGAGCTCGCCCCGCGCTCGCTCCGCCTGCGCGCTGGGGTGCTGCGGCGCGCCCAGCGCTGTCGCAGCCCGACACTCGCACGATTTTTTTTTTAAAATTTCTATAAAAACACAATAATTTAAAAACTAACTTTTTATCCCCAAAATAATTTTTAAAACATTTTTTAAAATATTTCTAAAATACATTTTTCGTCATTCCAAACAAATCAAAACGACAAGTAAATTATCACTTCCAACTTTCATTCTTTTTGCCTATAAATCGGCACACTTAATTTCATCATTGGGTAATCCTGATCAAGACTACTCGGGACCCGGTGTCTACAGATAGACAGAGATCTTATGCCAATTTGAAAAGGAAGGATATTCGATTTGAGGTCAGGGACAAAGTTTTCCTTAAGGTTTCACCTTGGAGGAAAGTGTTGCGATTCGGCAAGAAAGGTAAACTTAGTCCTTGATTCATTGGGCCTTTCGAGGTTTTGGAGAAAGTTGGTCCGGTAGCCTATAGGCTGGCTTTACCGATGGAGTTGGCTAGGATGCATGACGTCTTCCATGTTTTCATGCTTCGACGGTACCGATCGGATTCGTCGCATGTGTTATCAGTTCAGGACATTCAAATTCAGTCGGATTATTCTTATAATGAGGAACCGAAAGCCATCATCACTCGGGAAGTGAGACAGTTAAGGAATAAGCAAGTTCCTCTGGTTAAGGTTCTTTGGCAGCACCATGGAGTTGAGGAAGCTACTTGGGAACCAGAGGCGAAGATGAGGATTCAGTAACCACTGTTATTCAGTTCAGGTGAGAATTTCGAGGACGAAATTCTTATTAGTCGGGGAGAGTTGTCACACCCGATTTCCCACTGGTAGTTTGAGCCATGTTTGCATATGTGTCTGTGTATGTGTTGGCATGGGTTATGGCATTTTTTCGATTGTATGCTTGAATTGTGGGCTTTGATAGAGTGTGGGTGCATGCATGTTAGTAGTGTGTGTATTAGTGAGGGTTGGTCTTGAGTGTAGTGTCATGCATGGGTGTTGGGTGTGAGTGGTCAAGTTCCACCAATCTTAGGGTGACATGTGGCTAGGGTTTTAGGAAATGGGTATAAATAGAAGGAGAGAGAAGAAGGGCAGCCATTTTACTGCCTCCTTGCCGTTCTTCCTCCTCCTCTTTATCCCTTCTTCCTCTTTTCTCTTCAAGAAAGTGTGCCCTAGTGTGAATCCAAGTGGTTTTGGTGGAAATTGTTCATCTTGCAAGTTGCATTTGGGTAAGTTGCTGAGTTGTCTTCTCCTTCTTCTTTCTCTTGGTCTATTAGAACGTATTTTTAACTTAGAGCTTTTGTGCATTATGTGATTTCTTAGGTTTCCGGTTTAGAAGTGCCTACTCGTGATCCCAAGGGGAAAGAGAAGGCCAGTGGGAGTGGAGCGTGCAACTAGGAGCATAGGATTCTGCAGGTTTGGGAATTTCTGCATTTGCTTGCGTTTTGTTGCGGTTGAATGATTTGCTGGAAATCTGATGATTTTGAGATGCATGTTGGAATAAATGTGATGAGTTTTGATTGATTTAAGTTATAATGCATGATTTTTTGAACTATGAGAGCATATTTGAGTTGGTTTGATGTTACTGTGAATTTTTTGGGTTGCTGCTGTCGGGAATCGGGTTTTTGTTACTTCATGGATTGATTGTATTAATTATATAAAAGTTGTGTTTGTGATGTTGGTTATGTTGAGGAATTCCCAATCTGAGGTAAGTTGATGTTGGAAAATGGTTTTTGAAGTTTTGGGTGTGTTTTAGAGCTACGGGAGTCTGCAGATTTTCTGCAAATTTAGAACACAAAATTGGTGTATCCAAGTCCCGATCGAATTAACATCTTCCGATCGGACATGCCTAGAGTACACAATGCTCGACTTTCGATTGTAAGATGGGAAGTTCTCGATTGGGGGATAGAAAGCACGATTTGTGCTTTTGTTGGGAGCCAGGTCACGAGACGTGCTGAAGAGCATGACTCGTGACATGGTGAAGAGAGGCGACACAAGTCGTGCCATTTTTGCACGAGTCGTATCCCCTGCTCTCCCTTCCCGATCATTTGCTCTCCCTTCCGATCGGCTCTTGGCTCTCAATTGTCCGTGCGATTGGGTGCTTGGCTGCCGAACGAAAGATGGGAGATCCGATCAAAACTCGCCGAAGGAAACCTGATTCGATTCGTGCGGGCTGGAAGCCAAGTCATGCGTCATGCACGCAAGCACGACTCGCGACCGGGCTTGCTGCATCAGCACGAGTCGTGCTCCTGGTTCCTCTCGTGCGATCAGCCTTTCGGCCGAAGGAAAGCATCGACACGAGTCGTGACTATCTGCATGACTCGTGTCCTTCACTTTTCTTTGCTAGTGGCCCTTGGCCACTGTTGCGAGTGCGACTTGTGACACGATCGCTACAGTGAGCCCTTTTCTGCCCTATCTTTCTGAAGTGCTCCGTTTTTCTGCAAATGAATTTTCTATCTTTTCTACATGAGTTTTTATTATTGTATGGAATATAAACATGCTTCTATATGAATAATACTATGATTTCTTTATGTTAAATTATATGCTATATTTTGGAACATGATTGTCTTATGCATGACCTGTGAGAGTCAATCTAGTGGATAGTTAAGCATGTCTAATAGAGTTCTTTAGCTGCAGCCCTCTATTCTGTTCTGACCTTGATCAGGTCCCCCGTTTGGTTCCTCACGAACCTTAATGTGTTTCGATCTTGTTTAAGATCCCCTCAGTAAAATGTTTTTGAAAGGAAAATGTGATGTTGCTTTTCGATTCGTACCCGTAAGGTACCGCCATGTGTTCGCTCGTTATCCACTATTGTGAGTCAGTAGGTGTATTGTCCGTTTTGGTTATGATTATGAGAATGTGAACATCCCATCGATTATGACTATCAACATGTGAAGCAATATGTATATGAATGTGTATATGGACTTACAAATGCTATAAATGTGATTCAGTTATGATTATATTATATGATTATCAGTTTATGCCATATGTATGTGTTTTGCCTCGACGACCACTGTGAGTGGCCGTCCATATTATTGTTGTGTTTTTTCCACTAAGCGTTATCGTTTAGTACGGGTGTTTTATCCGTTCAGGTGTGGAAAGTGATTAGTTTTTGGGAGAGTCGCTGCAGTCAAGCCAACACAGAGGTTGATGTTAGGACTTAGCATTTATTTTGAGATTCTTTTTGTAATAGTGAACTCTCATTGTAATTTTGAAAGATGTAATTCTTTTGGTAATGTCAGAACAGTTTTGTAATGAATATTATTATTGCATCTATGAATGAATGATCATATTGTTTAAAAGTTTTAATTCTGCTGTACTTTTGTATGTATGATATATGTTTATTGTTTGATCTGCTTGGTGACACCCTGACTCATACGGCTTCTCACTCCCTTGTGAATGGGTTCGCCTACGTATGGGTAGGGGGTGTTACAAATTGGTTGAATTCTGCCCTTGAATTAAACCTTTAACTAGAAGAAAGTTTAGCCAATAATTGCCAAAAACAAAAATAAAATAAAATTAAACAAATTCTTAACACAGAAATGGAAGAACAGAGGTTACGGTGGCTACCAAAGTTATTGTTCACGTTTCTCTCTATCCATTTTAAAAGAAAACCTAGAAAATTTAAGTAGGTAGTGTAGACACCGGGTCTCGAGACAATTTATATCAGGATTACCCAATGATGAAATTAAGTGTGCCTGTTTATAGGCAAAAATGAAAGTTGGAAGTGATGATTTACTTGTCGGATTGATTTATTAGAAATAAATAAAAATGTATTTTAAAAAAAAATTTTAAATGTTTTAAAAATTATTTTGAGACAAAAAGGGTATGTTTTGAAATTAGTGTGTTTTTTAAAAAAAAATGGGTGAATGTCGGGGTGCGGCGCGGGGCGCGCTAGGCGCTGCGCGGTTCCTAGTGTGCGCTGCTGCGTGGGCAATGCCCAGCACAGCGTGTGGCTGCGCGCAGGTGACGCCCGACGGGCGTCGCTCGCCTCCTGACACCCCCTCTTCGCCCGTTTTTGATTTTTTTTTTTTCCGTTTTTGTCCCCAAAAATTGATTTTTCTTCACTTTTTTTTATAGGATTTAATGAAAAAACCTTTTATTTTCCAAACCCTTCAAATTCATGAGTTTTTTTTGTGATTATTGGAATTAAATTGATTTAATTCAATTTAATAAAATCTGATTTTCTTTAGTTTTTTTTTTTTATGAATAAAATGACTTTTAGAGAGAATTTTGGGGGGATTTTTCTTAAGAAAAATATTACTTTCTCTCTTCTTCTTCTTCTTCTTCTTCTTTTATTCTTCTTCTTCAAGAAAAATTCTCCAAGTGTTCTAATTTGATTTTTTAAGTTAATTCTTGAGACAAATAAATTAATTGTTTGTTCTTGTGAATTTTCTTACTTCTTTGTTACAATTTTTTTCTTAAGACAAATAAATCAATTATTTGTTCTTGGGATAAAATTTCATTATATTTTATTTTTTTTAAATCAAAGTAAGGAAATTTATCATCCAATTTCATTCATCACATCAAATTTGAGGGTAAGCATTCTTGGCGCAATTTTTAATTTATTTTTGTTTACAATTGATTAGCTAACATGTAAATTCTCCTAGATCTATTTTTTTACTTCTTATTTCTCATGTTTATTTAATTGTTCATATTATTATTTTTTATTCTTATTGCTTATTTAATTGTTCATGTTATTATTATTATTCTTATTTTTATTTTTGTTCATATATTATTATTATTGTTAGTATTATCATTTAACATGTGTTAGCATGATTGGTTTATTTTATTTCTTTATTTTATCCTTGCATGTTTAATTGGATTGTTCATCTTCTTTGATGTTATTGTGTTATTATTTATCATTACTACTATCATTATCATTATTTTTATTAGTTTTGTTTATTATTATAATTTATTATTGTTGTCATCAGCATTATTATTTTCATGTTTTCATGCATGTTGAATTTTATTATTATTGTTATTTTTATTATTTATGTTGAATTTTATTATTGTTGTTATTTTTATTATTTATGCATGTTGAATTGTTCATGGTTTAAGTTATATTTTTTTATTATGCTATCTAATTAATTTGTCATGCATGACGTACTTTATTTGTTTTAATTCATTTTTTACATGTTACATGTTTAATTTTTTTTATTACTAACATCACTTTCATTTGTGCTTTTATTTCATTACTTATTTTTTATGTGTGAGTTTTCCAATGGCAAGTGGGAGCCCATGAAAGTTTGAAGATACCATTTTCGTGGGGTGCGTTTTTAGCATTTTTAGTATTATTTTGTCTTTATTTGGTTTTAATATGTAATTTGTAATAAGTTTGTTTATTTTCATGCACGTTAATTAAAAAGTCGCATAAAGTTTTATATTAATATATTGGAATTTTTTCTAACAAAATGGGACCAATGTCCTAGTTTTTCATCCAAATAAATTGTCACTTTAAAATCATTTTCTTTAACTATGCATGCGATGACCAATGTCCTCATCTTTAATAAATACCCCGTTTTATGCATGATTTACATTTATTTTACAATGGGGGTTGTATTCCGCCCCTAATTTTATTGTAATTTATTTTTTATGTACTTTACTTTAATTTACTTTATTTACCGCTTTCATTATGTGATTGACATGCGCGTTAAATTAAATTGCATTAAAATTGAATGAGAAAAGGGATGAAATTTTAAATTCAAAACTCGATTTTAACTTAACCAAGGTATGAATAAATGAGAAGTCCCGAACCATCTCTGGTCTTTGGGCTCAACAAGGCGAGATGGCCATCTCAATGTTCTATTGGGATAGGGCCTCCAAGACACCCCTTGCGTCCCGTGAAAAGGCTCAATTTGCATAGTCCTAGGCGCCACGAGGCGAGAGGGCCATCCTAGTGTTCTATTAGGGTGGAGCCTCTAAGATACCTCTTGTTTGCCCAAACGCGAGGCCGAGAGGGCCATCCTAATGTTATGGTGGGGCCTTCAAGACACCTCCGGCTTGCCTATGATGGACATAGCTACGCTGTCTTAGACTCACTGAGGCTAGATGAACTTTCCCAATGTTCTATTGGGTGACGACTTTATGAAACCTCCTTGTTGCCTGAAATAAATGCACTTGTATTTCACTTGCAAGTTTCCATGAACCTCTCTCGATCGCCCTAAAGGAGGGCGTTCGGGGCGACCCGGGGTTCGGCGCGCATCACAGGTAGTTTAGTCCTATCGAAACTTAAAAAATAAAATAAAAATATTAAATCTAATATTCTCCTACTAAAATACTGCCTATTATCTCCTAAATTATGGTCTAATTATCCCTAAAAATATGATGAAGTACAGCTGGCGGCTAGGGTTAATTCGCACACACAAATATGATAAATTATCCTACTATCCCATTTTTCCCTTAGCCTTGGGCAAGGCTAAGGGTCAGATCTGCATTTTTTCCCTTATTTTGCACCAAAATTGATCCCAACTTGTTCAAGTATACCAAATCAGTCCAATATTCCACAAAATGCTTCCTTTCATCAATTAAAACTTGAAATAGTCAAAATTACATAAACAAGTGAAAAGTTCTAAATTGGCTAGAAATTAATGCAGAAAAATAGGAGAAAACCAAGTAAAAATATGTAAAATTAAGCACTTAACAATTAATCCACTAACTACACTAACACCATTAACTCCACTGACTAAATAACAATTAACAAAAACATTATAAGCATATTAAAATAAAATTCACTAATTTAGTCACTACATAAAAACTAATGATTTAAATCAATTCTCTCCATAAATTTTGCACATATATTCTTCCTATATTCCTTTTTCAAAATTACAGGATCATGTCATTTATGACAAGGAAATCCATGTGCTTTATAATAATCTAAGCTATTCCTCTTCATCTCATCATTTGAGCTTGTGTCTTCTTTATCCACCTTTGCACCAGCTGACTCATTTTGGTTATTAACAATAGATGAAGTAGTAGCTGGCTTACTTGATGATTTGCATGATTGTAGTTTTTCATATTCATTGATAGGAATTGAATATTCTCACTCCGAAGCAAACTCATCTTGCATAACTATTTTTTATTCCTTCCGCTCCTCAACTTGCACATTTGCATTGATATTATCACACCATTGGAGGAAAAAATTTCAAAATATAATTTGAGAAAAAAAATTCAAAACATAATTTGAGAAAAAATGTAAGGTTTATTGATAGAACAACACCATGACATCCAACTGGAACTTTCACACAATATATAGAAAATATAGTTGCCATTAAGACCAACAAATGTGCATGATTCGAGGAGAACAAGTAGCCTGCATTTTAAAATATGGAGAACTAACTTCCTTAATATCTCCAGGTTATAAGAGAAGAGCAAAGTAGAGACAAACAAGAATCTGTTACCATATCACTAACATCAAATTTGGAAAAATGGGAACAAGCCATATCTCCAACTATAAATAATGTTCCAGTTATCCAGAAGTTAGCATACATCCATAAAATCAAAATAGCAAAGAGTCCTACGATAAAAAGTCCAGGAGTGTAACCCAAATACTGAACAACCACCCTTGCAACTCCCTAAAATATTGAACTGGTTATTAGATATATTTACAGAAAAATATATATATACTCCGTTTGATTTAGAAGAAAAACTATCACCTCTTCATGTTGAAATTCAGATAGATAATCATGAGAGTAACAAAAACATAAGTAGTTACAATTGTGAATGAAGAAACAAATTATAACAAATTACAAGAGTGACAAGTGCAAAATAAGGAAAAAGTAAAAAAATATAAAAAATATAAAAAAAACGTAAGCAGCTATAAATTTTGTGAGGCAGACATATACGGTTTACAAAGTCTTTAAAACTCTTTAGGTAAACAAGCTACAAACAGACTCTAAAACTAGATGATATTCAGATGATTAAAAAGCGCTTTAAAAAAGTACATACTAACCTTGTTATTGATGCCAGATGATATTCAGATTCAAAAATAGCAGATATACCACAGCTCAATAATTCAGATTTTACAAAGTAATGTCTGTCATTGTTTGATTTGCTAGGAGAGGTTGCCATATTGAATAAGTACTTGGTTGACCCAAGGTCAGATCTATTGTAATAGGAATCAAAGATTACACATCAAGATACATATATCCAGAACCACTATAAGAAAATGCACAATTAGCGATGGAATTTTAGCGACAGCCATATATCCGTCACTAAATAGCAACGAAAAAGCAATTCCGTCGCTATTTTTGTAGAGAATAATTCACTTTAGCGATGGAATCAAAAGCCAGTCGCCAAAAGTGGTGGGATTGATTTTCCACCATTTTTGGCAACAGAAAAAGTATTCCGTCGCTAAAATAGGAGACAAAAAATCCGCCAAAAATTTGCTACAAAATTTAGCGATGGAAGTGGTGTACCGTAGCTTAAATTAGTGACGGATATGACTTTCATAGCGACGGACCAAAATATCTGTTGAAAAAGGAATTTTGCGACATATTGTAACCGTTCGTCGCTATGTTTAGCAACGAACGTGTAAATACCGTCGCTAAATAGCGACGGTATATACTGACCATTGTTAAATAGCAATAGGGTGAGCACCCCTCATTAAATAGCGGTGGGCTTTAAATTACCGTCGCTAAATCATCCCGTCGCTAATTTTAAGGGCTCCCTCCCTCTTCTTTTCCCTCTGTCCTACTTCTTCTCTCTCTCTCTTTGTCGACTGTCTTCTCCCCCCCTCACCCCCCCGTACCCTCGCCTGCCAGTCAAATATAGGCCAATAGAGGCATCGCTGGCCACCGTCGGTCTGTCCCTCTACTCCACCGCTTATCTTTGGTGTTTGGCTTAGCCTGCGCACCCCAAGGCTCATCGCGGGTGTGTTTTTTCTCTCCCTCCTGCTGGCTGCATCTCTGGGTGTTCGCCTATGTTTCTGTCGCTGACCCTCCCTCTCCCGTCGTTGCTTCACCTCGCCCTAGCTGCCTGTCGATGCCTGCTGGCCCTCTCTCTCGTGCACGTTCTAGATCTGCTCTAGCCTCCGCCTTGCAAGCATCTATCGCCGCTCCCACCGATTCTAGTTGCTCCTCCGTTGGTGTTGCTTGTCACCCATGGTCAGTTATCTGTATCTCTTTTTTTTCATTTAATTTTTTATATTAATTTTATTTTGTATATTACTGATGAGATTATTAGTTCGGTTTGGGAGTGCCTGAGTTGGTTGTGATTGCCAGGGTGGCTGCTATGGTTTTTAGGCTGAAGAAACTGCTGGAAGTGGCACTATAAGAATCCAGGGAAATAGAGATTGAATTACGTCTCTAATAAAAAAAAAAGAGACGGAATTAAAGATGAAAATTTTTCATCTCTATTTGGTCGGTTGCTAAATTAGAGATGAAAATTTCCCATCTCTAATTTTGGAGACGAAAATTCACTTTTCGTTTCTAAAAATAGAGACGAAAACTATTTTTCGTCTATATTTTTAGAGACGGAAAGAGAATTTTCATCTCTAAAATTAGAGACGGAAATTACATTTTCGTCTCTAAAATTAGAGACGAAAATCACCTTCTGGTCTCTAAAAATAGAGACGGATATTATTTTTTCATCTCTATTTTTAGAGACGAAAAATGAATTTCTGTCTCTAATTTTTAAAAGTTTTTTTAAATATATAAAATAATAAATAATATTAAATTTAAAATTGCCTTAATTTATTTAATGAAATAAATATTAAATAAACAATAAATAGATTTAAAAAAATGTATTAATATCTATAAAATTTAGTAACACTACAAATAAACGTAAGCAAAAAATTTAAATATACTAACTAAGGTGGAGGTGAATGCGGACGATCAGCAGACGGTGCTTGCGTATATCATCAAGTAATCTTCGGCTAATAAAGTCCTCTAACCTATTAATACGGTTCATTAATACATCAATCATGCTGCGAAGCTCAATGACCTCCTTAGTAGTTGCCGCAAGCCTACTAGCCATAGCCGTAGAGGATGAGGACACGTGTGAATAGCAAACATTCGCATAGGAGCCCAAACCGAAGACCCGTCCACGATGGTCCCTATCGCCAGCTGTGTCATAATATACTCGAGTATGATCCATATTATCGCCATCCGCTTACTGACTCTAAAGACTCTCTACTACCCGCTCTTGTAATAAAAATTATTCGAATGTTATGTAGTAGTAAAATAAAACTAAGAAGTTATAAAAAAATAAATAATAAATTTTAAAATTAACATACATGAACTTGTCTAACTTGATCGCTGACGAATGTCACACCGTCATGATTTCACGTATGTGTGCAAAAATAACTCATGAGGATAAGGTGTCCTGCCCATAGTAGACTCCTATAAACAACTTATAGGTTAATAACAAATGGACAGATTTTTTCGTAAATTTGTAACAAACCTAATGTATAATAATCACAAAAGTACTTATATATATGTATTACTATTTTAGTGCCAACCAAATACAATTATAACTCCTAACACAATAACACTTGTCTATAATTTGATAAAATTTTGGTATAATTTCCCCTAAATATGTAACAAACCTCCTGTTCAAACAATTATAACTCCTAACACAATAACAAACCTCCTGATCCCTCCCCTTGACTGACAGCTCCATATAAAGATGAGCCACCCTCACCCTAGGAGGTTGCGTCGTACCAGTCTTCCTCTTATTATTCATGTTTTTCGGCGCACATGACAGCTAAATGCGGAAACGAATGTGGTGGTGACGGGTACATGCAATAACAAATAAAATATAATTTATAAATATTAACTTTTACGTATATATAACAACATACGTAATACACACTGTAAAAAAAAAAATTAAACATAATACAAATAAATTTAAACACCACTACAAATAATAACAATTACACTACAAAGTTAATAATATATTAACTATAATAACATTATACACAATACAAACAATATAAACCATAAAAAATTTATACATGCACAAATATACCACAAAATTAAAACAATAGTACATATAATTTTAACAAACATGCCGTAAAATAAAATATATTTATACCAACATAATAACAATCATAATAGAATATATATATATATATACATAAAAATAATATATTTAACCAAATGAAAAAAAATGATTATACGCCACAATTTAAAAAAAAAAACAATATGTAAACATAATAAATATTTTGATACAATATAATATATATACACAAAAAACACTACACATATATGCAAATAAAAACCAAATTAATAACAAATACGAATACAATAACCAACAAAATTATAACTACATACATAAAAAAATATCTACATACTCTATTACAACTCAATATACTAACCATTACAATTTAATATACATACACAAATTAAAAATAACTATATACTGAAATAATTAAATACCACATTCAAATAATATTACACAAATAAAAAAATTATACACTGTAAATGAAATCAAGATAAAATAATTATACACCCAAATATAATACTACATTAAAATAATAAACAAAATAATACAAGATTAAAATAATACATAAATATAAAACTAACAAATTAAAATAACCAATATAAACAAATTAAAATAATACAACATAAATATAAAACAATAACCAACAAATTAAAATAAATAAAATACATAAATATAAAACTAAATTAAAATACTAGATTAAAATAATACAAATATATAATAATGCAGAAAAAAAAATTAAAAAAAATACCTACTTGCAAATCTCGCCGGAGAAGTTGCGGCGGCGGCGAAAGCCACCAGAAGGACTAGCGGCAGCGGGGAAGAACCAAAAATCATGGCAGCGGGGAAGGAGCGATTCTGGCACCGCACGGATGAAGGCACACCGGAGAGGAGAGAGACGGTGGTGCGGAGGCAGCGCGGGGTCGCGGGTGTGCACAGCGTCAGTCGGCGACGGAGGGGAGTGGATTTGCTGATGAGGGGAGCAGGGGGAAAGAAGAAGGGAAGAGAAGGAGAGAGAAAATGAAAAGGGGTTTTTATATCCCGAAAATTAGAGATGAAATTCACTTTTCGTCTTTAAATAGAGACGAAAATAAAATTTCATCTCTATTTAGAGACGAAAATATTTTTTTCGTCTTTAAATAGAGACAAAAAATGAATTCCATCTCTAAATAGAGACGGAAAGATCATTCCATCTCTAAATTTAGAAATGAAAATATATTTTCGTCTCTATTTAGGGACGAAAAAAAAATTTCATCTCTAAATAGAGACGAAAAATAATTTTTGTCTCTAATTTAGAGACGGAATTCAATTTAATTTCCGTCTCTAATTTAGAGACGAAATTAAATTTCCGTCTCTAAATAAAGACGGACACATGTACCGTCTCTATTTAGAGACAAAATACATGGTCCGATTCTATTTCTAGAGACGGTAACGCATTACGGTCGCTATTTACCATCTCTAAATATGGAGGAAAACCAATCCCGCCATTTTTAGAGACGAAATTTATTTTCCGTCGCTATATGGTAATAATTGCGACCGATTTTAGAAACAGAATGATTTTCTTCTCTAAATAGAGACGAAATTTAATTTTCGTCTCTAAAACTGTTTTTCATCTCTATTTAGAGACGAAAATCTTTCCGTCTCTAAAATTCCATCTCTATTTTCTCTTTTTCTTGTAGTGTGGGGAAGAGTATTGGCAAGACTATCAAGAGCTTCCAACAGGTAAGAAGTCTTCAACTTTATCTTTGATTATGCTTCTTGTAGGAAAGAAGAGTGTGACCTTTGCTTAAATTAGGCTTAATTGCAGTGTGAAGGTTATCAGTTTTATCCATTTTTATTTTTTTTGGCTTGTGTTGTTTAGGTTCTTCAGATAAATTAGGGAATTTGATAGCTATTATGTTTCTAAAGCTTGGCAGTTTAGTTTCTGGGTTTAGTTTGTTTATTTATCATCAATATTTTGAGTAATTTGCTGTGTTTATTCCAGAGGAAACAAATTAGACTTGTTTTTCTAAGGGGATAGCTAGGAGGGTGTTGGTTTTATAGTCTGTTTGTAGTTTGTTTACCTGAAGAGTTTTAGAGACTTTGTAAACCTTTTATGTCTGCCCCACAAAATTTATAGCTGCTTACGGTTTTTTTTTTTTAACTTTTTTTTTTGTATTTTGCACTTGTCACTATTATAATTTGTTTCTTCATTCACAATTGTAACTGCTTATGTTTTTGTTACTCTGATGATTATCTATCTGAATTTCAACATGAAGAGGCGATAGTTCTTTTTCTAAATCTAATGGAGTATATATTTTTCTATAAATATCTCTAACAGCCAGTTCATTTTGAATTTGAATATTTATATATTTTGGATTTGTGTTTGTGTCAGAAAATGCAAAAAAAAAAAAGGACATGAATATATCCCAAATTTCCCGTGGCAAACAATTAGTATTTGGAGAGCATTACTTATTAGGTTTTCTACTCTTGGATATTCAGCAGGCTGTCATCAGTTGTTTCAATGGACTACTCTCTTGGACATGTGTACTTATTATTTTTAAGTAGGATAAATAGTACTTTGTATGTGAACATACACTACAAAAAAACAGGGAATTAGCAACAGAAATTTTCGTCGCTAATTACTTTTAGTGACAAAACGACTAACTGTCGCTAATCCGGTCGTCGTAAAAAATTTTGCTACTAAAATATAAAACAGACAAAATATTCCATCGCTAAATAACCCCTAAATTAGTTGCCGTAAATATTAAAAAAATAGTAGCGACAAATTCCGTTGCTATTCCGTAGCAAAATTTATTATATTTATTATTATTTTTTTAATTTATTATTATTATTATTATTACATCAAAAATTTAATTTATATAAATAATAATTATGCAATATTATTAATAATATTGATAAAATTTTAGTGACGGCTACTTCCTTATGTACCGTCGCTAAATGGTTGTTAATTTTTTTTTAGTTTTTGATTATATAATTATAAATAATAAAAATTATATTAATTGACAATATTATTATAATAGAAAAAATATTAATTTAAATAATAGAAAAAGATCTTGCAGTTCCCCATACATATAAAAGAAAATTTATAAGTTGCCAAATATAAAATAAAAGTTGAATTGAGGGCAACAGGAAAAAGGATAAACCAGGGAACAATAACATTACATTCTTTCAATTAATTGCCAAGTTGCCAACAGGTATATTGTTGATTCTCTTACTAGCTTCAATTGCCTCTTCCACAGCCTTCTTTGTTTGTGGCACATCAACACAACCCACGAATAGGTTCTTTTCGTTCCATAATGACTCACCGTGCCTAATCAGTATCAAAGCTGCCTCACCTGAATTGATTAGGTTACAAAAATCAAGAGATTTAACAACAAAGGTACACAACTCCAGTGTTCAACTCAGGAGATGCCAAATATACATCAAAGAGAATAATGAAGTGATTCAATCATTTGACATAATTATCATAAATCGAAATGAAAGGGTTACGTATTTTCTTTTTGACTTCATTAGAGCTGAAGTTTGAGAAGTTGAGGTCTAGACAATACTGAGAAGTTAATGTCTTTAAAGCATCAACCAAATCATATTAATTAATATTATGAGTTTAACTAAACTATACATACGCCAAAGTTTAATTTCAATTTATCCATGCCAAATCATCAACCAACATAATAATCAAATCAATTTAAATAATAGCATTAAATCAAAATCTTCTATAGTTTAACCCAAGTCAGATACTAATGTTGGAAAGTTTTTAGGATAAAGAACATAGATTTCATTTTCCCATAAAAAACAAATTACATATGCCTATTTATAGGCTTACATTTCAACCATAAACTTAAGGCTTTAATCCTCTAATTCTACGAAGAATAGAAGACATTCGTTAGTAATTCCATCTAAAAGAACAGAAGGTAAATTTACCCAATATAATATTTCTGATGAAAATCTTATATCCATAAGTGCATTTCCCAACGGAAAGAACAATCTAATGATGCACTTTTGCATGTCAGTATCTTCCATCATGGCATTAACTTTCGTGTATATGCTTACCTCATAAGCACCTTGAAGTTTCTTAAAAGACTCGCTTGCTAAAGGACTTCCCATATTTTTATCAGGATGCACAAGCATGGCCTGGACATAATAAAAGTAATGAAATAAGTAAAAGAGATTCAGCATTCGCACTTTTTTGTGCAGCAACAGCAGGATTTGGAAAAGTACATAATACATGCAACTACACGTCAGGTACATAATACATGCAACTATACTAGGATCCAAAGCCCTTTCACAAAAGTATTAAGTTATTCTAAGTGGCAATAACTCCAGCTTGCTATTCATAGAATCAAGCAATCAGTCCAGGGCAGAGTCAAAAAAGGATATTATGGAGGAAATGGGAGCAAAAAGAAAACTTCCCAACCCAAAAACAAACCATAAGGTTAAACAATAAACTTGTCTTAAGAAAAGGAAAAGACTACATATACATAAACACACGAGTGAGGAAAAAAACAAAAAGAAAAAAGAAATGGAATAAGAAAAATCGAAGTTTCCTTTGGATACTTGATGCAATTCTTGTTAGAATAATTAAAAAAATAATTAGTTGTCAAAATTATAATTTTGAATTGGTCTTTAGTTTGTTTTTATTTGATTTTATATGTTAAGATTTTAAGGAGAAAAAATCTGAATTAGTTTGAGATATTAATTGTATTTGCCTATATAAAGTCAATAATTGTTTCAATTTGACATATGAAATAAAAGATCCAAATATTTTATTTTTTTCTATTCTCTTCTCCCTTCCTAAAAATCCCAATAATTCTCCAACCACTTTGGCCCTTTCATAATACCAAGCCACCCAAAATTTTAAACACGCATGTTTAAACGTTTTATTGTGAGGACATGAACTTAATTATACCAAACAATCAATGCAACTGTCTGCTAGAAAAAAGCACATATTGGCAAATCGCAAGTATAAAGAGCCAGTATGCTTTATGCCAAATCCGTTGGGAAATTTTTAGGACAAAGAACATAGATTTCATTTTCAGATCAAAAACAAATTACATATGCCTATTTATAGGCTTACATTTCAACCATAAACTTATGTCACTAATCCACTAAATAACTAATTCATAACTCCATTAATCCACTAACTAAATAACAATTAACAAAAACATTATAAATATATTAAAATAAAATTTACTAATTTAGTCACTACATAAAAAAAATAATGATTTTGAATCAATTCTCCAACATGCTCCCATGATTCAAAATCGTACACATTTAATTATTTTATTAGAGCACTTCTCTCCAATGCACGTTTCTTTTCAATTTATCTTTTAAAATAGTTCTCTTCAATTTTTGATGCACTTTTCATCAAATTTTAATTATTGATACACCTTCACGTCAAACTTAAATTATTGATGCACTTTCTCATTAAACTTCAATTGATGTACTTTCTCATCAATTTTCTGCCATTGAATTTTCTTGGTATACTTCTCTCCAACTCTAAAAAAAGAGATTCTTGCTCTTGTGCCAAATTCGCTTGATCATTTGCCAACCTTCAAATCTTGTTTCATATGCCCATAATTGATAATTTTCTCCATTGAACACGGGGAGGCAGAATCCTGTGCAATTTTTTCATAGACCCATGATGAATAAAAGATTTGATACTAATGTCGGAAAATTTTTAGGATAAAGAACATAGATTTCATTTTCCCATAAAAAATAAATTACATATGCCTATTTATAAGCTTACATTTCAACCATAAACTTAAGCCTTTAATCCTCTAATTATACTAAATGACTAACCCATAACTCCATCAATGATGGGTGTCGAAACCAACAAAAATAAAATTCCTACTCTAACTAAGATTTTGTAAATAGCGATGAGCAGGGTCGAATCCACAGGAATTGGTTGAGTTTTAATTCTTTAAATAACTAGAAACAAACAATAAAAATAAAAATGGGGGGTTTTGTAAATAAGAATTAAAAAATACAGAATTAAAATAATAATAAATGAAATGCAGAAAAAAAAATAAAAATAAATAAAAGATGAAAAACTCTAATCAAAGGCATTCGCGGCACATGATCCAATTTTACTAATCACGGATGAAAATATAGCTCTATAATCATGTAATGGATTGGTTATAGTTGTCGCCTTAGCGCTCCCGACCAATATTTCCGTATTAATAGGCTAATCAACTAAGACTGTAATTAACTCCTAACCATTAAACAGTCATCTCTTATCGACATAATTTAATTTATTGATAGATTTATGAACTAGAAAGACCCAACCTAAGTTAACAAATTTTTTATCGAAACTGATTTAAACCAAATCATGCATTTACTTAATATAACAACCCTTCTAAGTGTTGCTATACTAATTACCACTTGTTATTGATTTTATCAAACAATTACGGATTTGACAATCTCAATTAGTTATATGCTATTTAATCAAATGAACAACAGGCCTTTATTGTGCAAATAATAAATAACAATCGAGATAAAGTTGCCCTAAATCACAATAAATAACATGAACATCATATAAATTAAAGAGAAAAATAAGTAAGAATAATCTCACAGTGATTGGTTGAATCCTGCCCTTGAATTAAACCTTTAATTAGAAGAAAGTTTAGCCAATCATGGTCAAGGACAGAAATAAAATAAAATTAAACAAATTCCTAATACAGAAATGGAAGAACAGAGGCGTCAGCGGCTGCCAAAGTTAATTTTCACGTTTCTCTCTATCCATTTTAAAAGAAAACCTAGAAAATTTAAGTAGGTAGTTTATTCTTATCCAAACTTGAAAAATAAAATAAAAATATTAAATGTAATATTCTCCTACTAAAATACTGCCTATTATCTTTTAAATTATGGTCTAATTATCCCTAAAAATGTGATGAAGTACAGCTGGCGGCAAGAGTTAATTTGCACCCACAAATCTGATGAATTATCCTGCTGTCCCGTTTTTCCCTTAGCCTTGGGCAAGGCTAAGGGTCAGATCTGAATCTTTTCCCTTATTTTGCACCAAAATTAATCCCAACTTCTTCAACTATTTCAAATCAGTCCAGTTATCCACAAAATGCTTCCTTTCATCAAGTAAAACCTGAAATAGTCAAAATTACATAAACAAGTGAAAAGTCCCAAATTGACTAGAAATTAATGCAGAAAAATGGGAGAAAACCAAGTAAAAATATATAAAATTAAGCACTTAACAAATTGTCCCACACTTAACCCATGCTTGTCCTCAAGCATGAATTAAATCTCAAATAAAATCCTTTCAAAAGTTCATTCACCCAAATCAAATTTCAATCCCATGAGTTTCAACTAAATTAAAATGCAAGGCAAAAGAGAGATAGAAATCCAAAATTATTTATCACAAATTCATATCAAAATATGGATTCTTCAACCACCTTTTCAAATCTGAAACATCAAGGTTTTAAATATTAGACACACAAGAATTTATGTCTTAATTCAAAGTTAAATCAATGCAGAAAAGAAAACTTATCAAACCAAATTAGACACCATAATCTCACATTTTTCAATAGATAAAGGAATAAGAAAAATCAAGAAATTTATTAATTTTTTCTTTGAATTAGACTGTAGTAGACACGAGGGTACCCGGTTCTGACCCGCATACACCCTGTTTTTCCAGCACAAGTGACGATTAAAATGCTTACAAGAAATGTAGAAATCCTTTTTACTCGAGGATATCCGATTCTGATCCGCATACACCCGGTTACCACACAGTTTTAAGTGGCTACTAGCTCTACTCTTAACCACTTTTTGAGCGAAAAACGGAGTAAAATTTATTACAATTTCTTTTTTTTTTTAATTCCTTGTACCCAAATCCCTTAATCTAGGAATACATAACACCAAACAAATGTCAAATATCTCTAAAATGCAAAGAATTCAATTTAAAAACATGCAAAAATTTATATTTCACCTTAAAAATTAAACCTTGATATTTCTAATTCAAAAAGTAATCAAGACCACCATAAATTGTATGAAAAAGGGTAAATAATTATGAACACTACTCAAATATGCCTAACAAATCAATAAGTCAAAAACTAAATGGTTAAGAAATTCTATTCAGACAAATGCTTTTGTTTAAGATTGTGAATGAAGCTTAATAAATGTTAATGGACAAGAGAAATGCAAAAAGTATATTCAAATAAGTAAATAATCGTGGGATAAATGTCATACTATTAACATTTAAAATAGCACCTAAATGCAATAAACTAGGTGAATATCAAGCCACAATTTTTTTTTCATATAATTTTAGCTTAAATTCACAAAAACAAAATATCAACATAATGTGGCAATATATCAGAGAAAATTAACAAATTTCAACAGCATATCCAAGTTGAAAATGGACCCTAAAATCAAAATTCACCAGAAAAATCATCAATCCACCAAAATGTTATGCTCAAGATACAAAAAATTATCTAAAATTATGCCTAAGCATCAATCAGCGTGATTGCTCCAAAATGGTATATACTGAAATAAAAAACTGACCAAATTATGCTGCAAAAATAAGCACAACAGAGATAGATACACCAGCAAAAGATTCAAATATGCACATTTATGAATCATAAAAAAATATTAACAGCAGCAAATTTAACCAATTAGATGAAAAACTCAATATTAAAACCAGTAGCAAAAATCAATACAAACACCAATCATTTTCACATAACAATTTAGTAAAAGTGATCACAAAATCAACAGAAATCACCACAAGATCAACACTTCTATCCAACCCCTCCCCTACACTTTCTCCTCGCATTGTCCCCAATACGGAACAATAAACAATCGTGGGGCGAAGAGTAACACAAATAAAGATTAAAAAAATTATATAAAAATTAGGATAGAGAAAAATTATATGAAAAAATAGATAAAATAAAAAGAAACTACCCGGTTCTTATAAAGGAATAGGCTCTGTTTTGTTGGTTTTGATTGTTCATTCGAGTGTACTCTTATTGGACTGTTTGGCTTTTGTCATTTGCGATGGTTAGAGGGCTCCTAATCTGGGCAACAGGAAGAGGCGTGAGGTGCTGCGACGGGGCTGTGGTGGCTTGCGATCGGGGTGGCGCGAGGTGGCTGATTGGGCGATGGCCGTCGGTGTGGTTGGGTCTGCGCTGTGGTGGCTGGATCGGGCTAGCAAAAGGGATCTGCGAGTTTGGGATGGAATACGCGAACTGTGGTGGAGACGCCGTCGTGGGTAGAGGAAGGAGGAGGAGTTTGGTAAATGGGTTTTCTCACCATAAAGTAATGTATAATGGCTAACAATTATTTTAAGAATGTTTTAGTAAAATAAAATAAAATAAAAGCCTCTATAGAAAAAAACCTATTATTTATCTGTAAAACGTAAATGGCCAGTAAAATAAAATTTAACCATTATACAATTGACCAAACGTCACCATAAGCTATAAAACCCATTTAAAAGAAAATTGAATTGTTCACTGGTACAAACTCATGACCCACTCAAAAAGAAACATTTAAATATTGTGTGCTCCACCATTATAAACTCAAGGACTCATTTTCCGGTATAAACCTATAAAATTGATGAAGAAAGAAACTAGGTCAGCCAAAGGAGGAAGAAGGCAGTAAAAACATTAAAATAAAATAAAAATAAAAATGTTGTAATTAAATTTAAATAGTGACTATTTAGTCTTGGAATAGGCTAAAAGTTGGGTTGCCTCCCAAAAACGCCTTTATTTAACGTCTTTGTCTAGATGTTTTAAGACTTTAGGCCTCTCAATCTGGTTTTAAATCCCATTTTAATATCCTTCCATTTATCACCTCCTACAGATTGGTATTAGTTACTAAATTCTTCTCAAAATTGTTAGTATTTCTAAAAATGAAATCCCTACGAAATGAAAATTTTAAATTGTTAGAATTATCATCCAATTTAAAAGATCCATTAACTGAGTATTCAGTAACATCCACTTTAAAAATACTAAACACATCATTGGAGTTTTACTTAGTATCACAAACGTGAAATTTAACTATTTCTCCATGAAACTCCATAGTGAGTGTATCCTCATGCACATCAATTTTTGCTTTGGCTGCACTAAGAAATGGTCTCCCTAACAAGATATCTGAAGAATTTGAGGATTTATCATCCTTCATGTCAAGTGAATAAAAATCAACAGGAAAAACTAAACCATCAATATTTACCAAAATATTTTCTAATACTCCTTTAGGGTAAACAAAAGACTTATTAATAAGTTGAAGCACTACATTTGTCACTTTTAAGAGCAATATGCAAAGAAGAACAAATGGACATTGGCATAATATTTATTGAAGCTTTTGAATCACACATAGCTTTTATAACCATAACATTGCATATAGTACAAGGAATGGCAAATATACCTTGGTCTTTACCTTTTGGAGATAGTTTCTTTTGAATCATCGCAAAGACATTTTCTCCTATACTCACCATTTCATTACCAACTAGCTTTTTCTTATTGGCATACAAATTTTTAAGAAATTTAGCATATTGAGATATTCGTTTAATTGCATAAAGTAAAGGAATATTTACTTATACCTTGCGAAAAATCTCAAAAATATCATTCTCTTTCTTTTTCTTAGATTTTACAAATCTTTCTTGAAAAGGGGGCTGAATGATAAAATTAGGGAGCTATTCTGAAATTTCCTCCTTGGGCCGTTCATCTTTCACAATTTTCATCTCTTTTTTAGCTTCTTTTCCATTTTTCTGGCCACTATCACTTGGCAGGTGCTGTTCCAGCTCGTTTTCACTCCTCAAGGTTATTGTACTCATATTTTATATCGGATTAATAATTGATTCTGAATACAATCTCCATTAAGCTTCTAATCTACTTAATGAAATTGCCAATTGACCCATTTGTTTCTCCAAATTTTCAAAGCTGGCCTTCATCTCCTGTTGAAATTGTAAAGTGTTAACAGTAATTAAATTGACAATTGCTCAAGGGACATACCTAAATTTGAAGATTTTTGTTGTGACAGAGTGGGTTGTATAGGCTGAAAATTCTAGTAAATTTGTGGCATTCCTCCATAACTGAAATTTGATTGGCCCATCCACCATGAATTTTCAGTTTGCGCATATAGATCATAACTCCATTGTGGTAGACCTGAAAATCTTTCAGGTTCGTAATATTTTCATGCTAATAAGCTCAATCATGTTGCTTGATTCTTGCAGCCAAAGTCTGAACAATAAAGTCAAGAGAATAAATTTATTCAGTGTTTAAAAAAATTAAAACTAACAGACACCAATCCCCGGCAACGGTGCCAAAATTTGATGGGTATCGAAACCAATAAAAATAAAATTACTACTCTAACTAAGATTTTATAAATAGCGATGAGTATGGTCGAATCCATAGGAATTGGTCGAGTTTTAATTCTTTAAATAACCATAAACAAACAATAAAAATAAAAATGGGGGGTTTTTGTAAATAAAAAGTAAAAAATACAGAATTAAAATAATAATAAATGAAATGCAGAAAAATAAATAAAAATAAAATAAAAGATGAAAAACTATAGTCAAAGGCATTTGCGGCACATGATCTAATTTTACTGATTATGGATGAAAATATAGCTCTATAATCATGCAATAGATTGATTATAGTCGTTGGCTTAGCACTCCCGACCAATCTTTCCATATTAATAGGCTAATCAAGTAAGACTGTAATTAACCCCTAACCAATAAACAGTTCTCTCTTATCGACATAATTTAATTTATTGACAGCTTTTTAAACTAGAAAGACCCAACCTAAGTTAACCAATTTTTTATCGAGACTGATTTAAACCAAATCATGCATTTACTTAATATAACAACTCTTTTCGGTGTTGCTATACTAATTACCACTTGTTATTGATTTTATCAAATAATTATGGATTTGACAATCTCAATTAGCTATATGCTATTTAATTAAATGAACAACAGGCCTTTATTGTACAAATAATAAATAACAATCGAGATGGAGTTTCCCTAAATCACAGTAAATAACATGAACATCATATAAATTAAATTAAAAATAAGCAAGAACAATCTCATAGTAATAGGTTGAATTCTGCCCTCGAATTAAACCTTTAACTAGAAGAAAGTTTAGCCAATCATAGCCAAGAATAAAAACAAAATAAAATAAAATTAAACAAATTCCTAACACAGAGATGGAAGAACAGGGGTGACGGCGGCAACCAAAGTTACTGTTCACGTTTCTCTTTATTCATTTTAAAAGAAAACCTAGAAAATTTAATTAGGTAGTTTATTCCTATCCAAACTTGAAAAATAAAATAAAAATATTAAATGTAATATTCTCCTACTAAAATACTGCCTATTATCTCCTAAATTATGGTCTAATTATCCCTAAAAATCTGATCAAGTACAGTTGGCAGCTGGGGTTAATTCGCGCGCACAAATATGATGAATTATCCTGCTGTCCCCTTTTTCCCTTAGCCTTGGGCAAGGCTAAGGTTCAGATCTGCATTTTTTTCCTTATTTTGTACCAAAATTGATCCCAACTTTTTCAACTATTCCAAATCAGTCCAATTATCCACAAAATGCTTTCTTTTATCAATTAAAACCTGTAATAGTCAAAATTACATAAACAACTGAAAACTCCCAAATTGGCTAGAAATTAATGCGGAAAAATGGGAGAAAACCAAGTAAAAATATGTAAAATGAAACACTTAACAATTAATCCACTAACTATGCTAACACCATTAACTCCACTAACTAAATAACAATTAACAAAAACATTATAAACATATTAAAATAAAATTCACTAATTTAGTCACTACATAAAAACTAATGATTTTAAATCAATTCTCTCTCCATAAATTTTGCGCATACATTCTTCCTATATTCCTTTTTCAAAATTACAGGATCATGTCATTTATGAGAAGGAAATCCAAGTGCTTCATAATAATCTAAGCTATTTGTAGACGCACTCCGAACCAGCAAGGCCCTCGTTGAGCCCGGCTTTTGGGGCTAGAGGGATTGGTTCGTGTCTTTTATGATTTTGGGTATCATGAGTCATTTTGGATTTCTCCTTTCCAATAGAACATTGGAAAGGATCATCTAAACCCACAACGCCTTTAGGCATCATTTGAGGTATTTTGGAGTCGCCACCCAATTTACAAGAAATTGGGAGAGGTCTCTAACCTTTATTAGTCTAAACTAGAGAAGGTGTTCGGAACTTCACTCTTATTAATGACTTAAATTTATAAATGAGTTTTTAAGGAATCAAAATTCCATCTCTCATCTCACGCGATTATGCATTAAATTAAAGCGCATTCATTCATATTGAAAAGCGATAAATAAAGCAGTAAATAAATAAATTACAAAATAGAAAATGGGACAAAATAATCCCCCAATAAATAAATAATAAATAAAAATGGGACAGAACAATCCCCCAAATAAAAAATATAAATAAACAAAGTAAATATATAAATAAATAAACACATAAAAAAAAGATTAAAATACAACATACATAAATCGGGTAATAAATTTTAGGAACATTGGTTCCTTTTTATTTATTAGAAAAATTAGAGAACTATTTTTATGATATTGATTGAGAAAACCGGGATGAGTGATCCCATTTTATGAAAACTAGTTCTCCATTTGAAGGTGTAATTTTATTGGTTAAAATAGGACATTGGTCCATTTTATTAATAAAAAAATCTCAAATTATTAATTATCTAAAAAAACGTGATTTTCTATAATGCAGATAATTAAAATATATTTTACATACCAAATAAATAAAAAATAAGACAATATACATAAAATATAATGGAAACGCAAATCCCAAAATTTGGATGGTATTTAATTCTCTGGTCCTCCGACCCATGCGCGAATATAGCTCGCGGAGGCAAATAAGTTTCAAGACAATAAAATAACAAAAAAATGACATTGAAAATAATTAGTAATAATTCGGAAAATTAATCAAATAAATATATAGCTAGAGAACATGCAAAAATAATTAACAAATGCATATGAGATATAATGGATTAAATTAGACATGTCAATTTAATATACAAACAAATTCACATGTGAGATAGATTAAAAATAAGTCATGCTAGCATAATAATAATAATAATAATAATAATAATAATAATAATAATAATAATAATAAAAGATCTATTGATAAAGTAACATTAATAATCTTTGAAAATATATTAATTATGAAATATTAGTAATAATTAAGTAAAAAAAATAGTAAAATGGAGTAAAATAAAATAAGAACCAAAAAAACAATAAAAGATGAAAACAAAAAAATAATAACTTAAAGAAGCACGTGGAGAGCAAACTATGCCATAAAGAATGAAATTTAAAGTGAATAAAAGCAAATCACGTGAATGGTTTTGGCTAAAAGACAAAATATGGCCCAAAGTGATGAAAAGAAATGAAATGCAAATCAAGGAGAGCACGACTCGTGCTCTCCTCGCACGAGTCGTGCAAGGAGAGCACGACTCGTGCAAGAGGTGCACGAGTCGTGCACACCTTTCACGACTCGGACAGAGAGCAGAGGAACGCTGACAGTGAAAAATAAACATGCGACTCGTGCAGCAGGGACATGACTCAGAGAGAAAAACACGACTCGAACAAAATGAAGAGACGATCAGAAGAACGTAAAAACATGGACGAACAAAGTATGATCAACAGATTAACCAAAATGATAATATGCCATCAAAACATGCATAATAAAACCACAAACTTGTTATTTAATCACAACAAATATTTTAGGCTCATGTCTGATAATAAACAACAAGAAACATGCTAATAACAGATTAATGAAATCAAATGAAAATTAAACAGAGTATGTATAAAAAGAAGAACTAACTGTTAAAGCAGGATGAGAAAGAGAAAGAAAAGGGAAGAAAAGGAAAGAAAGAAAACAAAGAGACAGTGATCCAAGTATTTACCCCAGAATGATATTTGATCTTTGATCTGCGAATGAAGAAGCTTCGTTTTTTCTCGTTGCTTTTCTTGAAAATGAATTTAAAACAAAGACTCCAAAGCTTTTGGTGAAGTGTTCATGGCGATAAAATAATAAAATAAAGCGTGATTGAATCCCAAACTCCAGGAATGGATTTCCTGGATTTAAGGTATAATCTCCAAAGCTATTGAGAAGACCAGAATTATTTTCTAGCTCTCCCAGCTATCTTTGCTCTGTGTTTTTTCCTTTCTTTTTCCTGCTCTCGTTCTTCTCTCTCAGCATGCTCCCCCTCAATCATCCCCCCTTTTTATTTTTTCTTCAACTCTTTTAATGTTATTTGACAGGATTAGTTCATTTTCTACCAAATCCCACGTAAACTCTCATTTTTCAAACCAAATCTCCTGAAATCATGGAGAAGGGACATTGAAGGAGAGGAGCACACGTGAGGAAGGTGAGAGTCCCACCTCTCTTGTGAGCTGGGCCTCACGTGGTGAGGCAACTTCTCACCCAAATGAGATGGGCCTCACCAACGTGAGGCTCCATCTCACATGGGTGAGATGGGCCTCACACACAGGCCCCCAAAACTGGTCTTTTTTTTTTAAATAAAGCAAAAGTGAAAACAATATTTTTTTTGAGGAAACCATCACTTCCATTTGCCTCTTGCCCGCGAATAGGCATCATTTTCATCATTGGGTAACTTTGGTCTGAGCTGCCTCAGGACCCGATGTCTACAGTTGCCCCCAGTTTTGGAGAACATAGAGCCTCGGTGCCTAGGTGAGCCAAAACTCAAAGAAAAAAACAAGAGAGATGTACCTGAGGCAGCTGTCTTCTTGAATTGGGTGATGTTGTTATAGTGATTGTCGCCATGTTGTCAGCGTGTTGTTCTTTATTAAAGCGGTAGTGCCGTTATCGTGCAAACGCTCCATGGAGCGGTAGTGCCATCATCATGCAAACCTTCCTGAAGTGGTAGTGCCGTGGTCGTGCTAACCTTCCGTAGAATGGTAGTGTCGCCATCGTGCTAACCCTTCTGAGTTGTGAAGCGGTAGTGTCGTGATTGTGCTAACCCTCTGTGGAGTGGTAGTGCTATCATCGTGCTAACCCTTTTAAAGTGGTGCTGTCTATGAGCCCTTTGGTTGATTTGCCCCCTGAGAGGTCTTTGGTTGATTTGCCCCCTGAGAGGTCTTTGGTTTAACTTTCCCTTGAGAGGTCTTGGGTTGAACTGCCCCCTAAGAGGTCTTGGGTTGATTTGGCCCCTATAGAGGTCTTGGGTTGATTTGTTTGGATTTGATGCTTGGATTGATGTCGTCACTCGCCTTTTGTCGGTGTTTGCATTGAATCTTTCTTACTGCAAAACTCGAAAACCAAATATGCAGGAAAAATTGGTGAGCATACAAGTGAAATGCATGAGTCATGCAGGAATACAGGATAAGAATTCATCTGAGTGGATTTAGATGCGACAGCCGGTTTGGTAACAATTTGAAGTAGGGTTGGTGCCCTCTAGAATTGCTTTTGAATTTCATGCCTTTGGGGATTACGAGGTTCTCCTCTGATACCTGTAGTCATTCTTTTAAGGTAGTGCGTCCCTTGTGGATTTTCACACTAGCTTATCTTAGCGGGAAATGCATCCTTTCGGATTTTCACATAACCCTGTGCCTTATTTTTTGCCTGGAATGGACCCAACCCAATCCAGTGGCTTTTATTCATTTTTTTTATAGGATAGACTGTCTGTTCCCAGGTTTTCACCATGCCCTTTGGCCTAACTTTTGCTTAGAGCGCCAATTACGGTTTTCATCTCTAACGGCCGTTTTTTTAAGATAAGTTGACTGCAGTGCACCAGTGGATAGAGCACCGGAAGGAAGATAGTACCAATGCGCTGATTCTACGCCAAACCCAGGCAGCTTTTAGTATGCAAGATGAACTGCTCTGGTCACATCAATATATCATTGCATAAATGCATATATTTCAACTTGATTTTATAACACATGATCACTATTTGGCATTAACTTAAAAAAATATGAGACCTCATCTAATCTCGAAATAGATCCTGAAAGTATCAAACTTTTATTATCAATCAGCCCTCTTGGGTTTTCATGATTGAATATTTTCTCTCATTTTTATTATTTTTTTATCATTTTTTCTTTTTTTAGCCTTTGCCATGAACCCTCCTTCAGTCCGTCAGTGTTGATTAAATTTGCCTTCATCTTTGCTAACAGGGGAGGCTGCTTCTTGAGAGTGGTTCTTTTTAGCATCAAAGTCTTGTTCTTGACCCTTGTGGAAACTGGCTAAGATGAAGGGTATCTTATTTGGGACTTGAATGTGAAACCCCACACCTTACTTTCGTCGGCTTTGGTGGTTCAATTTTTGAAGTGATTTTTAATGGTTGAGATTAGGTGATAAGTTAGGCTCAAATAATTTGGGGCAAAATTGTAATTGATTGATTTTTTTTCTTTTTATTTATTTTTTTTCTTTTTCTTTCTTTTTCTTTTTCTTTTTTTTTTTTCAAAATGGTAAAGAGCTATCCTCCCAAGTTTGACTATAAGGGACCCGGATGGTTAATTGATTTTGGGATACATATTTCAAATGATTGGGAGGAAAAGGTCATATTGTTGGATTGGATGTTTCTCATGAAGGTCCTGAGTTTTATTTGTCCAACTTCTGATGTAGCTCTCGAAATTTGATCTTATTTGGTAGCACATATGCAACCCAGATGTTGTGGATGCAAAGGAATGGTTTTCAAAATTCTATTTATCGTCAGGTTGGTACACGTGAAAGTAACATTGTATTAACAATGTCCTTGTCAATTTTCAGCATATCATGCCTGGTCCAGGCAAAGGCTCCTTTTTTTCTTCTTTTCTCTTTTTTTTTCTATCTCTTTTTTTTTATTATCTCTCAAAATTATCCTCTCTTCAGGAGTTATACCAGATACTATCAAGATTTTGTTTGGATTCCCCGAAGTTTCGAAGTTAGATGAGGCTGTATTAATTAGGTTAATGTTAAAATGGATGAATGTGTCGTGATCATGAGAAATGAAATCATCAGAAACACCATACAAATAAGCAAAAATTGTTCATCATATTAAAATAACCAAATTGTCATAAGGAGTTCTTAAAATAAAAAAGCATCTACAAAAAATACAGTATCTCCATGTTGCTCTTGCAAAATGTACCGCTCAGGTGGACCAGACCCGATCACATATTTGGTGGAGGGACGACATTATAGCTTGTCTTCTTCTTCTTCTCTCTTTTCTCGGGATCAGTGATCTATTTGGAGTCAATGAGATCCTAGATCTTATTTCTCAGAGTTCGGCAATAATCTATCAGGTGTCCAGTGTGCTGATGATAGGCGCAGTATTGGTCATCTCTATGTCTCGGCTGTCCCTGATTCATGGCTGGCCTAGGCATCAAAAGTCGCAGCTTGCCTTCTTTCATCAGTCTTTCCAGTACCTAGGATAGAGAGCAGCCCAAATTAGAGTAGCACCTCTGACCCTGTCCTACCTCTGTAGCTGCTACCTCGGCTGCCTTTCCATTTCTGTTACTGCCTCCAACCCCACCTAATCTGTATCCAGACTGATTCCCAAAGTTCTTCCCAAGAAGGTTATTCTGGTTTGCTTTCTTCTCCTGGTAATCCCCCTCAGCCTCTATAGCAATGTCTTTAAGTGACTCCCAATCTCAGAGCCCCTTAAAAATGGGCAAATCCCTCAAGTAAGGACAGGAGTTCTTGATGAATAGCCTAATATGATCAGCAGTGTTAGGCTTTCGCTTCATCTCCATGACCTTGTTCCTCCACCTGGCGAGGTACTCGTGAAATGACTCGTCACTCCTTTGCTGTAGAAGTTCAAGGTGACCTCCATTCTAGTGCTGCAGTCGTACTACTTCATGAATTCATCAGTCAGAAGGTCCCAGTCCTCTTTGGATCTTCTATCCAGCCCATGATACCAGTCTACCGCCGAACCCACTAAACTGAGGTAGAAATAATCCACCTTTTTTCCTCTTGGTCAACCCTGTTCCCTTCATCACTAGAGTGTACTGCTTAATATGTGCGGATGGGTCCGAAGTACCATCGAACTTCGGCAACTCAGGCATCTTAAATCTCTGGGGCAGCAGCTCTTTATCCCCCAAATCTCTGTCCTCAGGGTTGATCCCCTTTCCAGCTGATAACATTCGGGTGATAGCCTCAATCTGCTATTTCATTCCTGTCAGGGCCTCATCCTCCACTTTGGGTACCCTACCTTTCACAACTTGGTGGGCTACTAACTCCTTGGCCTCATCTTCCACCACAAAATCCTCATCGGGATTAGGGACTGTAGACACCGGGTCCTGAGTCCGGCATAAAATGAAAATTGTGATTTTTTTTTATCCTTGATTATTCCCTCCGAAAAAAATGAAAAAATAATATATGTGATAATATATAAATATGTGTATGTGTAAAATTAATTAGTTAATGTTGTTAGTTAATTAATTAGTCAATATTATTATTAATTAAAATGCATGTAAAATTAAAGATTAATTAGTTAATTAATTAGTTAAAATGTAGAATGTTTAATTAATTAGATAAATTATATATTAAGTAGATTAATTATATTAATGTGTTAATATGTAATGTTTAATTATATTATGTAATTGTTCAATTAAAATGTATGTAGGTGTGTTAATTTAATTAAGTTGTGTGTATGTATTAATTAAAGGAGAGGAGGGAAATAATTGAGTGGAGAAATTACCATTGTGACCCCTTTAACCCTAAATATGGGGTATAAAAAGAATGGGATGAGCAAAATTGAAGGGGGGTCGGCAGATCAAAAGAAAGAAAAAAGCAAAGAAAAGGGGGGTCGGCAGATCAAAAGAAAGAAAAAAGCAAAGAAAAGAGAGCAAGCAAAAGAAAGAAAGAAGAGGAAAGAAAAAGAAAAGAAAAAGAAAGGAAAGAAGAGAGGAGCAGCAGACCAGGGACCAAGCGACGCCGGAGCGAAGGAAAAAGAGGAGAAAAGAGAGAGGGAGGAGGCGTCGCCTCCGCCGGCCACCTCCGACGCCGAATTCAGGCACGCGCCCCACCGGAAGAACCACCACATCCGGCCGCACCAACTCGTAGCCGCCGTTTCCCCATCGGACTGCGGCAGACGGCGCGTGAGGGAGAAGAACCCAGATCGCCTTATCGCATTTTCCGGTGACGGTGGACCTCCGATCGGCGCGTGGACAACGGATCTGGGCTCCCGACGAGGTGATCTACGAGGCGGTGAGGGAGGTGCCGTCAACCGCCGCTCCGGCCAATCTCCGGCGAGGGAAATCCGGTAAGCCTATTTTATATTAATTTATTTTAATATATTATTAATTAATATTAATTAATATTATTTATTTATTTATTTATTATTATTATTATTAATATTTATTTAATTTCTGATTTATTAATATTATTGTTATTATTATTATTATTATTATTATATTTATTTACTTAATTTCTGATTTATTAATATTATTGTTATTATTATTATTATTATTATTATTATTATTATATTTATTTACTTAATTTCTGATTTATTAATATTATTGTTATTATTATTATTATTATTATATTTATTTACTTAATTTCTGATTTATTAATATTATTGTTATTATTATTATTATTATTATATTTATTTACTTAATTTCTGATTTATTAATATTATTGTTATTGTTATTATTATTATTATTATATTTATTTACTTAATTTCTGATTTATTAATATTATTGTTGTTATTATTATTATTATTATTATTATTATATTTATTTATTTAATTTCTGATTTATTATTATTATTATTATTATTATTATTCATTATTCTGATTTATTATTATTATTATTTATTATTGTTATTATTTATGTTTATTTAATATTATTATTATAATTATTATTATTATTATTATTGATGTTATTATTATTATTGTCTAATTTGTGTTAATGTTATGTTGATGTTATTATTTAATTGATTTGTGATTATTTAATTTTATGTTTTAATATTATTATTATTATTATTATCATTATTGATTATTGTTATTAATATTGCTATTTGTTTATGCAATTATTTATGTATTCATTAGAATTTATTTATTTAGAAGCATGTAATTATTATTTTATATTATTTTATTTATTTGTGGTTTGTAATAATAAAATGATTTTCGACCGCTCTTAAAAATAACCACCACACAAATGTTTTCTACTAAAATGAAATGTTTACTAAATAAAATTGGACCAATGTCCTATTTTACCCAATAAAACCATCACATAAAAATTGTTTTCCATAGTGAATGTATGCGAGGACCAATGTTCTCATTGTTAATGAATGACCCATTTTATGCATGTATTGCACATTTACAAACGAGGGTTGTATTCTGCCCTTAGTATTATTGTAAATTTATTTCATGCTTTAATACTATTTTATTTTATGCTCTTAAATGGATGAATGCGCTTTAATTTAAATTACATTGTGTGGAGAGAGAGCGAATTAATGATATTAAAATTTGATCATAAAATAATTGAGGTAGAAATAGATGAGAAATCCCGAACCCAGCTCTGGTCTTTGGGCTCAAGAGGTTAGAGGTCATCCTTCAAGATACTTCTTGAGTCACGAGACTTTAGCGCTAATCCTAGGCTCCTTAGGGTGAGGAGTTCACCTTCCATGATCCCTCTGGCTGGCCCAAAATGGATACAAAGCGCAGTCTTAGGCTCTCCGAGGCGAGAGAAACTTTTCCAATGTTCTATTGGGTGGCGACTCCATGAAACCTCCTTGTTTTCCAACATAGACGCACTTGCGATTTATTGCAAGCTGTCAACGGACCCGCAAATGCCCCGATCGCCCACGTGCGGGCGGTCCGAAAGGGCGGCGCTCGGGATCCGGCGCGCGTCACAGGGACCCTTGCCCTTCTTGGCTCAACAGGCACAGCAGCTTCATTTTCATTAACAGGTGGACGGGCAGCAGCTCCAGCGAGGGGAGCCTCCCACTAGCAAGCGGTTTAACTTGCTCCTAAGGAGGTACTGTCGGCGCTTGTGGAGCGACAGGTGCTTGTGGAGCAATTGGTGCTTGTGGAACAGGAGGATGAGCAATCTTTTCGGCCATAGCGCCCATCATATCCAACATTCTCTGCTCAAAGTCTTCTAAACTCCTGGCAAGATCTTGAGTGGTTAGAGCCCCGATCTCTTCTGCCATCGAAGATGATTTGCTAGTTGTTGAGAGTGACTTAGAATCCCAACCAAGCACTAATTCTAAAATCCAAAGGGCGAGTCTGTCCTCACTAATCGACCGTCAGGACCTCTAATCCACTTGGATGAATCTATGATGGCTGAAAAGCTCAGATTGTTAGAATGATGCATGATTGAAATGGTCATCGATGAGTGAAAGATTACAATGATACAATGTGATGCATGGAAGAAATTATATGCAAGATGATATGTACATGTGAAAAATAATATGTAGACGAAAGGATATGTACACACGCAATATGAGAGAACATATATTATTATTCACACACACACACACACACACATACACACACACACACACACACACACACACACACACACACACACACACACATATATATATATATATATATATTTGTCTATTTTATTTTTATTTATTTTTTATTAATATGCATGAATGACATGTGATGCATAGGCATGCTGTGCAACATCCACAACCACATGCAAGCAGATAGATCCTTCCAACCTTATTTCTCCCACATAAGGGGTCATGCGGTCTCTTTCCTAGGTTGGCTTTATCTAAGGGTTAACGGGGAACCCGTTGGACACGCATGGTGCACGGTGAAAAACTAGCAGCATAACAACTCTTGCCTAATGTACATATGTATGGGTGTTTGGCCATTATGTATTTAAACAATTCAACTAAATTAAGATGGGCCCACCGAGGCATGAAAGCCTTTGATGAAAGACCATTTAATTTAATTAATTTTTTAAACATATGATGACCCAAATAGCAAGCGCGGTATTATGGTACATTTCACCTAGTGGAAGTATCTATTGCCATTACATGGGCTTCGATCAAAGGTGATGTTATTTTAGGTCTACCCGAGCATGGTCCCTGCCAATAAGTCTATCTCATCACGAGCATAGTGACCAATCGGGTCTCCGTTTGATATACCATTTGATGGTACAAGGCTTGGGCCGGTTATTATCCCGAACACTTTCCTACAATGAGAGAAAGTAGGGTCGTGTTTTAGGAACGCACCAGGGCAAAATGGGGACCAACTATCATAACTTTAAGGCTCTAATATATGCAATGCAATTTCGATTAGAAATGGAATTTTTGATCCTTACTAACTCAATTATAATTTTAACTTAAGTCACTTTCAAAGCGAAGTTTCGATCACCGTCTCCAGCGGAGTCGCCATTGTAGACACGCGCCGAACCAGCAAGGCCCTCGTTGAGCCTGCCTTTTGGGCCTCGAGGGATTGGTTCGCGTCTTTTATGATCTTGGGCATCATGAGTCATTTTGAATTCCTCCTTTCCAATAGAACATTGGAAAGGATCATCTAGACCCACAAAACCTTTAGGCACCTTTTGAGGTATTTTGGAGTCGCCACCCAATTTACAAGAAATTGAAAGAGGTTTCTAACCTCTATTGGTCTAAACCAGAGAAGGTGTTCCGAACTTCACTCTTATTAATGACTTAAATTTATAAATGAGTTTTTAAGGAATCAAAATTCCATCTATCATCTCACGCGAGTATGCATTAAATTAAAACGCATTCATTCACATTGAAAAGCGATAAATAAAGCGGTAAATAAATAAATTACAAAATAGAAAATGGAACAGAACAATCCCCCAATAAATAAATAATAAATAAAAATGGGACAGAACAATCCCCCAAATAAAAAATATAAATAAACAAAGTAAATAAATAAATAAACACATAAAAAAATAATTAAAATACAACATACATAAATCGGTTCATCAATTTTAGGAACATTGGTTCCTTTTTATTTATTAGAAAAATTAGAGAACTATTTTTAGGATATTGATTGAGAAAACCAGGATGAGTGATTCCATTTTATAAAAACTAGTTCTCCATTTGAAGGTGTAATTTTATTGGTTAAAATAGGACATTGGTCCATTTTATTAATAAAAAATCTCAAATTATTAATTATCTAAAAAAATGTGATTTTTTATAATGCGGATAATTAAAATATATTTTACATACCAAATAAATAAAAAATAAGACAATATACAGAAAATATAATGGAAATGCAAACCCCAAAATTTGAATGGTCTTTAATTCTCTGGTCCTCCGTCCCGTGCGCGAATATAACTCGTAGAGGTAAATAAGTTTCAAGACAATAAAACAACAAAAAAATGACATTGAAAATATTAGTAATAATTCAGAAAATTAATAAAATAAATATATAGCTAGAGAACATGCAAAAATAATTAACAAATGCGTATGAGATATAATGGATTAAATTAGACATGTCAATTTAATATGCAAACAATTCACATGTGAGATAGATTAAAAATAAGTCATGCTAGCATAATAATAAAAATAATAATAATAATAATAATAATAATAATAATAATAATAATAATAATAATAATAATACTAAAAGATATATTGATAAAGTAACAATAATAATCTTTGAAAATATATTAATTATGAAATATTAGTAATAATTAAGTAAAACAAATAGTAAAATGTTGTAAAATAAAATAAGAACAAAAAAAACCATAAAAGATGAAAACAAAAAAAGAATAACTTAAAGAAGCACGTGGAGAGCAAACTATGCCATTAAGAATGAAATTTAAAGTGAATAAAAGCAAATCACGTGAATGGTTTTGGCTAAAAGACAAAAGATGGCCCAAAGTAATGAAAAGAAATGAAATGCAAATTAAGGAGAGCACGACTCGTGCAAGAGGTGTAGAAGTTCCTGCACACCTTTCACGACTCAGACAGAGAGCAGAGGAACGCAGACAGTGAAAAATAAACGTGCGACTCGTGCAGCAGGGACACGACTCGGATAGAAAAACATGACTCGAACAAAATGAAGAGACGATCAGAAGAATGCAAAAACAGTGACGAACAGAGTATGATCAACAGATTAACCAAAATGATAATATGCCATCAAAACATGCATAATAAAGCTACAAACATGTTATTTAATCACAACAAATATTTTAGGCTCATGTTTGATAATAAACAACAAGAAACATGCTAATAACAGATTAACGAAATCAAATGAAAATTAAACAGAGTATATATAAAAAGAAGAACTAACTGTTAAAGCAGGATGAGAAAGAGAAAGAAAAGGGAAGAAAAGGAAAGAAAGAAAATAAAGAGACAGTGATCCGAGTATTTACCCTCAGAATGATATTTGATCTTTGATCTGCGAATGAAGAAGCTTTGTTTTTCCTCGTTGCTTTTCTTGAAAATGAAGTTAAAACAAAGACTCCAAAGCTTTTGGTGAAGTGTTTACGGTGATAAGATAATAAAATAAAGCGTGATTGAATCCCAAACTCCAGGAATTGATTTCCTGGATATAAGATATAATCTCCAAAGCTATTTGAGTAGACCAGAATTATTTTTTAGCTCTCCCAGCTATCTTTGCTCTGTGTTTTTTCCTTTCTTTTTCCAGCTCTCGTTCTTCTCTCTCAGCATGCTCCCCCTCAATTATCCCCCCTTTTTATTTTTTCTTCAACTCTTTTAATGTTATTTGATAGGATTAGTTCATTTTCTACCAAATCCCACGTAAACTCTCCTTTTTCAAACCAAATCTCCTGAAATCATGGAGAAGGGACACTGAAGGAGAGGAGCACACGTGAGGAAGGTGAGAGTCCCACCTCTCTTGTGAGCTGGGCCTCACGTGGTTGAAGACAATGTGCAGCGTGATATATTGATAGAAATATACAACATATATAGGGTAGTGTAAAACCCAAATAAGACAACTTTCCTATACAAGAGATATCTTACTATACAAGACTTTTATCATAACATAAACTCTATCACCCTCCCTCAAGTTGAGCATGGCTGGAACAAATGCTCGACTTGCTTCGTAATTGTATAAACCGATCCTTAGACAAAGGTTTTATGAGAAGATCTGCCACTTGGTCTAGCGTGGGAACATACCGAACTTGGAGCAGTCCTTTGGAAACACGGCCACGTATGAAAAAGAAATCAACCTCAAGGTGTTTACTTCGTTGATGAAATATAGGATTAACAGTTAAGTAAGTGGCAGAGAGATTATCACACAGTAGATGTGGAGGGTGAGGGATGAAAACACCAACTTCATTTAATAAAATTTGCAACCACCCAATTTCCGAAGCACCAGTGGCTAATGCACGATATTCAGCCTCTGTAGAAGACCGGGCTACAGACTTTTTCTTTTTGGAACTCCAAGAGATCAAATTTCGACCTAGAAAAATGTCATAACCCGTGGTGGATTTGCGATCATCAAGACTACTTGCCCAATCCGCATCCGTGAACCCATGAAGAAAAAGAGGAGATTGTTTGTGGAAAAAAATACCATAATTGCGGGTATACTGTAAGTAGCGGAGTAATCGCTTGACCCCTTGCCATTGGATCACAGTTGGTGCATGCATAAATTGAGACAACTTGTTGACTGTGAAAGAGATGTCTGGACGGGTCAAGGATAAGTATTGCAGACTACCAAGTACCCTACGATATTAAGTGGCGTAAGAGAAAGGGTCACCAAGACCAATCATAAACTTCTCTTTAGTACACATAGGGCTGGAGACGCCATTGCAAGTAACCATTTGAGTTCGATGTAAGAGATCAGTGATGTATTTTGACTGATTAAGAAAGAGACCATCTTTGCTCCATAAAGCCTCAATTCCCAAAAAATATGATAAGCGACCAAGGTTCCGAATAGCAAAGGAATGCTGAAGTTGAGAAACCAATTTGTGCAATTCCTTTGAATTTGATCAGCAGTAGATCATCCACATATATTAAGCAAAAAAGTTGAACTGAGTCAGTGCATTTAAAGTACAATGATGTATCTGACTTGGAACCTAAAAAACCCAAACCGCGTAAAGCATCAGTTAATCGTTTGTGCCACATCCGAGGAGCCTGTTTAAGACCATATAGCGATTTGTGCAACTTGTAGACATAATGAGGCCGATATGGATCAGTGTAACCAGGGGGTTATGCCATGAAAACAGTCTCATCCAAGTTCCCATGTAAAAAGGCATTGGAAACATCCAACTATACAATACTCCAATGTAAGGATACCGCCAAGGCAAGTAGTAATCGGATCGTAGCAGGTTTGATGACAGGGCTGTACATCTCAAAACAATCCACACCTGGTTGTTGATGAAATCCTTTCGCTACTAACCGAGCCTTGTAACGATCAATACTCCCATATGAATTTTGTTTGATCCGATATACCCATTTGCACCCAACAATATTTTGAGTCAGATGCGGAGGAATAAGAGTCCAAGTTCCATTTTGCAATAGAGCATTGTATTCGGCTGACATAGCCTACCGCCAACTTAGAGATTTTGAAGCCTCAAAATACGTTGAAGGTGTGACGGGAAGCTGATGAGTGAGAGCCTGAGGTGCCTTTGGTTTCAGAGAGTCAGTTTGTGACCTTGTAATCATGCGAGGAGGTCGTAGGAGCGGGATCTATGAAGATGATGGTGACTGGGATGGAAGTGGAGGAGCATGTGTGAAGGCCAAATAAGTAGGAACTGAAGTCACAGAGCCACCAAAAATGGCAGGTGGAAGAGGACCGTAAGTATGGAGATCGACCACCAGGTTGCTTTAAGAGGATGGGGGGGGGGGGGGGGCAGCTGTATCATATAGTGGCAATGAGTCAGGTAGAACAGGTTGGTCATTGGAGGGTGGTATGGGCTTCAGGTCAGATTGTGGTATGGGCATTGAGGGGTTCATAGTGGTTGTGCTTATGACTTGGGGCTGCTGTATAGGGACAGGAAAGGGGACGAAAAGTGTATGTGATCCAGGAGCCAAGGATATGGATTCGTTGTGCAATTCAATAGTGAACTTTGAGCAAGGGAACACATGTTCATCAAACAAGACATGTCGTGAGATAAACATTTTTGAAGAAATCAGATCAAAGCATTTGTAACCCTTATGGAGTTTACTATAGCCCATGAAAACACAAGCCTTGGTTTTGGGTTCAAACTTATTTTTTGCATAAGATCGCAACCAGGGATAGCACAGACAGCCAAACGTACGTAATGTATTGTAATCAGGTGTTTCACCAAATAACTTCTCATAAGGTGATGAATATTGTAGTTGTGGCATGGGTGTGCAATTGAGTAGGTAAACAGATGTGTCAAAAGCATAGGTCCAAAATTTATGTGGAACATTAGCACGATGTAATAAGGCTAACCCATGTTAAACAATATGTCTTTGTTTGTGTTCGGCGCTACCATTCTGTTCTGGAGTGTAAGGACAAGATACCCGGTGAGTAATGCCATGGTCACGAAAAAAATTGGTCAATTTGAGAAATTCCCCACCGCCGTCAGATTGAAAAGCTTTAATGGATTTATTAAAGTAATTCTCCACAAGGGTACAAAATTGCACAAAAATATCATAAACGTTAGATTTGTGTTTCATAAGATAAACCCAGGAGTATTTAGTGTGATGATAAAGAAATAACACATAATAGGCATAACCATCAGAGGAAATTATGGGTGCAGGACCCCAGACATCAGCACAAATAAGATCAAGAGGAGCAATAGACACAGTTTCAGACAAAGCAAAGGGCAATTTATGACTTTTACTGATGCAATAAGAAGAGCACAACGAATTTTGGGAATTGGAAATAGCAATATTATTAGAATTAAGTAAACGTTTAATAATTATAAATGAGGCATGTCCTAAAGGATCATGCCAGGTGGACAAGGAAGCTAAATTTGCAGAACAATTATTGGAAGCAAACAAACAAAGGGAGTAAAGTCCATTGTTACTCTGGCCTTAGAACCGAATCCTCCTCGTTGCCAAATCCTTGATGACAAAATGATCAGAAAAAAATTCAACAGACACAGGATTAGAGTTAGTAAGAGCATAAATTGAACGCAAATTATGAGAAGATTGAGGAACTAATAAAATATCCCGAAATTGATAAGAGTGATTACCAAAAGAAAATTGAGAATTACCAATTTGAGATATAGAGATTTTGAACCGTTACCTATTTGAACTTCATTAGGACCTTGGTATTCAGAATGGATGTTCAGGTTTCCCAGAGCCGAAGTTAAATGATGAGTTGCACCCGAATCCATAACCCAAGGTTGGACAATAGTATGGCTGTTGGCAAGATTGGAGGTTGGTTTAATGATGCTGCCATCTTTGTTTAGTTTTAGGGAAGAACAGTTCCTAGCTATGTGACCAAACCCACGGCAATTATGACATGTGAGGGGAGAATTATCATTGACAGTCATGGAAGAAGAACCAGAATTAGAACTGAAATTATTTCCCCGAGGTTGCTGATGTGGATGTCGTCCACCTCTATGGTTACGAGAACTACGACCCCTTCTACGTGAAGGTGAAAAACCAGAATTTTTGGTATGACACATGGTTGTAGGCTGAATAGATTCAGGAAGAGAATCTCTTTCTAATTGTCTTTCTTCGCTAAGAAGAAGGCCAAACAAGTCATCAAATTTAATAGACTCAAGGCGAGCTTCAATTGCTCTAACAAACGGTCTATAAGAAGGACCCAAACCCATCAAAACAGCATCAACCAATTCATCTTCACTTACATAATGTTGAAGAGAAGCGAGTTGATCATAAATGCCTTTAGCCTTGAGTATGTAAGTCGAGATACTATCGTTCCCCACGACGCAATCCAGTCAATTAAGTCCGCAAATTTCTGATTTGCGATCGAGAGCTAGAGGAATAAGCCCGCACTAGCTTATTCCATGCATCATAGGCTGTCACAGCATCAACTATCTGTGGAAGCAAAGTTTTAGTCACAGAGGCAAGAATCCAACTCAATACTTGTTGGTCTCGCTGTTCCCAAATGTCAAATGCCGGATTTGGGTTAGATCTGGCAAGATTTTCGCTGTGGGAGAAACAGAGCCGTCTAGGTGATGAGTTAATCGACACCTACGTAAGAGCGACATGAGCTGAGCCTTCCACAATACAAAGTTCATGGAGGTAAGTTTGACAGTCACATGCCCAGATAAAGTCGGAAAGGAAAAAGACTGAAGAAACTGAGGTGAGGCTACAGTAACTATGGAAAAAATGGGATTTGATTACGCCATTGTAATCTGATGTTCACTCTCTGAAATTAAAGGAGTGGGCAAACCAAAATCTGTTGCAGTGACAGTTGATAATACTGATGTTGTCATCGGAGACGGTGGGAAAGTGGTTGAGACGTTGATAGTGGCTGTGGTGGTTGGAAGAGACATTTTTTTTGTTTTATTTTAGGTTAATAGCTCTGATACCATGAAGACAATGTGTAGCGTGATATAATGATAGAAATATACAACATATATAGGGTAGTGTAAAACCCAAATAAGACAACTTTCCTATACAAGAGATATCTTACTATACAAGACTTTTATCATAACATAAACTCTATCAGTGGTGAGGCAGCATCTCACCCAAATGAGATGGGCCTCACCAACTTGAGGCTCCATCTCACATGGGTGAGATGGGCCTCACCCACAGGCCCTAAAACTGGCCTTTTTTTTTTTTAATAAAGCAAAAGTGAAAACAATATTTTTTTCGAGGAAACCGTCAATTCCATTTTCCTCTTGCCCACGAACAGGCATCATTTTTATTATTGGGTAACTTTGGTCTTGGCTGCCTCAGGACCCGGTGTCTACACTATTCCTCTTCATCTCATCATTTGAGCTTGTGTCTTCTTTAACCACCTTTGCACTAGCTGACTCATTTGGGTTATTAACAACAGATGAAGTAGTAGCTGGCTTACTTGATGATTTGCGTGATTGCAGCTTTTCAGATTCATGATAGAATTGAATATTCTCACTCAGAAGCAAACTCATCTTGCATAACTGTTTCTGATTCCTTCCGCTCCTCAACTTACACATTTGCATTGATATTATCACACCATTGGAGAAAAAAATCAAAATATAATTTGAGAAAAAAAATTCAAAACATAATTTGAGAAAAAAATGTAGGTTTATTGATAGAACAACACCATGACATCCAACTGGAACTTTCACACAATATATAGAAAATATAGTTGCCATTAAGACCAACAAACGTGCATGATTCGAGGAGAACAAGTAGCCTGCAATTTAAAATATGGAGAACTAACTTCCCTAATATCTCCAGGTTATAAGAGAAGAGCGAAGTAGAGACAAACAAGAATCTGTTATCATATCACTAACATCAAATTTGGTAAAATGGGAATAAGCCATACCTCCGACTATAAATAATGTTCCAGTTATCCAGAAGTTAGCATACATCCATAAAATCAAAATAGCAAAGAGTCCTATGATAAAAAGTCCAGGAGTGTAACCCAAATACTGAACAACCGCCCCTGCAACTCCCTGAAATATTGAACTAGTTGTTAGAGATATTTACAGAAAAATATATACTCCGTTTGATTTAGATGAAAAACTATCACCTCTTCATGCTGAAATTTAGATAGATAATCATGAGAGTAACAAAAACATAAGCAGTTACAATTGTGAATGAAGAACAAATTATAATAGTGACAAGTACAAAATAAAAGAAAAGTAAAAAAATATAAAAAACGTAAGCAGCTATAAATTTTTGTGAGGCAGACATAAATTAAAATGCAAGGCAAAAGAGAGATAGAAATCCAAAATAATATATTTAACCAAATTAAAAAAAAAATTGATTATACGCCACAATTTAAAAAAAACAATATGTAAACATAATAAACATTTTGATACAATGTAATATATATATACACAAAACACTACACATATACGTAAATAAAAACCAAATTAATAACAAATACACATACAATAACCAACAAAATTATAACTACATACACAAAAAATATCTACATACTCAATTACAACTCAATATACTAACCATTGCAATTCAATATACATACACAAATTAAAAAATAACTATATACTCAAATAATTAACTACCACATTCAAATAATATTACACAAATAAAAAAATTATACAATGTAAATGAAATAAAAATAAAATAATTATACACCCAAATATAATACTATATTAAAATAATAACAAAATAATACAAGATTAAAATAATACATAAATATAAACTAACAAATTAAAATAACCAATATAAATAATTAAAATATACAACATAAATATAAAACAATAACAAACAAATTAAAATAAACAAAATACATAAATATAAAACTAAATTAAAATACTAGATTAAAATAATACAAATATATAATAATGCAGAAAAAAACAAAAAAAATACCTACTTGCAGAACTCGCCGGAGAAGCTGCGGCTGCGGCTGCGGTGGGGAAGAACCAAAAATCGCGGCGGCGGGAAAAGAGCGATTCTGGCACCGCAAGGACGAAGGCGCGCAGGAGAGGAGAGAGACGGTGGTGCAGAGACGGCGCGGGGTCGCGGGTGGTGCACGACGTTAGTCGGCGGTGGAGGGGGTGAAGGGGGAGTGGATCTGCCGATGAGGGGAGAAAGGGGAAAGAAGAAGGGGAGAGAAGGAGAGAGAAAAAGACCCCGAAAATTAGAGACGGAATTCACTTTCCGTCTCTAAATAGAGATGAAAATAAAATTCCGTCTCTATTTAGAGACGAAAATATTTTTTCCGTCTCTAAATAGAGAGGAAAAATATTTTTCGTCTCTAAATAGAGAGGAAAAATGAATTCTGTCTCTAAATAGAGACGGAAAGATCATTCCGTCTCTAAATTTATTTAGGGACGGAAAAAAAAATTTCGTCTCTAAATAGAGACAAAAAAACAATTTTCGTCTCTAATTTAGAGATGAAATTCAATTTTTATCTCTAATTTAGAGATGAAATTCAATTTTCATCTCTAAATAGAAACGGACACACGTACCGTCTCTATTTAGAGACCGAATATATGGTCCGTCTCTATTTTTAGAGATGGTAAAGCATTACGGTCACTATTTGTCGCCTCTAAATATGGATGGAAACCAATCCCGCCATTTTTAGAGATAAAATTTATTTCCCGTCCCTATATGGTAATAATTGCGACCGATTTTAGAGACAGAATGATTTTCGTCTCTAAATAGAGACGAAATTTAATTTTCGTCTCTATTTAGAGACGAAAATCTTTTCGTACCTAAAATTCCATCTCTATTTTCTCTTTTTCTTGTAGTGTGGGGAAGAGTATTGGCAAGACTGTCAAGAGCTTCCAACAGGTAAGAAGTCTTCAACTTTATCTTTGATTTAGGCTTAATTGCAGTGTGAAGGTTATTAGTTTTATCCATTTTTAGTATTTTAGCTTGTGTTGTTTAGGTTCTTCAGAGAAATTAGGGAATTTGACAGCTATTATGTTTCTAAAGCTTGGCAGTTTAGTTTCTGGGTTTAGTTTGTTTATTTATCATCAATATTTTTAGTAATTTGCTGTGTTTATTCCAGAGGAAACAAATTAGACTTGTTTTTCTAAGGGATAGCTAGGAGGGTGTTGGTTTTATAGTCTGTTTGTAGCTTGTTTACCTGAAGAGTTTTAGAGACTTTGTAAACCTTTTATGTCTGCCTCACAAAATTTATAGCTGCTTACATTTTTTTTTTTTGTATTTTGCACTTGTCACTATTATAATTTGTTTCTTCATTCACAATTGTAACTGCTTATGTTTTTGTTACTCTGATGATTATCTATCTAAATTTCAACATGAAGAGGTTATATTTTTTTTCTAAATCTAATGGAGTATATATTTTTCTATAAATATCTCTAACAGCCAGTTCATTTTGACTTTGAATATTTATTTATTTTGGAATTGTGTTTGTGTCAGAAAATGCAAAAAAAAAAAAAGGACATGAATATATCTCAAATTTCCCTTGGCAAACAATTAGTATTTGGAGAGCATTACTTATTAGGTTTTCTACTCTTGGATATTCAGCAGGCTGTCATCAGTTGTTTCAATGGACTACTCTCTTGGACATGTGTACTTATTATTTTTTAAGTAGGATAAATAGTATTTTGTATGTGAACATACACTACAAAAAACAAGGAATTAGCCATAAATTCCGTCGCTAATTACTTTTAGCGACGAAACGACTAACCGTCTCTAATCCAGCCGTCGTAAAAATATTTGCGACTAAAATATAAAACAGACAAAATATTTCGTCGCTAAATAACTCCTAAATTAGTCGCCGTAAATATTAAAAAAATATTAGCGATAAAAAATTCTGTCGCTATTCCGTAGCAAAATTTATTAAATATTTTATTATTTTTTTAATTTATTATTATTATTATTATTATTATTATTATTATTACATCAAAAATTTAATTTATATAAATAATAATTATGCAATATTATTAATAATATTGATAAAATTTTAGTGACGGGTACTTCCTTATGTACCGCCGCTAAATGGTTGTTAATTGTTTTTTTCATTTTTGATTATATAATTATAAATAATAAAAATTACATTAATTGACAATATTATTATAATAGAAAAAATATTAATTTAAATAATAGAAAAAGATCTTGCAGTTCCCCATACATATAAAAAAAAATTTATAAGTTGCCAAATATAAAATAAAAGTTGAATTGAGGGCAACAGGAAAAAGGATAAACTAGGGAACAATAACATTACATTCAATAAGTATATTGCTGATTCTCTTACTAGCTTCAATTGCCTCTTCCACAACCTTCTTTGTTTGTGGCACATCAACACAACCCATGAATAGGTTCTTTTCATTCCATAATGACTCACTGTGCCTAATTAGTATCAAAGCTGCCTCACCTGAATTGATTAGGTTACAAAAATCAGGAGATTTAATAACAAAGGTACACAACTTTAGTGTTCAACTCAGGAGATGCCAAATATACATCAAAGAGAATAATGAAGTCATTCCATCATTTGATATAAGTACCATAAATCGAAATGAAAGGGTTACCTATTTTCTTTTTGACTTCATTGGAGCTGAAGTTTGAGAAGTTGAGGTCTAGACAATACTGAGAAGTTAATGTCTTTAAAGCATCAACCAAATCATATTAATTAATATTATGAGTTTAACTAAACTATACATACGCCAAAGTTTAATTTCAATTTATCCATGCCAAATCATCAACCAACATAATAATCAAATCAATTTAACTAATAGAATTAAATCAAAATCTTCTATAGTTTAACCCATGTCGGATCCTAATTAAATTTCTTTACACACTAGGTCCACATATTATACAAAATTAACTTATTCGTTTCAAGTATTTTATGAGTTTAAATTTTGTTAAGCACTTCCATAATTATAGGCCTCTTCAAATCAACTACTCAATTATTCAATAGCCATCCTTATTTCAACCAAAGTAACAACTTAACTTTTATGCTATTTAACATAATATTTACAATGACTCTTCTCAATACTCTTGGTTGTACAATGCATATAACATAACTCCAAATTTACAATTAGCTCCATTTTAACTACATTTCAGTCTAATTCAAGAATTTAAAGTGCAAATAATATCTTACTTGGAAAAAATGGTAATATAAGGCATTATACTCAAAACATTTTTAATAAGTTGCAAACCAAAATTAAAGATTAAATATTGTTGAAACTTTCTAAAACATTAACTTCGTTCAAAACTAAAAATCAGTTCTTATAAACCTTTAACTCATAATCATACTTTCCTTCCAACCAAACTTGTATGTTTACATAATTAATTAGCCAAATTTCCTACCTCTGTTATCACATATCAGCAGCTCATCAAAATCACGTCAAAATTCCAGAATAGCCAAACTAAAAACATTAACAAAAATTCAGCTACACTATTTAAATCTCTTCACTGCAGACTTGTATACAACAAATATTTCAAAAATCCTCAGTAGGCAGCAGCGCACATGCTCCACAATCAAGAATTATGTTAATTGCTCCTCAAGCTTTCCGAGTCAAATCAAGGTAACACAAACAAGTATAATATCTAAAAATATCTCAATGAATTGAATTCAAATAATTACTAACTTTACACAATTATACATACTCATCTTATTTGATTTTTAGCATTTTATACATTTAACTCTATAATCATTTTCAATGCAAATTTGTTTCTAGTTATTACATCCAATTCTAATCAACTAAGCCAACAAAAAATACCCTTATTAAGCATGAAGAGATTCTGTTAACAATTCAAAACACCAACCCATGCTCTTTTCAACTTAATTTTAATCAATTTATCTCATTTTCAAATAAATTTGACATTTGCTAAAACTAATTTAATCATTATTCATGCTTATAATCATTCTAACACAACATAAAACGTAAAAGTTAGGCAAAAGTAAATTTAGTAGATCACTTACAAAACTGAAGTCGATCCTTTTCCTGAAATTTGCTCGATTCTATCTAAATTGTGGTCGGATTCGCCGATCGCCGGAGACTCACTGTAGCTCCACCAAAAGGAAGCTCCAGACGTTAGGACTCCTTTGCTAGTGGTCATGCTCCTTAAAGCAACACCGTTTGATCAGAATTGGCATCGGAAGGTCACGGAATACCCATTTTCGATCTCATTGCTGACGGCATGTGATGATGATCGGTGGGTACCAACAGGTGCGCCTCGCCTTTAGGAGCTTGGTGGTGTGGCTCATGTCACCGTCCGATGTCGGAGCTGGCCGAAAAGTGGAGGAAAGCATTTGGATTTAAAGAGAGAAATTTTGAGGGGAAAGACACCGACGTGGGAGCAAAAATAGCAGGGAAGACTAGGGTTGGTGGCCGGCCATGGGAACCGACGGGGACGACCCTCTCTGTGGTCCCCAGGCTCCGATCTCCCTCTCCGGTCTCCCTCTTCGGTCAGCCCTTCCCCATGTGTTTTTCATTTAATCTCTTTATTTTTCTCCCTCTCTTAATTGTGTTGTAGATGTATCTAGGCTTACAAAATTATGTATTATTATTATTATTATTATTTACTTACTCAAATATATGTACATGTTATCTTATATTTTTTTATTTAATTAAAATTATTTATCTATTTATTTGACTATAATTATTTCAACCTTTAGTTACGTAAATTTCGAGAAAAAAAATTCTAATCTATTTGAGCCAAAAGCTGACTACCCGTAAATTCTTGGCCTACTAAAATACTATTCACTACGTTGAAATTCCTTAATAAATTTCTTTATTAATATTAATTTTAGTTCACCCATCTAATATTTTTATTAAATTTTTAAATAATTGAATAATAAAAAATTTATTTTAGACAAATTAAAATTCATGTGTAAAGCAAAAATATTAAAAATAATTAATAACTATAAGTATATATGCATACTTTTATTAATATTATAATCAATTTTACCGACGAAATAGCGACGGATTATTCCATCGCTAAAGTATTACTTTAATTTTCAATAATTATTTTCATATTTAAAAAAAATTTGAAAATTTTTAGCGACTGCGATTTCAGTCGCTATTCCGTCACTAATTCAAGTGTGTTTAACGACAACAAGTTTAGTCGCTAAATCCATCGCAAATAAGGTTACTAAAATTGCCTCCAAATTTAGTGACTGATATTGCACTGGCTATTTTAGTGACGGATTTTTTAGTCACTAAATTAGTCGCAAAAATTAGCGATGGATTTTTTAGTTGCTAAATTAGTCGTAAAAAATGCGCGAGAAATTGCCACCAAAATTTAGCGTCTGTTTCTTTTTTCCGTCGCTAAATTAGTCGTAAAAAATGAAAAATAAATTTTTATGACCAATTTTTTATACAGTTGCTAATCAGTCGCAAAATTAGCGACTAAAATAGTGCAGTCTCTAATTTTAGTCGCTAATTTGCTGTTTTTTTGTAGTGATATGTGATTTAAGTGGATTAGAGTTTTCACCAGCACTATTTCATGCTTTTTATTTTTAAATATATCATGCATATAATATCTCCAATCAATTTGATGCCAAGTTTAAATTTTTTGCTATTCTCTTGTTGTGTTGTTCACTAAAGTATAGAATTTGACAGTGATTGACAAATTGAGTGATTTTCTTTTTATGCTTTAAGAAGTTTAATTGACCTATTAGTTGTTCTTTTATGTAAAGTCTAGTATCAAAGTATTAAAACACTACTTTTTATTATGCTTGTCCACTATAAGTAAAATTCTTTCAAATATTTTCTAATTTTCTTTGGAAATTGGATGATTATTAAGTGTACTAAGATCAAGATCTTTGGCTATTTCAAGTGGTAATTTAGGATATTTTAATGTAAGCAATAGTGATATATGTGCTTTTAATTATAAGATTTAAATTCTGGCACTTTTTTTGACTTTCAGTTTGAGATTCTAAATTAACATGAAACTAACATCATCATTAATCATTAATAATGGTTGCATTTTAACTAATCCAGTTTATGCATATATATCTAGTTTTTATTTTATGTGAAACCTTTCATCTTGAGGTTGCCACCTATCTAATTTTATGGCATTTAAGAGATAACTATGTTGGTCCCGATGAAACACAAGAGGGGGGGGGGGGTGAATTGGATGTTTTAAAATTTTTGCTCAATTTCTAGCAGAACAGAACAAAATCGTTCTAGTGGAGTTTTCTGCAGAGCAGAACAGATGGATATGCAATGGATGAATGCAGAAAGTGATGATCATCAGAATATGCAATAAATTCTTTGTAAAACAGATTTAAATCTAGCAGTAAATCAATGTTAAATAACTAAAATGGTTTTAAAGATTTCTTTTGAATCAACACAAAATTTAGAAAGAATAGAGCAATAGAATCTTTTAAAAACAGAACAGAGAAGAGGGGAGAAGAAATAGATTAACACAAATGATTTATAGTGGTTCGGCCTAACTGCTTACATCCACCCCCCAAGACACCGTCTTGAGCTTATCCCTCCACTAACAACTCTTTTAATGGGTAAGAGTTAAAGCCAATATACAATCCTAGTATATTTTCTACCCATAATCTTTTTTCCAAGTAAAATATGTAAACACTTACTAGAATTCCTAAGGTTCTAGCCAACTTTCTCACAATCTTTTACAAAGATACCTCACACAAGAATTACAACAAAAATGCTATAATCTGGTTGAGAAGGATAATACTGAATGAAGTGCAAGATGTGGAAATTAGCTTGTAAAAGATGAATGCTTGTATCTCAAGAGATAAATAGATTTCCAACATCTTTAAACTTTTTAGAATAAAAAACAACTTCAATTTGTAGCCAAAAACTCATTATAGCCGTTAGAAGAAAGACAGACTAGTTAAAACTGAAAACCAACCGTTATTTTTTCTTTTAGTGAAAACAGATATGTTGATCTGATCAACTGTTCTGCTACGACAGAACATAAAACTTTTCAAAACATTTTATAGTATCCTTTTTGCTTAACTTTTCAAAGCACTTTCTAATAGCTTTTCTAACAGAATTTTTAATAATATTTCTATTACAACAGAAAAATTTATTTTAGAATATTTTTAGCTTATTAAAATTAATTTTTATGCAATGAAAGAGATTTTTAATGTATGAACATATACAAGAATCTCCTCAAAAGATTTTATAGAATTAATACCCTAACTTCCAGCATAACTAAAAACTTTAAGTTCTTCAATCAATTGGCTTGCATACTTGACTTGGTTCTTTCATAACTTAGTGGAGAACGAGCTGAAACAAAAACAAATAAATAAAATTTATGCAAAGTTTATATAAGGTTTGATTATCATCAAAATTGAGATATAGCCTTGAGCCAAAAATCTCCCCCTTTTTGATGATGACAAAACCTTGATAAACTTTGGCTAAAAGTCTATCTTGGTTAGTGTATGTATGCTCCCCCTTACTATATGCCCGGGGGATATATACAAGTATAATCCCTATAAATTTGCATAAGAAAGATATATATATATATACCAAAATCTAGAACAGAACTGTTAGCAATAAAAGTAGTTCTGTCAATAATATATCAATTCAATAGAACTGCCAGATCTGTAGGCAATGTGACAAACGAGAACATATCATATCAACAAGATTAGCATAACCATATCAACAAGATCAGCATAAAAAAATCAACATAAACAGATAAGCATAAACATAAGGATCATCATGTAGATCATCACATAGTTCTTCCCCTTTTGTCATCAGCCAAAAAGAGAGATTTAACAAAAATAGTGTAGCAATCACATAAAACACAAATTGTTCAGAAAATAAGAAATAAGAGACAGAAAAAAAATATCAGGCAGAGGGGGGCGGATGGTCAGGTCCGGATGCTAGTTTGCGTCGCAAGATTGTAGTAATTTGTTGTTGAGTGGTGGCAATTTTAGCAACAGAGGAAGCCAATTTCTCATTCAAGGTTACCAACTCAACTTCCAAATCAAAATGAGAAGACTCACCAGTAGGATCAGCAGAAGATGGCTCCTGAGGAGAAACAAAGGAGGGAACTGGCTGATCAACCGAGGTGACTTCTGCTACTTGAGGTGGATCAATAGGCTCCGACTGATTGTTGAGAGCAGCAAGTTGTTCAGATACGGAGGCCAGTTCCTGGGCCTTAGTGTCAAGAGGATGGTCTGTTCTATGTGCTGCCGCTGATTCTGTTTCAGACCCAGATTCACTTCCTTTGCTAGAACCATTATGCTATTCGATTGCACTTGACTCACCAGAGTCACTTTTAGTTTCTGCTGCAGCTTCTGAACTAGATTCTTCCTTACCAGATTTCTACCAATTTAACTTTATAAGAGTCTTGCGATTTTTTAGATTTATCAGAAGCAACATTCTGATCTGGGTCACTAGCACTACCTCCCTCTTCCTCAGATTTAACTGCCTCCTCTTCTTCTGACTTAACTACCTCCTCTCCCTCTGCAGAGGACTCATTAGAACTCTCCACTACAATCGGTGTTTCATCCTTATCATCTTCATAATGGGACTTTATATGTTCATCACCAGATTCTGCATTTTTACTTCTTGGATAATTAAAGAAAGGTTTTTAGGTAGGTATGAAGCAATGTTAGGAGGAAAGACTTTAAGCTTTTTAATGAGGGCTTGTTAGGAAGATTCTGGAATAGGTTTGGCAACAAGTGTGCTGCGGGTTCTCTTAGCAATAGGTTGAACAATAGGCTCTACTTTCCTTTTACCTAGGGCTTTAGTTCTAGCCACAGAATCCTCAAAAAATTTTCTAGAAATCAAATGCCCTTTTTTCAGCAACTCCACATTCTCATCAGAAAGATCAATTTTCCAAAACATAAATAGTTCATTCAACAGCAGAGCATATGGAAATCTAGCTTGATAATTTTTATGACACATATTTTTAAATAACAGGACAGGTAAATTGATAGGTTGTCCCTTTAAAAAATGCCACAAAATACAATCATTAACAGTGGCAAAAAAAGTCGCACTTCCTAATCTAGGTAGCAAGTAATCGCAAATATACTTATGGAGGGCTCTAAACTTAGTTGCCATACAGGTAGAAGGAGGGTTAGTTCCAAGATTTTCAAGCCCTGTTGTAGCCTTAAGAAATTTTTTGCTATTGAAGTTTGGAATAACGGCAGCACCCATTTTTCTATCAACTTTAGTACCAACTAAAGGGAGAGAGAATACCTTAGAGAGCAACCCCGGAGTGACTTCGAATACTTTGTCCCCAAACTAAACTTGGAAGCTACCGGCAGTGATATTTTTCATTGACCTATAAAAATTCCTTACCAAATCAGGATGGAAGAACGTATAACTACAAGAAATTTGTGAAATAGCAACGGAAAAATAGCAACAAAATTTTTTCCGTTGCTGAAAATCATTTCCGTTGCTATTTTCGGTCATGTTTTTCTTATATAGCAACGGAAATTTTTTTTGATATTTTCGATCGCTAAAAGTGGAGGGAAAGTTTGGCGCGGAAATTTAGCAACGGAAGGTCTTTACCGTTGCTAAATATGGCGCGAAGAAGGCGCGGGGAAACTTGGAGCGAAAAATAGCTACGGAAATTTTTTTCTGTTGCTATTTTAGCAACGGAAAACTCTTTCCGTTGCTATTTTAGCAACGGAAAGTTTTTTCCGTTGCTAAATGCAGAAAATTAGCCACCGAAAATAATTCGGTTGGTAAAATTGAAACAATTAGCAACCGAAAATTATTTCGGTTGCTATAATTTTATAATTAACAATAATTTGCAACGGATATTAAAAACCATTGCTAAATGGGCATAAAATAGCAACCGAAATTAAATTCGGTTGTTAATATCGATACCTTTAGCAACGGACCACTTAGCCGTTGCTAAAGGTTCAAAAAATAGCAACCGAAAAATTTTCGTTTGCTAATATGTGAGAAATAGCAACCGAATAATTTTCGGTTGCTAATATTGGCTAAAGGTTCCAAAAATAGCAACCGAAATATTTCGGTTGCTAATTTGTGAAGAAATAGCAACCGATAATTTTTGGTTGCTAATATTGGAATGTTTAGCAACGAAAAATAATTCGGTTGCTATTTATTTTTTAGTAACTTTGCAACGGAATTATAAAACGGTTGCTAAATCATGCGAAAATAGCAACCGAATTAATATTCGGTTGCTAACAAGTCAACGATAGCAACCGAATTCATTTCGGTTGCTAAATCTTAGGGTTAATTCAGATTTTAGTATCCTATTTTTATTCATTTCTTTTTCATCCTATCCCTTGCGTAGACCCCTCTCGTTCATATCTCCATCGCCGCCTCTGCTTCCCCTATCTCAGACGCCGCCCACCGCTGCTCCCCCACTGCCTCCCCCGATCTCCGACCGCTCCCCCGATCCCTTGAGCCGACTCCTCTCCCCCATCGCCTTGCCCTCTGCTCCCTCGATCTCCCCCTCCCCCACCGCCTTGCCCTCTGCTCCCACAAATATCGGACGACACCGTTGCTCCACTGATCTCCGACGCCGCCGTTACCCCACAATACATGACACGACCTCAGCAAGTGTACTGAATCGACAAGTAATATAATGGAGTAAAATTAAGACTCCGAGTTATCGTACCCAAGGGACTGAACGCGCAAGTTGTGAAAAATGGCTGTATGCTAAAGAACTCCCAATTATCGCAATCATTGAATTATGACTAAACTAGAACTAATAAATTAATCAACTACTATGATAATAAAGCAAAAACAAATTAAGATGACAGTAAAACTAGCAAAGATAAAAATAAATGAAAACAAGAAAAGATTTCAAATTATAAAAGCGTTGTTCAAGTTCACTCATCCACCCCTTACCCAAATACGAATAAAATCAATCTAAGAATCTTATATGAAAGAAAATCGGGATAACCCTCTTAACCCAAGCGTCCCATTCCGGAGCAAGCTATTCTAATCGCATAATGTCCCATTCCGGAGCAAGTCATACAACTAGCCTAATCACGGGTCTAAAATCCTAGGTTCAGTTTGCTTTCCCATTCCGGAGTCAAACATCCCAAAACCTAATTATTTCACTCATCACTCAAACCTTAAATCATAAAATCCTGTCCATTTAGATTCCCATTCCGGAGCAGTCTAAACACCACAGCAAACATGATAGAAAATTCTGAGAATAAAATACATTCATGGCATCCAATTAACAAATTCAATAACCAACATAGACATATGAAATAAATCATTCATCACATCTGGAAATTGAACTGAAAAACTAAATTCCATAAATAATCAATAAGAAGCAGCAAAATAAACCAATCTTTCATACATAAACTCAAAAGATGTTCATCATTCACATCATAGGTGTAGGAGATTCAGAGATCCCCCGAACAACTCAATGACTACTCACAATCCATTACAAAATCAAAAGAATAAAAGAAAGAATAAACCCTGAAATTCATTGAGAAAATCCCGGTTGAATTGCTCGTCCTTCAATCTTCTTCTTCAGATCTTCGATGGAGAAAATAAAACTAAAACTTCTGGAAAAACAAAGGACTAATAAACTCTTCAATTTAAACTATGAAACTAATGAAAATTACTCTCAATTACTAATTGAAAACCAAAGGACTAATTGAAAACTAAGAGTTTAAAACAGAATAATAACTTTGAAAAACTTAGCCGCAAAATAAAAACTAAAAACTAGCTAAAAATTCTGGAACCCTAGCCAAATAGAAAGCTACGAATTTATATTTCCAGAGGGGTCACGGTGACAATGGATTTGGTTGCCACCGTGAGCTATCGGGAATTCCAATTCTAACTCGCACAGGAGAATCCGATCGGCACAAGGGAAAACGCTAGGTCACGGTGGCAATGAATTTGGTTGTTACCGTGACCAACCTTCACTTTTGATTCTGCCTTGCTAAATTGACATGTCACGGTGACAATGAAGTTTGGTTGCCACCGTGAGGTCTTCAACCTTTGCATTCTGCCCACTTGATAATTATGTCACGGTCACAACCATTTTCATTGTGACCGTGACCCTGCGACTTGGCTGCTGCCTGCAATCTTCCTTATATCACGGTCACAACCAGTTTCATTGTGACCGTGACCTCTTAAGCAAAATCCTACAAAGGCATATAATTAAATCAAAATGCTTTTTAAAATGAATCAAAACTTCAATTTGGCTAAGATTAATAAAATTAACATAAAAGAAACATAACATAACATTAAACACAACTAAACACCCAAAAATCACAATAAAACACAATGAAAACTAAGCACTATATTGAAGTTATCAAAATACCCCACACTTAGACTTTGCTCGTCCTCGAGTAAATGAATTATCCAAATTCCTGAAATTTCAAACTCTAACTCAGAATACGAAAACTTAAAAAAAACAATCATAGTACCGAGCAGAGGGGTCTTAGTTACAAATCCTCAAATCAATTTATATCAAGTAATATCACATGCGTGTGTGCTAGGCTCAAAACCAATTTTTTTATTTTCAAAACAAAACAACCAATGCATTCCAATAATTGAGCAAAGAAATTAAATATGCAAATGAATTCGCATATAGGTTTCTCGCTTAAAACTCAGGATAATCATACGCCTCTCCTTTAGCACCGGAACCACAAGGGTCATCTCCACTTAAACAGCTTAAATCAAGAACAAAATCAAAAGGACTTATTCCAGGGTTGTAATGTTAGGTTAAGGTGTTGGCTAACAAGAAAATTTAAAGAATTCAAACAAAGTATTAGCCACTCTACCTTAAATTTCAACTACCCAAAACTGAACAAGATTGTCCAGATCCTACCTTTAATTCACCCATAATTTTCAATGTTGTCTAAACTTCTCCATACATAATATGCATTGAACTCAACAACAACAAAGTGATGAACTTCCCTTTTAATTCACTTTTAAACCCAATTTCGTAAATATGAGTATATCTTTTTCTACTCAAAGGTACCCCACACTTGAATTTTTCGATATTCAATAATCAAAATTGACTAAAAGAAACAACAAAACTCATTGAACTTTCATTTTTTTCTTTTTTCCTTTTTTTTATCATTATTTTTCTTTTTCTCTTTTTTTTTTCTCTTCTTGGGTACCCAAAGTCTAGAATTTCTTATACCCATTTTTTCTAATGAGGGACAGTTTAACACCAACTAAATAATACCCACAAAATTTAGCAATTCTTCTCACACTTCCACTATTTCAACAATAGATACCCTTTTTCAACTTTCAATGATATTCCAACCCAGTCCTAGAGTGGCCAATTCTTAGAAACGGGTAGGCAAAGGCATTTAAGCTAAATGGTAAAATAATAGTGTAACAAGAAAAATTTCGTAGTGCGCTTTTAGAATACTAAATCAGCTCAACGGGGCTAGCAATGGTCATAATATACACAGGTAGGTCTAAAGCTGTTTAAAAGTGGCTATCAAAGAACAAATTGCCTTAATCATGTCCTAAACTTGTTTAAGTTGTTATCATGTTTCGAAGGGTGATGAGGAAGGGCGGTGTAATTTACCTGTGCTCCTGTCAAAGTGTGACTAGCATAATATATTGCATAAAAAATCTTATCTCTTCGTTGTCCAAGCACTGCCCCTATTGCAAAGTCACTAGCATCACACATTAGTTCGAACGGCAAATTCCAATCCGGAGATATAATCACCGGAGCTGAAATAAGTCGTTTCTTTAAAGTTTCAAAGGCTAACATACATGCACTGTCAAAAACAAAAGGAGCATCTTTCATAAGTAAATTAGACAAGGGTTTTGCAATTTTTGAGAAATCTTTAATAAAATGCCTGTAAAACCCCGCATGTCCTAAAAAACTCCTTATGCCCTTAACATTTGTCGGAGGTGGTAATTTTTCAATTACTTCAACTTTGGCCTTATCTACCTCTATCCCATTCTCTAAAATTTTATGTCCTAACACTATGCCCTCTCTCACCATAAAATGGCATTTTTCCCAATTCAATACCAGGTTAGTCTTTTCACACCTCCCTAGTACTAGATCAAGATGCTGTAAACAGCTCTCAAAATCAGCCCCATATATGGTGAAATCATCCATGAATACTTCCATAAATTTTTCTATAAAATCATGGAAAATGGCCATCATACACCGCTGAAACGTAGCCGGTGCATTACATAATCCAAAAGGCATTCTCCTATATGCAAATGTGCCATATGGGCAGGTAAAGGTCGTTTTCTCCTGATCCTCGGGGTCTATTGGAATCTGCATATATCCCGAATACCCATCTAAAAAACAGTAAAACCTATTACCCGCTAACCTCTCTAACATTTGGTCAATAAAAGGCAAAGGGAAATGGTCCTTCCTAGTGGCATTATTTAACCGCCTGAAATCAATGCAGACTCTCCAACCCGTAACTGTACGAGTTGGAATTAACTCATCTAGTTCATTCTTTACCACTGTCATTCCCCCCTTTTTAGGCACACATTGCACAGGGCTAACCCACTTACTGTCAGAGATAGGGTTGATAATACCTGAGTCTAGGAGTTTAAGTACCTCCTTCTTTACTACCTCTTGCATGACTGGATTGAGTCGCCGTTGAGGCTGAGCTACCGGCTTGCACTCCTCCTCCATTGGGATCCTATGTGTACAGTAGCTTGGGTCAATCCCCTTCAAATCTGAGGTCTTCCAGCCAATGGCTCCCTTGTGCTTTTTCAGCACCTCTAGCAGCATCGTCTCTTCTGCACCTGACAACAAAGAAGAAATGATCACCAGTTTACTCTCATTTTCTAAAAACACATATTTCAAGTGAGAGGGAAGAGGTTTAAGTTCAGAATTTGAATCCCCCTCTTTAGGATCAATTTTCTCCTTGTTGTCTTATATCTCCACACTTGCTATATCTTGTCCCCTCATCTCTTCTTCACATTCTTCTCCCTCCACTGAATGTAACAGACACTTATTTTCTGAATCAGCTCCCAATTCTTTTTCTTGCACTTCCTCCACACAATCATCTATTACATCCATAAAATATATAGACTCTTTCACATCACCAGATGGGCATTTTTGAGCCTTGTTCATATCTACCACCAACTCCTCACCATTAAACCTTAGGGTAACCGTTTGACCATTAACATCGATCAACGCCTTGGCGATATTTAAAAATGGCCTCCCCACAATTAATGGCACCTTGTGGTCTTCTTCCATCTCCATTACCACAAAGTCCACTGGAAAAATAAATTTCCCCACTTTCACTAGCAGATCCTCAATCACTCCCTTTGGTCTCCTCACGGACCTGTCTGCTAGTTGGAGTCGCATTCCTGTCTCCCTAAGCTCTCCAAGATTCAGCTTCCTGCATATAGAATAAGGCATTAAGTTTATGCTTGCACCCAGATCACATAAAGCATTACCGTAAAAATCTTCACCAATAGCACAAGGAAGAGTAAAGCTACCTGGATCTTCCAGTTTCTCAGGAATCTTGTTCATAATAATAGCACTGCAATTTTCTGTTAGCTGTACAGTTTCATGCCCTTCTAATTTCTTTTTATTAGAATAGAATTCTTTCATGAATTTAGCATAGTTAGGCATATGAGCTAAAGCTTCAGCAAATGGTAAATTTATGTGCAGTTTCTTAAACATCTCTAGAAACCTAGCTTTTTGCTCATTTTTCTTTTCCTGTCTAGCAATAGCAGGAAATGACAGTTTATTAATATCAAGATCCTCTATCTTAGGATTCACTATACTCTTTCCCTTGTCACTTTTAGGAGCATTTTCATTAACTTCTAACTTAGAGTTAGAGTTACTTACCGTCCGTGTCGGCTCCTCCTTTTCTGATAAAAGATTTTTACCTTGATCCTTTCTCGGTTCCACTTCCTTACCACTCCTCAGTGTAATTGCCTTAGCCTCCTCTTTTGGATTCCGGTCTACATTTGAAGGAAATGTTCCTGGTTGCCTCTGGGACATAGAATTTGCAAACTGTCCCACTTGAGTCTCCAAATTTCTTATGGAGGCATCCTGGTTCCGGTTCCACTGCTCTTGAGACTTCCATCTAGACTCTTGATTTACCATGAATTGCTGTTGGTTTTTCATAAACTGCTGTTGACTGTTAATGAATGCAGCCAACATGTCTTCCAGATTTGGCTTTCTCTCTTGAACGGGTGGCCTGGGTTGATAACCCGGTGGGTGATACTGCTGCCCTTGGTTCTGAGGAGGTGGATATGGTGGTTGATATGGCTGCCCGTGGTTTTGATGGATGTTTTGGTTGAAGGGAGCTCTTACTTGTGGATTAGAGGATGAAGCATTTGGATTTCTATCTTTCCAGGAGAAATTTGGATGATTTCTCCATCCCGGGTTATACGTGTTACTGTAAGGGTCATTCCTTCTGAAATCTCCCACAGCATTGACATCACCTATTGCTCCTCCACTTTTTTGCCCACCTTGCTCCTATTCATACCATCCACTCTCTTGGCCCACAACAGCTACATTCTGCACTTTCAAACTACTCATCTCCTTCCTCATAGACTCCATTTGTGCCTTCAGCATCGATACCTCATCCACAGCATGTATCCCCTGTCTTCTCGGAACTGTCCTAGGATTAGACCATTGAGCATCATTAGCTGCCATTTCATCCAGTAATTGAAAAGCTTCCTCTGGTAACCTATTCATAAATAACCCTCCTGATGAAACATCTAATAAGGATCTTGTCTGTGGTGTAACCCCAGAATAAAAGGTGGTCATCAAATGGTAAATTGCTATCTCATGGTGTGGACAACTTCTCAACAATCTTCTAAACCTTTCCCATGCTTCATGAAAGGGCTCCTCACTCATTTGACTAAAGCCTAATATACTATTTCTGATGTTCGCAGTCTTTATGGGAGGGAAGAATCTCATCAAAAATTTTTCTTGCAACTGATCCCATGATCTAATTGACTGTCTAGGTAGCATTTGCAGCCATTCACGAGCTTTTCCAATCAATGTAAAAGGGAACAGCTTTAATCTTACCGCGTCAGATGACACTCCAGGAATTTGAACCGTATCACTGACCTCTAAGAAGATGTCCAAATGTTGTGCAGGATCTTCAACATCTGAACCCGAAAACTGATTTCGCTGTACCATTCCGATGGTGGCTGGTTTAAGTTCAAATTGCACTCCCCTTGGCAGCACAATTGTCCTATTATCTTCATTCCATCTTGGTACTGCATAGTCCCTTATTGTCCTCTGTCTCGGGACCTCTTCTCTATAATTTCCCAGATTTTCATTTTGTGCCCTCGGCACTTGTTCGTTCTCGGGAGGAACTTCACACAATAGGAAGAGGATTTTCTTCCATATTATTATTTCTATTGGCTCTTATTCGTTGGTGTAAAGTCCTCTCGATTTCAGGATCGTAGGGTGCGATTTGTTCCTGTCTCAATCTGCTCATGCACCTTCAACAACCACCTGAAAGAATAAAAAATAAATAAAAATAAGATAAAATAAAATAAAAAAATATAAAAACACACACAAGTAATAATCAAAACTTAAACAAACGCCAGTCCCCGGCAACGGCGCCAAAAACTTGACACGACCTCAGCAAGTGTACAGAATCGACAAGTAATATAATGGAGTAAAATTAAGACTCCGAGTTATCGTACCCAAGGGACTGAATGCGCAAGTTATGAAAAATGGTTGTATGCTAAAGAACTCCCAATTATCGCAATGATTGAATTATGACTAAACTAGAACTAATAAATTAATCAACTACTATGATAATAAAGCAAAAACAAATTAAGATGACAGTAAAACTAGCAAAGATAAAAATAAATGAAAACAAGAAAAGATTTCAAATTATAAAAGCGTTGTTCAAGTTCACTCATCCACCCCTTACCCAAATACGAATAAAATCAATCTAAGAATCTTATATGAAAGAAAATCGGGATAACCCTCTTAACCCAAGCGTCCCATTCCGGAGCAAGCTATTCTAATCGCATAACGTCCCATTCCGGAGCAAGTCATACAACTAGCCTAATCACGGGTCTAAAATCCTAGGTTCAGTTTGCTTTCCCATTCCGGAGTCAAACATCCCAAAACCTAATTATTTCACTCATCACTCAAACCTTAAATCATAAAATCCTGTCCATTTAGATTCCCATTCCGGAGCAGTCTAAACACCACAGCAAACATGATAGAAAATTCTGAGAATAAAATACATTCATGGCATCCAATTAACAAATTCAATAACCAACATAGACATATGAAATAAATCATTCATCACATCTGGAAATTGAACTAAAAAACTAAATTCCATAAATAATCAATAAGAAGCAGCAAAATAAACCAATCTTTCATACATAAACTCAAAAGATGTTCATCATTCACATCATAGGTGTAGGAGATTCAGAGATCCCCCGAACAACTCAACGACTACTCACAATCCATTACAAAATCAAAAGAATAAAAGAAAGAATAAACCCTGAAATTCATTGAGAAAATCCCGGTTGAATTGCTCGTCCTTCAATCTTCTTCTTCAGATCTTCGATGGAGAAAATAAAACTAAAACTTCTGGAAAAACAAAGGACTAATAAACTCTTCAATTTAAACTATGAAACTAATGAAAATTACTCTCAATTACTAATTGAAAACCAAAGGACTAATTGAAAACTAAGAGTTTAGAACAGAATAATAACTTTGAAAAACTTAGCCGCAAAACAAAAACTAAAAACTAGCTAAAAATTTCGAAACCCTAGCCAAATAGAAAGCTACGAATTTATATTTCCAGAGGGGTCACGGTGACAATGGATTTGGTTGCCACCGTGAGCTATCAGGAATTCCAATTCTAACTCGCACAGGAGAATCCGATCGGCACAAGGGAAAACGCTAGGTCACGGTGGCAATGAATTTGGTTGCTACCGTGACCAACCTTCACTTTTGATTCTGCCTTGCTAAATTGACATGTCACGGTGACAATGAAGTTTGGTTGCCACCGTGAGGTCTTTAACCTTTGCATTCTGCCCACTTGATAATTATGTCATGGTCACAACCATTTTCATTGTGACCGTGACCCTGCGACTTGGCTGCTGCCTGCAATCTTCCTTATGTCACGGTCATAACTAGTTTCATTGTGACCGTGACCTCTTAAACAAAATCCTACAAAGGCATATAATTAAATCAAAATGCTTTCTAAAATGAATCAAAACTTCAATTTGGCTAAGATTAATAAAATTAACATAAAAGAAACATAACATAACATTAAACACAACTAAACACCCAAAAATCACAATAAAACACTATGAAAACTAAGCACTATATTGAAGTTATCAGTACAGAATCATCAGACCTGCCCACCGCTGCTCCCCCACTGCCTCGCCCCCCCACTGATTACGGGTAAGTATTTTTTACAGACATCAATGCATTCATTTTTTAATTTTGAACTTTTCTCTTTAATAAAAATTTGATGTCTCTTGCGTTCTTTTTATTGTATAAGATTTTTCATTTCACTGTTGTTTTTGATTTGATCTCCAGTGATTATCTCCAATTCCGAAGAGGAATAAAGAAGAGCAAAGAGAATGGCTCTTCTCTTTTCTTTCTGCGATCAGATCTTAATATAGCAAATCTTTAGCAAAAAAGGGTATGTTCCACTTCCACTTCCAGTTCCCATTTTCAGTTTAACGAAATGAAAGCTATCTTCGGTTTAGTAATCTTTATTTTTTCTTTGCGAAGCACAACAACACTCTGGATTTTCTTGTGACTTAACTATTTCTTTGCTTCTGTTCATGGGTCCTTTATTTATCTGCTGATTTGTGATTTCTTGTTCTTGAGTTGACTCTGTTCCTGTATTATTGACTGATGTGGAATATTGCTTGTTTCTGTTATATATTGCTTATGCTTGAACTAGTGTTTATGTAGTTCAGACCATCTACGCTTAATCTTTCAAAGTTTTTTTTTTTTTGAAAAGTATATTCACATTCCACCATACCAAAAGGCGATCAGATTCACTATTTGTTGTTAAGATAAATGGATCCGCTTTTCTTTCTCTAATCTGGCTCTTATAGAAGAGGAAAAAGGGCTCTCTTTTTTTATAATTTAATAAATATGTGGATTCAAATTCTTCAATTTAATAAATAAAGTACCCATATATTTATAATTTTCAATATCTGACCCTGTTTAATTTCTGTTTTACTTTTTTATTTTCCTATTTAACACAAGAACACGTAATAAAATTCTTCGTAATTATCCAATGTAATTTTTTTTAAAAAAAAAAAGAAACGAAGAAGAAATTTGTGTCGGAGAAGACTTTAGCATGTTGGATTCGGCCACTTGACAAGCTTAAACACAGGATTAAGATAACATTTGTTTTCAAGTAGCTCTAAAAATAGATGGCTCTGCTCTGTCAATAGCTAATATATTACTAAACTGCAAATCTACTTTGGAAAATGTATAATGTGGTTATGTAATTTGGGTTCTAATTTTGCAATTATGACAAATTATTGGGATAATTAATAATAAAAAGAAGAGCACTTAATTTTCTTCTCAACTGCCATGATGAAAAGGGTTTGATTAGTTTGACAAATTAAATAATTGCATGGTACTTGAATTAGAAGCTACCCTATTAGGTAGTAAGCCTAAAGCCTCTTCAATTTGTTTGGTGAATTTTATGTTTTAGAGAAACTAATTTTACTATCTAACTACCTCTCTATTAATTAGCTTGCTCTATTGCAATTTTGGCTATTTAATTTTTATTATTATATTTCTCTTCAATTGGTGGTTTACAGGGCAACCTAATTGGCTGACATCGAAATTTGAAATTGTCGTCCTACGTAAGTTACATTTATGCACAATTATTTTTTATACTAACATTGTTTGATGCATAAGTTTTTAGATGATGCATCCCGTCCTCCTACTATTATTATTTGATTTTAAAGTTTATTAATATATCAGCCCTTCAAAGGAGCAATCAAACTTATAATCAATACAACTTGATGCTACTAGAATATTAACATATCTGAATCTCTATCATAATTTTCTGAAAACATTTTAAGTGGTTATTATTATTATTATTATTATTATTATTATTATTATTATTATTATTATTATTATTATTATTATTATTATTATTATCATGGTTTTTTGATTTATATGTAAATTCATATTATTTTGATTCTATTTGTACGTGGAGGGAGTTTCGTGGAAGCTGGTTTTGATTCTATCTCTACGTGGAGGGGGTTTGGTGGAAGCTGGCTTTTTTAATTGGATTTCACCTTCCAAGGTCATGTATCTTTATCCATTTAATAGTACTATTATATCTTATTTCTGTCTACTCCGATGTAACTTAGCTCGTACACATTGATAACTTAAGTGTTTTTTGTTTTTGTTGCCTCTTGTTTTCCTAAACTGACTAGCTAGAATTTTAGTAGTGACTCTGCCTGAAAATTGCACCATTTTTGTGTTACATGTTGTTCAAGTTATTTTCAGAGATAAAATGCCATTAGAAAACATAATGATACTATTCGTATATATGTTTTCATTGATAGACAATTCACATTTATTTAATCCATAAATCTCATTATGAAATTATCTTATTTGAATAACAGTTTCGCAAGTATGAGTAATGTTGATAGATCTTGGATGTATAGGCGATTAATGCCAGATGGATTCATTAATCTCGAGTTTGCTGAGGGAGTTCAATCATTTATTGAATATGCAAGTTCGCAGCCTGCATATATGGATGGTCAAAAAATTAGATGTCCATGTAAAAAGTGCAAACACATCCGTTTTCTCCCTACTGATGAAGTGCATCTACATTTGTTGAAAAAAGGGTTTATTCCAAACTATTTTGAATGGACACGACACGGGGAGCCAATAATTTGCAGCACGTCTAGGGGTAATAAAGTATATTTATCAGTAAATATGGATGGGTCTGAAGGGGGATCTGGAATCGGACAAAATAATGTGGATGTGAACGAAAATCTTTACGCACAAATGGTTTATGATGCAATTGGTCATTGCTTTGAAGAAAATATGCAGAATGTAGAAGAGGAACCAAACCCAAATGCAAAAAGATTTTTTGACCTATTAGAGTCAGCTGACCAAGAATTATGGCCTAATTGTGAGAAAATGACTCAACTGTCTGCCATTGCTCGAATATTGAACATAAAGTCCGAAGGTCATATTTCCGAACGAAGTTTGGATTAAATTCTTGCATGGTACAATGATTCATTGCCTCCTGATCATAAAATGGTAGAGAATTTTTATGAAATGAAGAAGCTTATTCGGGGTCTTGGTTTGCTCGTTGAACGAATAGATTGTTGCAGGTTGGGATGTATGCTATTTTGGGGAGAGGATGTGGAATTACAAGAGTGCAAATACTGTAGTCAACCTAGGTTCAAACCGAGAAAGCGAACTAGTAAGCAGAAATTAGTTCCTTGGAAGTGGATGTACTATTTTCCACTAACTCCGAGACTCCAAAGACTGTATGCCTCTGATGTTACTGCATCTCACATGAGATGGCATAATGAACATGAATAGTATGATGGAAGTATGTGTTGGGTTTTTAAGCAGAATAATGCAAATTAAACGCAGCGGAAAAATAAAACCCGAAAAACAGGATCCATGTATTTCGATTGATTCAAATGGAAGTGATAAGATTTACTAACCTTTTCTGTGTGGGAAGCTGAATTAAACACCTTTAAATCGAACTGAAGACGTTGCCTTTAACACGAACGTCCTCTACTGGTATCCACACGCACGATCAAAATGAACCAAAGTTGCAGGAGTGCTAGCTCCCTTTAGATACGAATGGATTTTTATGGTTTTCTTCTTTCTCAAAGAAGAACAATGGTAGCTGTATTTTCTCTCTAGAAAATTAGCTAGAGTAAATCTTTCTTATTCTCAATAATAAGTTATGCTAGTTAGGGTATCCAATGTTGGTATCCTATGTTGGTATCCAATGTTGGTATCCAATGTTGGTATCCAATGTTTTTAACCACCTTAAAACTCTCATTCCTTTTGAAAAACGGAAATTGAGTTTTGATAAGAGTTAATAACAAGAGATAATAGCCCAATAGCCCAATAAAATCCATATTGTTCATTTTGGTCTTGGTGTGTGACCCAATAGGTTTATATTATGTTGGCAGTGGGCCTTATCCCATAATAAGCCCACAAGTCATAATTGGTCTCTAGCAAGACATTATGACTACCCAAATAATATAAATATCGTTAGTCCGATTTTAACCTGTCAATAGAACATGTTATTATCCTTTTGTCACACGATATCTTGTTCGAACATAAGTCATGGTCCATGTCAAACTTAAATTGTTCAAACATATAATTTCTCGATCACCAAGTAGACTGATAAAATCAAATGACATTGATCACACTATCAATTCATTTGAGCGCGGCCATGCATTTTATAGTCCTACTCATCGAGGGGCCCAATAGATATCTCTCTCATAAGAGGGACAAATTCCATCTTGATTATACATTTTCCTCTGCATAGTTCTCATTATGTCCAATCATATCCTTTATAATTATCCGATTAAAGATAACGTTTGATTATGTCAAAACATAATGTTCCTTATGTAGGAAACCATGATAACCTCAGGTCAAAGGATTCAATAACATATCTATTATAAGAACACTTATGACATTATCCCATGAAGTGATCTTATAGTGGGTCTATCCAGTACTTTGTTCTCTAACAAGTACGTATAGATTTGATTCATATCATCATATATAATCATCTCATGATTATCAATGCAAATCTATACTAGTCTTAATTTATCTTTATGCCCTTTATTGATAAATGACTAGGGACAACATGAATAACATTGTTATTCATAAACATTATAATAATGTAACATGCCAATAATATCAATGTGAAGAAAACCATTATATAAATGAAAATGTAATGATTACATCAATGTCCAAATGTTTGGCCTAGGGCATAACCACTAACAGTATGAGCCATCCATCAGATGCGCTCGCATGGAAACATTTCAATGACATCCATACTGAGTTTGCATCAGAAAGTCGAAATGTGAGGCTGGGATTATCGACAGATGGGTTTCAACCTTTTGGTCAATCCGGCCAACAATATTCATCATGGCCAATCATAATTACTCCATATAATTTACCTCCGTGGATGTGTGTGGATGAGGCATACATGTTCTTGACAGTGATTGTGCCAGGGCCTACAAATCCAAAGCATAAAATTGATGTTTTCTTGCAACCATTGATATCGGAATTGAATCATCTTTGGGAAGTTGGTGTTCAAACATATGATGTGTCCCTTAAGCAAAATTTTCAGATGAAGGCAGCTTTAATGTGGACTGTGAGTGATTTTCCTGCATATGCTATGTTGTCCGGATGGAGCACAGCGGGGAAATTGGCTTGTCCTTACTGTGGCAATGATTCTGATGCATTTTATCTTCCCAATGGAGGCAAGACATCTTGGTTTGATAATCATAGAAAATTTCTTCCTCCAGATCACCCATTTAGGCGCAATAAATAAAAATTCATTAAGAACAGGGTGGTACACACACCTCCTCCTCCTAATAAATCTGGTGAAGATATATTACGGGAGATTGATCAGTTAGGGCTTTTAAAAGTTACAGAATTTAAAAGTGAAGAGGTTAATAGGAGTATAAGTCAAAATTTTGGTTGGAGAAAACAGAGTATATTTTGGGATTTGCCATATTGGAAGACACTATTGATACGTCACAATCTAGATGTGATGCATATTGAAAAAAATATTTTCGACAATCTTTTTAACACAATTATGAACATTGAAGGGAGGACAAAGGACAATGTAAAATCGAGAGCTGATTTGAAAATTTTCTGTAGAAGAAGTGAGTTAGATAAAGATCCAAATATGGGGAAATATCCAAAAGCATGTTACACTCTGGACAAAAAGCAGAAGCAAATTCTTTGTGAATGGTTGAAAAGTCTAAAGTTTCCAGATGGATATGTTTCAAATCTGGCAAGGTGTGTTGATATGAGGAAGTTCAAATTATTTGGGATGAAAAGTGATGATTGTCATGTGTTTATGCAGAGGTTAATTCCAATTGCATTTCGGGAGCTCTTACCGAATAATGTTTGGGAAGCTATAACAGAATTAAGTTTGTTTTTCAAAAGTTTAACGGCCTCCGAAATACAGTTGTCCGATATGGAAAGGCTAGAAAGGGACATTCCAGTTATCTTGTGCAAATTGGAGGCTATTTTTCCACCTAGCTTCTTTGATTGCATGGAGCATCTACCTGTACATTTAGTACACGAGGCTATACTTGCTGGTCCTGTTCAATATCGATGGATGTATCCATTTGAGAGGTAATTTTAGTTCAAATTTGTCTAGAACTTTTAGAGATTTTATACCAACTTCTTGAATATAATTATCGTAATCGTAATATAGGAATTTGCATCACTTGAAGCAAAATGTCAAAAATAAGGCCAGGGTTGAAGGCTCCATATGCAATGCATATTTAGTAGAGGAAGCAAGTACATTTTGTTCCCATTATTTTGAGCCGCATGTGATAACTCGAGAAAGAAAAGTTCCTCGTAATGATGATGGGGGTGCGCGGATTGGTGATGATAACTTATCTATTTTCACATATCCTGGCTGACCACATGGACACTCAACAAGAAGAATGTTAATAGATAAAGAAATGGAGGCTGCCCATGGTTACTTTTTATTGAATTGCCAATAAATTCAATATTTTTTACAGTAAGTTTAAGTTATATTCGAAATTGTCCAAGTTCTTTTTATCAGGAAATAGAGTTTAATGCTGAGATAATCTACAATTTATGTAGTGAATACGAGGATTTATTGAGGGAGCTAATGCCAGAGAAATCACAGGATGACATCAATAAAGAAGTGGATAAAAACTTTCCACGTTGGTTTGCGAACTACGTAAGCTAGCAGAGTCAAATAAATTGAATGCTTTAAGAAATTAATGTTAAAATTACAACATATTATATGTATTGATACTATTTTTGGTTTCATGATGTAGGCTTCTGAAAATAGAATAGAAAACAGGCTCATATGTGATCTTGCAAAAGGGCCTTTGCGAACTGTTAAATCATATCCTGTCTACTTCGTGAATGGGTACAAATTTCATACAGAAAATTATGGACATAGCATGGCAACAGTAAATAGTGGGGTTTGCATACAGGGGGAAGTGATGGATTATTTTGGGAAAATTATTGAGATACTTGAAATTGAATATCCCGCATTGCCCATAAAACGGTGTGTGATGTTTAAGTGTGAGTGGTTTGATCCTACTCCTAGCGTCGGAACAAAAGTACATAGTCGATATAATCTCACAGAAATCAACCAGCGGAGAAGATTTAAACAATTTGAACCATTTGTGTTGGCAATGCAAGCGACCCAGGTGTATTATGTCCCTTATCCTAGCTTAAGAAGGGATAAGTCAGATTGGTTAGCAGTTGTCAAAGTAAAACAAAGATGTGTTTTTCACAGACAGGCAAAGGGCGATAGCAAAACAAATGAAAGTGAAGCATTTCAGGAAGAAGAAACGGATGTACATGAAATAAATGCATGTTTGGAGAATGAACTTTTAAATTATCCAAATAATGAATTTGTGGAAATTTTATCTGGAGAGGAGGAAGAATCTGTAGATGGGCAGAATTCTGAAGATGAGCCTGACTTTAATTCCGAATACTCAGAAACAGAGGATGATTTTGATGTGCAATTAAGTAATGATAGCAATTAATTTGTGTACGTGTTGAAAAATTCTAATAGTAAATGCTATGTGTACTATTAATTTACTGAAGTCACATCCTTTACTGCAATGAAATGGTAAATACATATCTATGTTGTGGGACTCTTGATCCATGAGATATTTGGTATTAATGTTCCTTGTTGTAAGCCCAGTGCAATAAACTAGTAATTTTCATATTAGAAGAGATTTTAAGCATCTATTGTTTAAGACTGACTGCATGTTTAATATGTTTTGGCATTTACAGTGACCACCAACTTTAAATATCATTGTAAAAAAAATAATAAAAAATAAAAGGTGAGCATGAGAAATCTGAAATAAAACTGTCAGTTTTACATTTTCTTTGAAAGTGTTTTTAGACTGTAGCTATTGTTGATTATGCATTCAAACTCTTTGGTTTGTTAATCAAAGTGTTTCAATCTCCTTGCCTTTCCATTCACACCTTGTCCATTAGTTAGTGTAATTTAATTTGTTCTTTGAACTGGTTGATTAGGAGATATATATTTGGATTTAGGTAAAAATGTATAAATTTAACAAGATTTTGTTGGCAGTGAGATAAGTGTGCAAAAGGCAACCTTGACATTGTAACTTGGAATTTTAAGGTCCATGTGATCTATACTTAAGAGATTAAATCATGGCTAACTACTGATGTCTGAAATATTGTTGCAATCACCAAACATGCTGCTAGAGGATGGCTTTTCTTTATGTCTCTAATTTCATTATATGCACTAATAGAAGAGTTTGACAGTATATTGTTTTATAATTGTAGGTTATCTTTCCAGCTATCGTAGAGAGATAGCTTCTTGTACTGGAGCTCTTCAAACATCAATTAGCCAGCATCTGTCCAAGGAAGAGGAGCAGGTACTTGTCCATGTTCTTAATTCTATGACAATTTCGCATATTTCTTATCATAATTTGAGCTTGTTTATTTGGATGAGTTGAATATTTAATTCAGTATCTAGGAAGAGGTAATGTATTCTACATTATGTGCGTTGCTATTTCAATTGTTCAGTTCAATGACATTAATTTTCTTTGGCAGCATATGAGTTCTGAGGTTTGTGAGTCCTAAGATCTTCAGTTAGCATGTTTGGAATTTATTGTTAGGACTGTGAGCTATTAACTCTACCTAAACAAATGGCTAGCATTATTTTTTTTTTTTTGCTAAAAAAGAAGAAATAGCAAGGTGAAATCTTATTTGGAGATAGTTTTATGGATCTTTATGTGTCCATGAGAGAGTCCCTACAGGACCCTTTCCCTGCTGCAGGTTATAGTAGATGCTATTGTAAGTTTGACCAGGGATTGTGATTAAGGCCAGTACTTGATTTTTTTTTCTGTTGTGTTCAAAAGTCAGAATAGAATTGTGTAGGCTGCCATGATATGATATTATTTATTTTTCACATGAAAATTCTGAGGGTAAAACACAATGGTTATTCTAAATGATCCAGACAATTCGATGTTTTAACCTTTTTAACAAAATTATCCTTATTAATACTGCTAGATTTAATTTCTTGTGTATTTATCAAATGGTGAAATGAACGTGGGTGTCCTTTAAAAGTTACATTAAGTAACACAATTAATGTTCCATATGCCTCTTCTTGCAACAGTCAGGGGGAGATTGATGTGTGAATAATAGCGTTGACTATGTTGTGCATAGGTTATTCATATTTTTTTCCTATTGAAAAATTCTAATGTCTTACAAACAGAGGATGTTTTCTTTGATTTTCAGGTTGAGAAAAATGCCACCCAAAAGGAAGAGGCCATTGCTGCCTCCTAGGCTCAGATTATCATTGACTGATAATGAAAATGTACAAGTGCACCCATCTTATGTTGTAGGGTCACATTCAGATCCTCACCAGCAGTGTGCAGAAGCATCACCTTCACCAACAGCCATCCCCGATGCCACTCCTAATCTAGCTAGCGGTTCAGCATCCAACAACCCAAATGTTTCTTCACAAGAAAATGTATCTACTCCAGCATCACACCTTGACTCTATGCCCACACATGTACCCGGTTCCGATGTCGAGGATGAAGAAGGAGGTCTTCAGCCTGGGGCGAAGGGAGTTGATGGAAGAATTTACATTAAGATCATCAATGACATGTAAGTTAAATTATTAAAATTTTTGTATTACAAGATAATAACACGAGTACATATTGATCGTATGGTAATGTAATATCAAAATTGATTTTAAATTGTTCATGTTAACAGGTTGATTCCATCAGGTGTTTGTTCAAGAAAGATTAGATCCAAGTTCAAAGAGAAGATCGAATTTGAGGGTTATGTATGGAAGAATCTCTCTTTGCAGACCAAAGATTTTTATTATCAGGAGTTTGAGGTATTCAAAATAAATTGCATTATTTCTTTCAAAATAACTGACTTCATACATTAAAGAAAATATTTATTGTACTCCACAACAATAATACTATTTTTTTTTTTTCAGAAAGAATTTTTGTGGGATTCAAAATTTGATGCTATTGTCTACGGAGTTTGGGAAAAGCGGGCCCGCTAACGATATAAACAATTTTTGTGTAACTTACATACTCGGGGTCTATGACCTACTTATATTTCTGAAGAAATTTGGAATCGTTGGCAGCAGTATTGGACAACTCCCGAGGCAATTGCAGTTTCAGAGAGAAATTCTGCAAACAGGCGGGGAGGCTCAGATGGTGAGAGTTTAGCTGTGCACACTGGAGGAACTTTGAGCCATCACGAGCATGCAGAAAATTTGGTAAGTATCTTAATTTTATTCATCAAATATATAATTTTTATGAATAATGATAGCTTTAATACACACGTCAGTTGATGTCATGCATTTTGTCTCAAGATTTTAATCACAATTTACAAGTAAAATAAGTATTGTCTATTTTGTGGCTGTATGATGATCGGCGTTTTGGAAATATATGAATATAGGATGAATATATTGTTGTGCCTTTGCCGGGGCTGTGGAAATTTCTATTTGCAGGTTTGGATAGTACAATTTACAAGCCGTTGTAATTTCGAAATTTATACCAAATGAATAGTAATCACGACAGTTATAGATCATTAATGTAAATGTTAAGAATGTGTAAAATGTGTAAAATGAATAAGTGCATAAAATGTTAAAGAGTTTTTGAAATATTATATCCATATCCAACTTTTCATGTTAGTTGCCTGTTTAATGTCTTCGCCTTATATACTTAATCTTTCAATACTCAAATTTTATCTTCTTAAAGTTCTACTTTGGTTGATTGCATGATTTTGCTTATTAAATTTTGCAAAGAAAACATATTGTTGTCTGCATTGAATTTGGAACACTTTCATTTGTATAAGTATGCTTATTTTATACACGAATTAGATTTTTCATTTGAACTAGTTTGATCTATTTGTTCAAATACTGATTAATAAGTAGTTTAGTTTCAGCCATATGCTTACTTGGAATATTATGTCAACTTAGTTATGTAATGTTGTGGTTGTTAACAATAGGGATTAGATTTCAATAATTGTTTTTAACATGCTTAACCAACATGTTCCTTAAATTGCTTCTTATGCAGGCAAAGTATTTGGGTAGGAAGCCTACATATCCTGAATTATTTATGCATACTCATACAAAGAAGCATGATGGGCAGACATTCGTCAATACCCGCTGCAGACAACTCAATGTATGTAAATTTTATACATCATTATTAATTATTTTAAAAAATTATAGCTAATTAATTGTAATTATTGTAATGGCAGGAGCAAATACAAGATACTCTCACTCAACAGCGGCAGAACTCTGAAAGTGTTGATGAGAGTCGTGTATTTCTCGAAGCAGTTGGTGGTAAGAATTCTCGTGGAAGGATTTTTGGTTTAGGGTCAATTGCAAATACTTGCCATTCAAAGTTATCTGCATCATCCATTCCTGCATGTAGTAAGCGGTGTGAGTCTTCTCAGAGAGTTGTAGTGTTAGAGACCACAGTCGCTATGTTGATGGATTCTTTAACTCAGTTAAAGAATCGGGTTGAAGATTTGGAAACACATCGTGATCCGCAGTCAGATCGGCCTCCTTCACCTCCACCTACGTAGCATTTGTAATATATCGTTATTTGTATAGAATTTATGTGACAGTTTTATCAGTTTTTACTTTACAGTGATGTTATACTGAATTTACTTTTGTGATGTTTTTCTGGATTTTTATTTTATAATATTATAATATATTTTTGGAATTTTAATTATTGTGTATTACAATTTGTATATGAGATTATATTATCTATAAGCATACATTATTAATATATACAGGATTTGAAATATATATTAATTTAAAAAATATTTTTTTTCATTGTAAATAGCAACAGAATTATACTTTCCGTTGCTAAAATTAGCAACGGAATTATTTTACCGTTGCTAATTTTAGCAACAGAATTAGTATTCTGTTGCTAGCATATTATATTTATCTAATAATATAAATCTTGTACTATTGAAAATAGCAACGGAAAATAAGTTCCGTTGCTAAATATAGCAACGGAAAACCATTTCCATTGCTAATAATTGATACGTGAATTATAATTAAATTCGAAAAATAGCAACGGAAAGAGTTTTTCGTTGCTAATTTTAGCAACAGAAATCGTTTTCCGTTGCTATTTAGCAACGGAAAACTATTTCCGTTGCTACGTGAATTACAATTATTTTAATAAAATTCGAAAAATAGCAACGGAAATTATTTTCCGTTGCTAAAATAGCAACGAAAACTTTTTTTCGTTGCTAAAAATAGCAACGGAAATTTATTTCCGTTGCTATTTTTAGCAACGGAAAAATATTTCCGTTGCTAAAATAGCAATGGAAACTTTTTTCCGTTGCTAAAAATAGCAACGGAAATTTATTTCCGTTGCTATTTTTAGCAACGGAAAAATATTTCCGTTGCTATTTTTAGCAACAGATATATTTCTGTTGCTATTTCGGTTGCTAAATTAGCAATGGAATTCCATTCCGTTGCTAAATTTAGCGTCGGCCGAAATAGCAATGGATTTTTCCGTTGCTATTTTTCGTTGCTAATTTTTAATAGCAACGGAAAATCAACAAATTCCGTTGCTATTTTCCGTTGCTATTTCGCAAATTTCTTGTAGTTTTATGTATGTAATGAAACATTTTCACCCTTGTTGTTCCATCCATTTTGCCAAATCAGGAGCAAATTCCACTGTTGCATCCCAGTCGATGGTTTTGGGGGGAATGATAATTGTCTTTACGGTTTTGGAAGGAGATTCAACGGGTTTTATTCTTTTGGGTGATTCGATCTTTGAAGGTTTACGGTTTGTTTTGGTTTTGAATCGCGCCATGGGTTGAGAGAATAAGGTTTACAAATACAAATTACAGAGATTTGGAGAAGAAGGACCAAAGAGGGAAGACGAAAAGAGGAATAATGGTTGAAGAGAGAGATCAAAAAGAGAGAAAACAAACCCTTTTGATTTATGAGAACAGACATGATAGGACAGCTCATTTAAGAGCAGTTTCCCTTCCTAAGGAGATAAACATGAATTTTTTCAAAAAGATACAACTGTTCCCATTCTTTTTACTAAAAATTTGCATAAACACACAGGATAAAATGCATGAATTGGATTTTAAGAGGGAAAAAATTTTCTTAAATAAAATAAAATTTTCTTTTTGTCCCTGATAAATTAAAATTAAAGAAAGATAATATAAAGGACTATTTTATCTTTTCATGACCTTTTAAAAAACTGAAAACACAAAAATCAAATCAACAGGTATCACAATAGGTCAGATAACATTGGAAAAAGTCATATAACTCAAGAAAACAAATTAGAACACGTAGTTTTTCTATCTTAATAGAGAACATAACAGAACAAGTTAAAAAAAAATATAAGTATATTTTTAAGTGAATAGAACAGGAAGTTACCTCATTAGAGAACTTACTCTACAGCAGTACCCATGCCCAACTTTCTTCTAATTTGGCAAAATTGATCTTCTTTTAGAGGTTTGGTGAAGATATCAGCTAGCTATTATTCTGTTGGAACGAACTCTAGCACAATATCACCACGTTGAACATGATCTCTGATGAAGTGGTGTCTGATTTCTATGTGTTTTGTTCTAGAATGCATAATTGGATTCTTTGTAAGATTGATTGCACTGGTGTTGTCACATAAGATAGGAACTTGATCAAACTCAATTCCATAATCCTTTAATTATTGCCTGATCCATAGAACTTATGCAATACTTCCTCCAGTTGCAATGTATTATGCTTCTACTGTAGATAGAGCCACTGAATTTTGTTTTCTGCTGGAATATGTAATTAGAGAATTACCCAGAAAGTGACATGCACCAGAAGTGGTCTTTCTGTCAATTCTGCATCCAGCATAGTCTGCATCAGAATATCCAATTAGATCAAGAGAACCATTCTTTAAGTACCATAACCCCAATTCTGGAGTTCCAAAAGACACATACTAAAGTGAATATCTGGTCTGCTTGCTGTCAAGTAGAGCAATAATCCGATCATGCCTCTATACATTTTCTCATCAACACTCTTGCCTTTCTCATCCTTTTCTAGTTTGATTGAGGGATCATAGGTGTACTGTCAGACTTGGCTTCTGTCATTTTGAACTTCTTAATAAGCTCCTTTGTATACTTCACTTGACTTATGAAAATTCCACTTTTGCATTGTTTAATTTGCAATCCCAAAAAGAACACGAGCTCTCCCATTAAACTCATTTCAAATTCCTGCTTCATGATAGACTTAAAATCTTTACACGGAGAAATATTAGTAGAACCAAAAATAATGTCATCAATATAGATTTGTACTAATAAGATATGAGATGAATCATACTTTGTAAAAAGTGTATTGTCAACTTTTCCTCTGTTGAAACCGTGAGCAAGAAGAAAATAACTCAATCTTTCATACTAAGCTCTAGGAGCTTGTTTCAAACCATATAAAGCCTTTTTGAGTTTGCAAACATATTCGGGATGATCTGGATTTTCAAAACCAGGAGGTTGAGCTACATAGACTTCTTCATTTAAGAAACCATTTAAAAAAGCACTTTTCACATTCATTTGATAAAGTTTGAAATTCTTAAAACATGCATATGCACACAAAATTCTAGTTGCTTATAATCTAGCTAAAGGTGCAAAACTTTCATCGAAATCAATACCTTCTTCTTGATTGTAGCCTTGAGCAACTAGTCTTACTTTATTTCTCACTACATTTCCTTGTTCATCAAGCTTGTTTCTAAAAACCCATTTAGTACCAATAATAGAATAATTTGAAGGTTTGGGAACTAGATACAAAACTTTATTTCTCTCAAACTGATTTAATTCTATCCAATTTTCATCATTTTGAGCATCAATAAAATTTTTGGGTTCTAGTTGAGAAACAAAAGCTACATTACCACAGTATTCGCGCATTGCTCTTTTGGTCATTGCTCTTTCTAATGGTTCTGTCAGGATGTTTTCTTTTGGGCGATATTTGTGAAACTTCCAGTCCTTAGGCAATTCTTGCTGGTTGTTCCATATTCTATTGATCTGCTAATCTTTCCATTGATTGTTCTGTCTGGTTTTCTTGATATTGATCTGCTTGCCTTTCTGCTGGATGATTTTCTTCTAATTGACCAGACGAGTTTCCAAATCTGTCATCCTGATCTGCTTGCTGATCTGATGACTTTTTTGTTTGACCTTTCTCTCCGGACTTTTTGTTCATTTCAATCACTTCTTCATCTGTATCAACATCAGAAAAACTCCTTTCTCTAGTGTAGATGTTAGCATAATCAAATTTCATATTTTTAGATTCTTCTACTACTAAGATTCTTCTATTAAAAACTCTATATGCTTTGCTATTTAAAGACAAACCACGAAAAATACCTTCATTAGATTTTGCATCAAATTTACCTTGATTACTCTTATCATTAAAAATAAAGCACTTACAGCCAAATGGTTGAAAGTAACTGATGTTTGGCTTTCTGTTCTTCCAAAGCTTATATGGAGTCTTGTTTAGAACTAATCTGACAAGAATTTTATTCAGGATATAACAAGTAGTACTTTCTGCTTCTGCCCAAAAGTACTTTGGAATATTATTTTCATTGATCATTGTTCTGGCTATCTCCTGAAGCGTTCTGTTCTTCCTTTCAAAACTGTTGCAAGACTACACCATTCTGTTGAGGTGTTCTATCAACTGAAAAGCTATGATGAATTCCAAAACTGTTGCAATACTCCTCAAATCTTGGATTTTCAAATTCTCCTCCATGATCACTCCTTATACTTGTGATCATATACCCTTTCTCATTTTGTAATTTCTTGCTCAATTTTTCAAATGCCTTGAATGCTTCACTTTTGTGAGCAAGAAATAACGTCTAAGTATACCTTATATAATCATCCACGATAACAAATACATAAACTTTTCCACCAATACTTACAGGACTTATTGGTCCAAACAAATCTAAGTACAAAAGCTCCAATGCTTTGTTGGATGAAATTTCACCTTTTAGCTTGTGGGAAGTTCTAGTCTGTTTTCCTAATTGACATGCCTTATAAACATAATTTCTCTCAAAATTCATCTTTGGCAGCCCTTTTACGAGATTTTTCCTAGCTAGCTTTTCAATGGTATGAATACTAGCGTGCCCAAGTTTCTTGTGCCAAAGTACACTTAAATTTTCTTGTGTTATCAAGCACTTTAAATCACTTTCTTGAAACTCTTCTATATTGACTTGATAAATGTTTCCAGATCTGTGCCCTGTTAGAACTGACTGATTTGTTCCAACATCTTCTACTCTGCAGTGATCCTTTTAAAAAATCACTCTTCTATTTCTATAACAGATTTGGCTGATACTCAATAAGTTGAACTTTAATCCATCAATGAGTGAGACATCTTTTATCTTTGGATTTAAACCAATAGTTCCTATTCCAATGATTTTTCCTTTTTTGTTATCAGCAAAACTAACTTTTCCACCATCTCTCATGGTTAATTTTGAAAACTTTGATCTGTTCCCAATCATGTGGCTAGAGCATCCACTATCCAAGTACCATTTTTCTGATTTGGAGCTCATAAGGCAGATCTACAAGGAAATTATATAGATTTAGGTACCAATCTTTCTTGGGTCCTTGTGGGTTAGCAACAACATGCATATTATTTTTGACAACCCATATCTGTTTTCCAGAACTAGCACTTTTCTTATAATAGCAAAATTTAAACATATGCCCTTTTTTGCTGCAATAAAAATAGGTGACAGAATTGCTAGAGAAATTATTCATATAATAATAATTATTATATTCCTTTTTATGAACATGCTTCTTTTTATAATTAAAGCTTAGATGTGCTAGCATGCAACATTTTATCTTCTTTTTCAACACATGAACAAACTTTCTTTCCTTTACATTTTTCTTACAATGCCATGTATTTCTTTTTTAAATCTGAAAGTTCATTTTTCACATCAATTTCTTTCTGTTTTAGTTGCTCTAATTCTTGTCTTAATGCATCATGCTGTTTTCTTAATGCAATGTGATTCGTTTTAAGCATACGATATTTATGATGCACTTTTTAAAAGCATATCAACATGTTTTCATATTCATTTCCATTTGCATCAGAACTAGAGTCAGAGTCAGAAAACGTTACCTCATTTATGTCATCTTTATTTTCTATTTGACTCTTGTTCTATTCATCTGCAATATGATTTTCTTGATCTGTTTTAGCAGAGATGTGTTGTTCCTCATGATCAGAAATTGCCATTAATCTAGTTGTGACGCGCACCGGATCCCCGCGGCCGCCCTTATGACCGCCAGCTTGAGGGCGATCGGGCAATTGCGGGTCCGTTGAAAGCTTGCAATAAATCGCAAGTGCGTCTATGTTGGGCAACAAGGATGTTTCATGGAGTCGCCATCCAATAGAACATTGGGAAAGTTTCTCTCGCCTCGGAGAGCCTAAGACTGCGCTTAGTATCCATTTTGAGCCAACCAGAGGGGTCTTGGAGGGTTAACCTCTCGCCCTAAGGAGCCTAGGATTAAACACTAAAGTCTCGTGACACAAGAGGTGTCTTGGAGGGTAAACCTCTCGCCTCTTTGAGCCCAAAGACCAGAGCTGGGTTCGGGATTTCTCATCTATTTCTACCTCGATTATTTTATGATCAAATTTTAATTATCATTGATTCGCTCTCTCTCCATACGATGCAATTGAATTGAAAAGGCGCATTTTATTCACGCATTTAAAACAATAGATAAATAAATGAATAAAAGAATAAGACATTAAATCAAATAAATTACAATAATACTAGGAGCAGAATACAACTCCCATTTATAAATGTGCTATACATGCATAAAACGGGTTATTCGTTTACTTTGAGGACTTTGGTCCAGCATGTGTTCATTATGGAAAACGGTTTTTATGTGATGGTTTTATTGGGTAAAATAGGACATTGGTCCAGTTTTATTTAGCAAACATTCTTTTAGTAGAAAACATTTATGTGGTGGTTCCTTTTAAGAGCGGTCGAAAATCATATTATTATTACAGACCACAATAAAGAAAATAGAATGAAATAAAAATTACATATTTCTAAATAAATAAATCCTAAACTACTTTTCTCGACTGTGCTCCTTGGACAAGTCATACCGCTCGCGGTGACAGTCATAAGAGGAAATAATATTAATCAACAATAAATAAATAAATAATTGAATAAAATAAATTGAAAGAGATACTTAAGATTAATAATTGATTAAATTAAATGATAAATAAAACGATAAGTGAATAATTAATTAAATAGATGAAATAATGGATGTGCAATATTAATGATAATTATAATAATGAAACAATAAAATGCTACTAACAATAATTATATCAATGATGGTGAAAAATAGCAATATAAAATATAAAATGATATAAATAATAATATGAACCAAATAATAATAGTGATAATAATATTAACAACAATTATAACAATAATCAATAATCATAATAATAATAAAACATAAAATTAAATAATAATAATCACAAATCAATTAAATAATAATATACATAAAATTAACACAAATTAGACAATAATAATATTAATGATAATAATAATAATAAATAATAAATATATTAATAATAATAATATTAATATAATATAACAGAAAATTAAATAAATAATAAAATAATAAAAAACAGAATATTAATATATATATAATTATATATAAATAATAATAAATAATTAATAATAATATTATAAAATGAGAGAGAGAGAGAGAGTAGTCACCGGAGGGCCGCCGGAGCTTCGCCGGAGCGGCGGTTGACAACACCTCCCTCACCACCTTGTAGATCGCATCGTCGGGAGTCCCCGGTGGCCACGAGCCGGAATGTCGCCGGATCTGGCCGGAAATCACGTCAGAGCGTCCTTGCCTCACTTCCGCCGTTCTCCTCCGATTTGATCTTCCCCGGCGAGTGGCGGTGGTGGCCGACCACAGGAAGATGCGCCCTGACGCCCTGAGGGCAGCGCCGCCGCGCGTGGCCTCCCTCTCTGCTGCAGGTGGCCGGCGCTGCCTCTCCTTCTTCTTCCTCTTTTCTCCTTTGCGTCGTCTATGTTCCTCCATGCCGGCGCTGATGGCTGATCAGAGACCGCCTTTCGGTGCGTCGGGGTCTGCTCTCCACCGTGGCGGAGCGCGTGCGGCGATCGGTGGCCGGAGCTGGCCGGCGGAGGCGATGCCTCCTTCCCCTTTCTTTCTTCCTTTATCCCTCTCCGGTGACCTGCGTTTCCCGTTGGCTGTCCCTCACCTGGCCTTGCTCTCTCTTTCCTTTCTCTTTCTTTTCCTTTCTTTTTCCTTTCTTTTTCCTTTTCTCTCTCTCTCTTGGCCCTTTTTTCCTTGATCTGCCGAGCCCCCCCTCTTTTTTACTCATCTCATTCTTTTTATACCCCATATTTAGGGTTAAGGGGTCACAATGGTAATTCCTCCATAATTCCCTCCTTTTCTTCTTTTTAATTAATCTAACTTAATTCAAATAACACACATTAATTAATTAATTTAAACATTACATACTAATTAAACATTACACATTAATATAATTAATCCACTTAATATATAATTTATCTAATTAATTAAACATTTAATCCATTTAAATTATCACACACATATATATATATATATATATATATATATATATATATATATATATATATATATATATATATATATATATATATATATATATATATATATATATATATATATATTTATCTAATTAATTATACACTTTAAACTTTAATTATACATGCACTTTAATCACACAATAATATTAATTACTCAAGTAACTAACTACATTAACTAATTAATTTTTAATTTCACACACATATTTATTATATATTATTTTTTTCCATTTTTTTCGGAGGGAATAATCAAGGATCAAAAAATTCACCATTTTCATTTTATGCCGGACTCGGGACCCGGTGTCTACAGTTGCCCCCAATTTTGGAGAAACTAGTGCATAGACACCTAGGTGAGCCAAAATTCAAAGAGGAAGAGAGAAGGGATTACATACCTGTGGCGGAGACCTTGCCTTCTTGCCGAGAATCGGATAAAGAGATGCCTCCTCAGAGGGTTTCGAGATTTGCCTCCTCAAAGGACTTTGGGATTTTGCCTCCTCATAGGACTTTGAGATTTGCCTCCTCAGAGGGCTTCGAGATTTTCCTCCTCATAGGACTTCAAAATTTGCCTCCTCAAAGGACTTTGAGGTTTTGCCTCCTCAGAGGACTTGGAGAATTTGCCTCCTCAGAGGACTTTGAGGTTTTGCCTCCTCAGAAGACTTGGAGAATTTGCCTCCTCAGAGGACTTTGAGGTTTTGCCTCCTTAGAGGACTTGGAGAATTTGCCTCCTCAGAGGACTTTGAGAATTTGCCTCCTCAGATGACTTTGGGGTTTTGCCTCCTCAGATGACTTTGGGGTTTTGCCTCCTCAGAGGACTAGGGGAATTTGCCTCCTCAGAGGACTTTGTGGTTTACCTCCTCAGAGGTCTTCAAGATTTGCCTCCTCAGAGGTCTTTAAGATTTGCCTCCTCAGAGGACTTTGAGATTTTGCCTCCTCAGAGGACTCAGAGAATTTGCCTCCTCAGAGGACTTTGAGATTTTGCCTCCTCAGAGGACTTCGAGATCCTGCCTCCTCAGAGGACTTGGAGAATTTGCTTCCTCAGAGGACTTTGAGATTTTGCCTCCTCAGAGGACTTAGAGATTTGATTGTTCCCCCTGGGAGGTCTTGGGATGAGAATTGCCCCCTGAGAGGTCTTGGGTTGATTGTCTTGATTGATGGATGGAATGATGTCGTCACTCGGTTTCTACCGGTGTCCGCATCGAGTCTCTTTTTCTGTAAGACTTAGAAAGGCAAATATGCAGGAAAAATTCATGAGCATGCATGTGTATGCATGTATATGCAGCAATGCAGTATAAAAAATTCGTCTAAGTGGGTTGGAGGCCACAGCCGATTTGATTGTAATTTGCAGTAAGATCAGTGCCTTCTGGAATTGCCTTTGAATTTCATGCTCTTTGGGGATCATGAGGTTCTCGTCTGAAACCTGTAGTCATTATTTTAAGGTAGTGCATCCCTCGTGGATTTTCACACTAGCTTTTCTTAGCGGGGAATGCGTCCTTTCGGATTTTCACATGACCCTGTGCCTTATTTTTGCCTGGAATGGACCCAACCCAATCCAGTAGCTTTTTCTTTTTTTTTTGTTTTTTAGGACAGACTGCCTGTTTTTAGGTTTTCACCCTGTCCTTTGGCCTAACTTTTTCTTAGAGCGCCAATTATGGTTTTCATCTCTAACGGCCATTTTTTCCTTTTTTCTTTTTCTTTTTCGTTTTTTCTTTTTTTGTACATCAGATGAACTATTCTGGTTACATCAATACCATTGCATAAATGCACATATTTCAATTTGATTTCATAATATATGATCATTTTTTGGCATTAATCTCAAGATACAAAACCTCATCCAATCTCGGGATGGATCTTGAAAGCATCAAACTCCTGTTATCAATCTGCTCTCTTTTGTATTCTCATGATTGAATATTTTCTCTCTGCTCTCATTTAATCTTTTGAATGCAAATTCTAGAAGCAACGTCGGAGACGAGACTTAACTCGAATGCATGAATGCACTCATGGCTTCTCACTTGAAGCTCAAGAAACACCATAGGCCTCTTCTTACGTACCAAACCTTACTAGAAGGTCATCTCCGCTAATTGGATAAGACTGAACCCAGAATCAAAAGGTCTTACTCTAGTTTTAATGTTAGGCTTGGGTAGATGGCTGTCAAAGAAAGATCAGGTCGCTAGAGAAAAATGGCTGTGATATTTTCTCAACTGATGGATGAACCGTTCTCGGCTCAAAAGTATTATTGAATTTGGACTCGATAACATTCTAGCTCCTTGAGATCAGAAGGGCAATCATTGAAACTAGTCAATTGGTCACCATTTTGAGCTCTCTTTTTTATTCTTCTTTTTTTTCTTTTCTTTGCTTCTTTTTCTTTAATTTTTCATTCATTTTTTCTTTTTGGATTTTTCATTTTTCTTTTTCTTTTTCTTCTTTTTGCTTTCACTTCTCTTTTTTTTTTTTTTAGCTCATGCCTTTCATGCATGACTAAACCCTCTTTCCAAAGTCTGAACTTGCTCTTATCAAGGCAATTTTTTAATAGTCCATAGAATTGTTCAAATGTACATCCATCAGTTTTAGAGCGGTCACTCTTCTAAGGGGAAGCCAAAATCATTTTAGATGAGGGGATAGTTTTAATGTGTATGACAACAAAATTGGTACGCATTCAGCATACCTGTATAAAGGCTCAATGGGCTAGCAAGCGATTGCAGAACAAGGGTAGAAAATAGTCATTTAGAGAGCTATACAAAGAAAATATTGCCTAAATCATTTTTCAGGTTATGTCTTATCCAGAGATCGCTTCGACGGGTAATCAGAAAGGTTCTAGTGCTCTTAGTGAGTTTTCATCCAATCTCCTAATTGCAACTAGTTTTTCTTTTTTATTATTTTTATTTTCTCTCTGAATCTCTCTCTCTTCAGGAGTTATATCAGATGCCATCAAGATTTTCTTTGGATTTTCCAAAGTCCCAAGATTAAATGCAGTAGTATTAATTGAATTAATGTCAAAATGAATGAATGTATCATGATCATAAAAAATGAAATCATTAGAAATAATATACAAATACGCAACAATATAATTAAAATGACTAATATCGCATATGCCATTATTTGAAAAGCTCAAATATAAAGACATCTTGTAGCAAAGCAGGCACTACAACTAATGTCTTTCATCTGCCATCGGCTTTTATTTCCCCTCTTCTCTAGGCCAGAATTTTTTCTTACTTTTTTTTTCTTCGCTTCTTTTTCTTTCATCACAAAATCATTGTTAGGATTAAGAACCCTTGCCCTTCTTGGCTCAAAAGGTACAGCTTCATTTTCATTGATAGGTTGACGAGCGGCCACTCCAGCGAAGTGAGCCTCCTCACCAGCAGGCGATTCAACTTGCCCCCGAGGAGGGACTGCTGGTACTTGTGGAGCAGGGGGTGAGTAATTCTTTCGGCCATAGCCCATCATATCTAGTATTCTTCGTTCAAATTCATCCAACCTCCGGGCAAGGTCTTGAGTTGTTAGGTTTACAGTTTCGTCCGCTATGAAGGATAAAGTACTAGATGTAGAGAGTGGCTCAGGATCCCAATCGAGCACTAATTCGAGCGATCCCAAAGGGCGAGTCCTTTCTTACTAATCAACCGTCAGAACCTCTAGTCCACTTGGACGAATCTATGATGGCTGAAAATTCAAATTGTTAAAATGATGCGTGTATGGCAATATACAATGCATGATCGTGAATTGTGCAGATGGAGTGAAAAAATCAATAAATTATAATTATGCGATGCAATGCATGAAAAAGTTATATACATGATGGTATATGCACATGAAAAATAATATGTAGGCAAAAGGATATATACACAATATGAAATGTATTTTTTATTTTTTATATTTTATATATTTATATATATTTATTTTTTTTATTAATTTATTTTTTTTTACATGAATGACATGTGATGTATGTGCATGTTGTGCAGCATTCACAGCCACATGCAAGCAGGTAGATCCTTCCAACCTTATTTCTCCCACACACGGGGTCGTGCGGTCTCTTTCCTAGGTAGGCTTTATCCAAGGGTTAACAGGGAACCCAATGGACGCGTATAGTGCACGGTGAGAAGCCGGCAGCATAACAACTCTTAATTTAAAGCACACGCGCATTGATGTTTGGCCATTATATATTTAAACAATTCGATTAAATCAAGATGAGCCCATCGGGGCATGAAAGCCTTTGATGAAAATCATCTGATTCAATTGATTTTGTTCAATATATGATGGCCCAAATAGCAAGCACGATATTATGGTACATGTCACCTAGTGGAGGTTTCTATTGCCATTACATGGGCTTCGGTAAAAAGGTGGTGTTATTTTAGGGCTACCCAAGCATGATCCCTGCCGATGGGTCTAGCTCATCGCGAGCTTAACGACCGATCAGGTCACCATTTTATATACCACGATGGTACGAGGCTTGGGCTGGTGATTATCCTTAACACTTCCCTAAATTGAGTGAAAATGAGGTTATGCTTCAGGAACGCACCGGGGCTAATAGAGGGACCAAACTAGCATATTCTAAAACTCTAATGAGATGTAATGCAAATGAGAGAAAGCGAATTTATGAATTAAATTTTAACCATAAATGTTAAACGAGGTATTTTCAAATTGAAATCTCAAACCATATCGTCCCCAGTGGAGTCGCCACTGTGACGCGCGCCGGATCCCCGCGGCCGCCCTTTTAACCGCCCGCTCGAGGGCGATCGGGCAATTGTGGGTCCATTGACAGCTTGCAATAAATCGCAAGTGCGTCTATGTTGGGCAACAAGGAGGTTTCATGGAGTCGCCATCCAATAGAACATTGGAAAAGTTTCTCTCGCCTCGGAGAGCCTAAGACTGGGCTTAGTATCCATTTTAGGCCAACCAGAGGGGTCTTGGAGGGTTAACCTCTCGCCCTAAGGAGTCTAGGATTAACGCTAAAGTCTCGTGACACAAGAGGTGTCTTGGAGGGTAAACCTCTCGCCTCTTTGAGCCCAAAGACTAGAGCTGGGTTCGGGATTTCTCATCTATTTCTACCTCGATTATTTTATGATCAAATTTTAATTATCATTGATTCGCTCTCTCTCCACACGATGCAATTGAATTGAAAAGGCGCATTTTATTCACGCATTTAAAACAACAGATAAATAAATGAATAAAAGAATAAGACATTAAATCAAATAAATTACAATAATACTAGGAGCGGAATACAACTCCCATTTATAAATGTGCTATACATGCATAAAACGGGTTATTCGTTTACTTTGAGGACTTTGGTCCCGCATGTGTTCATTATGGAAAACGATTTTTATGTGATGGTTTTATTGGGTAAAATAGGACATTGGTCCAGTTTTATTTAGCAAACATTCTTTTAGTAGAAAACATTTATGTGGTGGTTTCTTTTAAGAGCGGTCGAAAATCATTTTATTATTACAGACCACAAATAAATAAAATAAAATGAAATAAAAATTACATATTTCTAAATAAATAAATCCTAAACTACTTTTCTCGACTGTGCTCCTTGGACAAGTCATACCGCTCGCGGTGACAGTCATAAGAGGAAATAATATTAATCAACAATAAATAAATAAATAATTGAATAAAATAAATTGAAAGAGATACTTAAGATTAATAATTGATTAAATTAAATGATAAATAAAACGATAAGTGAATAATTAATTAAATAGATGAAATAATGGATGTGCAATATTAATGATAATTATAATAATGAAATAATAAAATGCTACTAACAATAATTATATCAATGATGGTGAAAAATAGCAATATAAAATATAAAATGATATAAATAATAATATGAACCAAATAATAATAGTGATAATAATATTAACAACAATTATAACAATAATCAATAATCATAATAATAATAAAACATAAAATTAAATAATAATAATCACAAATCAATTAAATAATAATATACATAAAATTAACACAAATTAGACAATAATAATATTAATGATAATAATAATAATAAATAATAAATATATTAATAATAATAATATTAATATAATATAACAGAAAATTAAATAAATAATAAAATAATAAAAAACATAATATTAATATATATATAATTATATATAAATAATAATAATAAATAATAAATAATAATAATATAAAATGAGAGAGAGAGAGAGTAGTCACCGGAGGGCCGCCGGAGCGGCGGTTGACGACACCTCCCTCACCACCTCGTAGATCGCATCGTCGGGAGTCCAGCGCCGGTGGCCACGCGCCGGAATGTCGCCGGATCTGGCTGGAAATCGCGTCGAAGCGTCCTTGCCTCACTTCCGCCGTTCTCCTCCGATCCGATCTTCCCCGGCGAGTGGCGGTGGTGGCCGACCACTGGAAGATGCGCCCTGACGCCCTGAGGGCAGCGCCGCCGCGCGTGGCCTCCCTCTCCGCTGCAGGTGGCCGGCGCTACCTCTCCTTCTTCTTCCTCTTTTCTCCTTTGCGTCGTCTCTGTTCCTCCTCGCCGGCACTGATGGCTGATCGGAGACCGCCTTTCGGTGCGTCGGGGTCTGCTCTCCACCATAGCGGAGCGCGTGCGGCGATCGGTGGCCAGAGCTGGCCGGCGGAGGCGACGCCTCCTTCCCCTTTCTTTCTTCCTTTTTCCCTCTCCGGCGACCTGCGTTTCCCGTTGGCTGTCCCTCACCTGGCCTTGCTCTCTCTTTCCTTTCTCTTTCTTTTCCTTTCTTTTTCCTTTCTTTTTCCTTTTCTCTCTCTCTCTTGGCCCTTTTTTCCTTGATCTGCCAAGCCCCCCCCCTCTTTTTTACTCATCTCATTCTTTTTATACCCTATATTTAGGGTTAAGGGGTCACAATGGTAATTTCCTCCATAATTCCCTCCTTTTCTTCTTTTTAATTAATCTAACTTAATTCAAATAACACACATTAATTAATTAATTTAAACATTACATATTAATTAAACATTACACATTAATATAATTAATCCACTTAATATATAATTTATCTAATTAATTAAACATTTAATCCATTTAAATTATCACATATATATATATATATATATATATATATATATATATATATATATATATATATATATATATATATATATATATATCTAATTAATTATACACTTTAAACTTTAATCATACATGCACTTTAATCACACAATAATATTAATTACTCAAGTAACTAACTACATTAACTAATTAATTTTTAATTTCACACACATATTTATTATATATTATTTTTTTCCATTTTTTTTGGAGGGAATAATCAAGGATCAAAAAAATCACCATTTTCATTTTATGCCGGACTCGGGACCCGGTGTCTACACTAGCTTTATCTGAATCCCCATCTGATTCTTCTGCACTGTTGCTGGAATCTTTACTATTACTTCATGTAACCTTCATTACCTTCTTCTTGTACCCTTTTTTCCTTTTTCTTCAAATTTGGACATTTAGATTAGATATGTCTAGGATTTTTACACTCATAGCATACAATATCTCTAGCAGATATGGAACTGCTATTTGCTTTCTGGTGAGAGTATTTTTGCTGCTGCCTCTTGTTGAATTTCTTACCTTATCGATACAGCTTCTTAAATTTCTTTGTAATAAGTGCCATTTCATCATCACCAGTGGAGTAGTCACTTCCATACTCAGTTGTGAGAGCAAGAGACTTTAATTTCCTTTCTTTCTCTTTTTTAGCATCTTGTGACTTAATGTAAAGCTCATGAGAAATAAGTGAGCCACAAACAATATTAAAATTAAGAGTACTAGGATCTTTATCTAATAAAATTGAAGCTTTAGCTTCCCATCTAGGAGTTAGACCCGTAATAAGTTTAGCAATTTTATTTTCTTCAATAAGTTTGTGACCGAGAGCTTTAATTTCATTTGTTAACTTAAGATACCTGTTTATTACCTCAGCCACAGTCTCTTTTGGGTTCATTTTGAAGGCTTCATAATCCACCCTAAGCACATGTAGTCTGGATCCCTTTACTTTATGGGTTCCATCATATGTGGCTTTAAGCTTGTCCCAAATTTCTTTTGCTGTATCACAACCAGAGACTCTATTAAATTCATTAGTATGCAAAGAACAAAATAGAATACTCATTACTTTAGAGTTTAGTTGAACTATTTTCTTTTCATCTTCAGTAAGCTCCTTTCTAGTTTTCTGAACAGTAATGCTTGTTCCTCCAACTTGTTCAACTATTTTTGCAGGAGGTTGATATCCATCTTCTATTATTTCCCATGTCTTGAGATTGGATAAAATGTTGCATCACTACCTTCCTGAATGGATAATTGTCTTCGCAGAACATAGGTGGTCTGTGGACAGAATGACCTTCCTTAAATGGAGTAGCAACAGGAGGAGTTTTAGAACTTAATGCTATCTTATGGATCATTCAAGATTGTTAACTCTTAATGGAATGAGATCTGTTTTGATACCAATTGTTGGTCCCGATAACACACAAGGGGGGGGGGGGTGAATTGGGTGTTTTAAATATTTTGCTCAATTTCTAGCGGAACAGAACAAAAGCATTCTGGTGGAGTTTTCTGCAGAGCAGAACAGATGGATATGCAATGGATGAATGCAGAAATTAATGATCAACAGAATATGCAATAAATCCTTTGTAAAATAGATTTAAATCTAGCAGTAAATCAATGTTAAATAACTAAAATTGTTTTAAATATTTCTTTTGAATCAACACCAAATTTAGAAAGAACAGAGCAATAAAAATCTTTTAGAAACAAAATAGAGAAGAGGGGAGAAAAAATAGATCAAAACAAATGATTTATAGTGGTTCGGCCTAGCTGCCTATGTCCACTCACCAAGACACCGTTTTGAGATCTCTCCACTAACAACTCTTTTAATGGGCAAGAGTTAAAGCCAATATACAATCCTAGTATATTTTTTACCCACAATCTTTTTCCCAAGTAAAAGATGTAAACACTTACTACACTACAAGAAATTTTATTTTTTGTGACAAATTTTTTTATGACGCATAAAATTTTGTCACTAATTATAACTTACAACGACAAATTTTTTAAAATGTCACCATATTATTTATTACAGTGACAAAATTATTTTACGTCACTTTATATTTTAATTTTCGTCACTAATAGATTAATTTTGTGACAAAAAATATATTTCGTCATGGTTTCTTTAGGAGAGATAATTTTTCACCTTTTTTTTTTGGAGGGAAAAAATTTAATGACAAAATAATAGTTTATTGTAACGTATAAAATCGTCACAAAATATTTATTTTTCGTGACGAATTATTTTTGTCATAATTGAATAAATTAGTGATACTAAAATTATTTCGTCACAAATAACGTATCGATATAAAAAAATTCTAATTAATTAATTTTTTTGAAAAATTTTAGTGTAAAAAATAATTTTATTTATGATAAATAAATGTGTCATAAAAAATGAATATATTGTAACGAGATACAATTTAATCACCTTTGATACGGAGAAAAAATTTCCAACCATTTTCTTTTGGAGGGAAAAAATATAACAAAAAAATGATTATTTACGACATATAAATTCGTCATGAAATATTTATTTTTTATGACATGAATTATTTTTGTCACAATTTAATGAATTAGTGACGGTAAAATTATTTCGTCACAATAAAGTTATTTATGATAAATAAATATGTTACAAAAAAGAAATATATTATGACGAAATACAATTTCGTCACCAATACAATCAATTTATGACAATAATAATTTTTCGTCACAGTTAGTTGTAATATTAATATATGACAAATAAATTACGTCATAAAAATAATTGAATTTGATGTGAAATAGATTTTGGAATATTTTTTGGACCGGTTCGACCGGCTGAAAAATCAAAAACTTTGCGAGATCATAACTTTTGACTTGAGTTGAGTTACGGGAGCCATTATATGTTAAAACGAAGTGATTTGTGTGATCTACAGTCATTAAAGGGTGAAACCCATAATCGCTTGTAGCGGACCTAAATTAAATCATCTTCTGCTGTTTTGGACCGTTTAAAGTTTTTCGTTCAGGATTTATCGTAATTTTCGGTTTATTTTATTTTTAATTACCAAAATTACTTTGTCTTCTATATTTTGACAAAAATAACTAAATTATATATAAAAGTTAATTAATTAATAATATAATGATAATTTAGAATAGAATAAATTACTTATTAAAATAATATTTTAATGTAAATTATATAAATAAACGACAGCGTTTTAACATTGCTTTCTCCCCATATCAGTGTGAAAAAACTGAAGACATTAGCGTGATAAAATTGAAAGGAAACAAAGGAAAACAGAGACACACTAAAAAAAAAAAAGAAATCAGCGACTAAAATTAGCGACTGTAAATATTTGAATAATTTTAGTACAAATAAATAAATGAATATTTAAATGGAAAAGTGAATTATACATATATAAAATAAGTATATGTGAATAAATAAGTAAATAATAAGAATAAATAAATATATGTATATGTATTAGCTAAGTAAATATATGTATGTGTATGTGAATTATCTAGGGAAATTAAGAAAGAGAAGGGTGAAAAAGAAAGGGCAGACAAGAAATGGGGAGAACAGGGGAGAGTAGAAACCGAAGGGAGAGAGAGAGGGCATGGCGGAGCGGCGGAAAGGTAGCACTGGCGATGATTGACGGCGACGAACTAATGCCCTCCGCTGCACCGATCTGTCACTGTGTTTGCCCCGCCGTTCCCGGTGTCATTGCCCTTTCTTCGCGAGAGAGGAAGCTGAAGCTTCTTCTGTGATTTTTGGCCATCTCCGGCGACTGGTGGCGACACGCGTGGTGGCGGAGGACTCCTAGAGGTCAGGCAAAGCTCCCGGTGTCCATGGATCATCCTCATTCACCGGCGATGAAGGGATCGACGTTGAAGTGAACCAAGGATACTAACGGAGATTCTGGTGAAATGGTACGGCGCATCGGTGCGTGACCACCGGCAATGGAGTCCCGATATCGTGAGCTTCACTCCGGCAGTGGCGATGCCTCCGGTGGATCTCCAGCTAGGGATGCTCACGGGGCGGGGCGGGGGCGGGGAGTGGCTCCCCCGTCCCCGCCCCGCGCAGGGGCGGGGATTCCCCGTCCCCGCCCCCGCTAGGGACGCGGGGGGAAAATCCCCCCCGTCCCCGCCCCCGCGGGGATCCCCGTTCCCCGCGGGGATCCCCGTCCCCGTAAAAAAAATTTAATTTTAATAAAAAAATTAATTTGATGGACATTTTTGATCCAAATTAAAAATATTTTATAAAATTTAATAATTTAAAATTAAAAATATTTCATATAATTTAAATATAAATATTTTATACAATTAAAATATAAATATTTATAAATATTCCATACAATTTATACATTACAAATATATATATATATATATATATATATATATATATATATATATATATATATATATATATATATATATATATATTAATATATTATTAATGTATTATCAATAAATATATATATATATATATATATATATTTTTTTTTTCCGGGGCGGGGACCCCTTTCCCCGTCCCCGCCCCGAATTCAAGGGCGGGGATCCCCGCGGGGCGGGGACCCCTTTCCCCGTCCCCGCCCCGAATTCAAGGGCGGGGATTTTTACTCCCCATCCCCGCCCCCGCAGGGGAAAAATTCGGGGATTCCCCGCCGCGTTCGGGTCGGGTCCCCGCGGGGGACGGGGAATCCCCGCCCCGTGAGCATCCCTATCTCCAGCGGAGCTTCGGTGAGTCTCCGATGACTTTGTTTTGTTTATGGATAATTATAAAGCATGTAAATGATGTAACATTTTTACGTTTTTGGGTCTGAATCTTCATTCTTGCTTTGAAGTTAATTGTTTCCTCTTATAATTTCTTCTGAGTTCCTTTTAATTTGTGCTTTGAAGTTAATTGTTTCCTCTTATAATTTCTTCTGAGTTCCTTTTAATTTGTGCTTCTCTGTGTTTGTTTTCTTTCTAAAATTTATTTGTTTTTCTTTTGCTAGTGATCTCCTCGAATTGAGCTCTCTGCTTGCATAATAGCTTGGTCAGCCAGGATTTCAAGAGCAATGATCCTTATGTAGTGGTCAAGCTGGGAAATGAGGTGACCCTTTATCTTTTGCCATGAGTTTGTGGAATTACTTGATGATGCAGTGAGTTTGATTGATATTAGGGTGTCTGATATGCTTCTTAAAACCATTTTGTTTTATCTTAGAGAGGTTGATTGACAATGCATTTATACATTTCCTTACTCCATTTTCCAATCCAATGAATTTTAAATCATGAGTGAGACATGTTCTTTTATAACATTTTTTTCTTCTAAATCTCTTAATTGGCATGCTTAGGATTTGAACTTCTCCTTTTTACCTTTTCGAAGGGCTGTTGGCTGGTATTTGTCGTTTTGCTTTGTTATTTAACTAGCATATCTTCAACCAGACTTTAAAGACCAAGGTCATCAATGGTTGCCTTAAACCAATCTGGAATGAACAGATATTGTATAGATTTGATATAGGTTGACTTTCCTTGTACAGTCTGGCTGATTTATAGGCTGAAGTATTGTTAGTTTCCTAACTAATTTTATTATTGCTTTTATTCATAATATATTTTACTTATGGTGTAGGAATTGATATGTCCTTCACTGTAAGTTTCTTTGTCTATTTGCAGGCTTATAGCAACACCTTGGTTTTTCTTTCTAAGTATTATGATTTTGGGAAAGGTCATAGCTTACACTTTTATCGTAAGAATAATATAATTATTGAGTACTGAAGTTTAATGGTAATGGTTTATATGCAAATTGATCCTAAAAGCTATAGTGTGGAAAGTATAGGAAGATGGTTTATATGCTGAAACTAGTTGCACAATTATCAGTTTTATTTGTATTATCACAGGATGTTTATCGCTTAGCACGGTGTTTTTACCCGTGCAGGTGCGGATGGTGTTTTGCTTTGGGAGAGTCACCGCCAATCAAGCCAACACAAGAAGGTCTAGTGTAGGGCTTAGCTTTAGTAATCTTTGATGATTCTTTTGTATAGGACTCTCATGTATCAGTTTTGTAGTAGCTTCCGCTTTTGTATATTTTGGATATGTAATTATCTTTTGTTCGGCCAGTTTGATCAAAACATTATTGTAATGATTTTTGTTATATTAATGTATGATCAGCTGTAGCTCTTGTTGCTTCATAAAGTTTTTAATTACCCCATATTTCTGTATGTATGTTATATATGGATGTATGATTTGTATTGTGTCTGTGTGGTGGCACCTTGACTCATACGGCATCTCACTCCTTATCGGGTGGGATCGCCTACGTATGGGTATGGGGTGTTACAACAACGGGGAAGCTGGTGGACACTATGGGCCGAATAGAACGGTATCAAAAAATTTTTCTTCTGGTTTTATTGGCCTACAATGTTTAAGGATGTCAAGTTGTTTGTGCAAACTTGTGATAGATGCCAAAGGGTAGGAAATATTACTAGGAGGGATGAAATGCCCTTAAGCAACATGCTTGAGGTAGAATTGTTTAACTTGTGGAGAATAGACTTTATGGAGCCTTTCCCGATATCCTATGGGTTTGAATTTATACTAGTGGCAGTAAACTATATGAGCAAATGGGTAAAAGCTGTAGCCACTAGGACTTGTGATGCCAGGGTTATGTTAGAGTTTTTGTGAAAGAATATATTCACCCGTTATGTAGCACCTAGAGCCATTATTAGCGATGGTGGTAAACACTTTGTTAACCACCAATTTAAAGCTTTGCTGAAGAAATTTGGAGTAAAGCATAAGGTCACTACCCCTTATCATGCCCAAGCTAATGGTCAGGTTGAATTGTCCAACCGAGAATTGAAAGCCATATTAAAAAAAGCGGTCAATGCATCTAGGAAAGACTGGTACCTTAAGCTAGATGAAGCTTTATGGGCATATAGGATAGCATTTAAGACACTGATAGGGATGTCTCCCTTTAGGTTGGTATTTGGGAAGTCTTGTCACCATGACCAATTGACAGTTTACATTTTATTTTGAAGTAGGAATATGTCATGGTGGCAATGAATTTTATTGTCACCGTGACCAAATGTGGAGTTGCATTCTGTTTTGAATTTGGTACATATCATGGTGGCAATGTATTTCGTTGTCACCGTGACCATTGGAAGATTACATTCTGTTTGGTAATTGTGGTATATCATGGTGGCAACCAAACCGTGACCCCATCGCGGTTAGATTCTGGATTGAAATATTTAGGTATGTCACGGTGGCAACCATTTAGTTGTCACCGTGATCCCCATGAAATCTATTTTAAAAATTCAGTTTTTTCGTGTTTTATGTTTCACTCCACTGCACTTTTCACTCTCTAAGTTGCAAAATTTCTTTTTTCTCTTCTACTATCATGCTTCATTTATCTCTTTAGGCTACAACATCTGCAAGTCTTCAACAATGGCCCCAAAGCAAAAGAGTACTGCTATTGCTTCTAGTTCATCTGTCCAGCCATCCAGTCTGCCCCCTGTTGATATCTCTAAGGTCCCAAGCTGGGTTCCCAGCAACATGAAGTCAAATTATGCACTTTTCACCAAGTGTAAATACATTCCGACGAGCTATCTGGATATGGATTTGTTGGGAAATTTGGGGATTAGAAATGAAGTTCAGCGTCTAATAGCTAATATTGGGTGGAAGCCGCTATTTTCACACAATGAGAAAGTTTACCTAGATTTGATGAGAGATTTTGTGTCGATGGTGAACTGCAAGATTGGTAGGAACCCTGCTATAGACCCTGGAGCTGTCTCATTTTTACTTAGAGGGCACACAATATGAGATCACATTTGTGAGGTTCATAGAGCTCCTTGGATTCCCCCCCCCCCCCCCTTGCACCTGACTGCTTTGATGGTTATGACAAGGATAGTGCCTGGGCCTCAATCTGAGATACAGTGATGGCTACCGCCTATGTGTAGGGGAAGATAAAGGCACATCACCTAAATGGACATGTACTGCAGATCATCCACCGATTCTTTTCTATGTCCTTCCTCAGCCACGTGGATTTTGCGGGGTAGGTGAACTTACCTGAAGCCCTTTTCTTGGCATCTATGGTGAGGGGAATCCGAATTAATGGTGCCCCACATCTATGGCAGAAATTAGAGGAACTGCAAAGGAATCCGAAGAAAGTCAAGAAGATTTCGCTTGGTGGGTGGGTGACAGTTATTGCAAATTGTGTACATCACCCACTGAGAAGACCCCGCCCATTACCTTCCATTACAGTGATTGATAGGAAAATGCTAAAGAACATGAAGGTGGCAGTGGATGATGAGACAGAGGCCCATGGATTTCGTTTGACTACCAGAGACGAGTTCTTACAGAGAGTGGAGTGCAGCTTAGGTGGCCTACCGTGCGAGCAAGATGAAGACCCTGACGGACCAGCTCCTCCAGCTCCAGACCATGATCATTTCACCTCTTAGCAGTACGCTACACTGATGGAGTATATGGATTCCATCTCCGCATCGCAAGCAGATCTTCAGTCCCAGATAGATCAAGTGCTGATGGGACTTACTTCATTGTCCGCACGCTTCGATGCGCATTTCCCACCACCACCACCGGAGGCCTGAATCAGGGAGACCCCCCTATCCTTTATTTTTACTTTTATTTTGTGTTACTATTGTTTGACTTGCTGGGGAAAGCAAGGTTTTAAGTGTGGGGTAGGGGAGTAATACTAACAAACTTAATGTTGTGTATTTTTGTTAAGGAAGAACAAGTAAAGTGCTTCATGCTGCTTTTATTTTTAATTTTCTTATGCTTTAGTTTGATTCGCATGTTTTATTTTTTTTAAGTTAATTGTGTACTGATTTGTGGTTGCCTAAATTTTCTTATCTTAGCCTAGTTTACCTCTAGTTATTCTTGATGTGAATGTTTTGAACTTTAAGTTGCGAATGGATTATCTTAAGAACTGATCTTAGCAAGAGAGTAGTTGCATGTTTAGCGGCAAATTAATCTCAATTAGTCATATATCTTGTAATTTCCTATCTATTGCGCACTGTAGGCTCTATTGCGAAAAACTTGAAAAATCCAATGTGTGAAAGCATTTGAGTGAAGGAATCTTAGGATAGTTAGAACCTTCCTCATTACCCTTCAAAACAATATAATAACTCAAGTAGAATTAGGACATGACCTAGGCAAAATTTTCTTTGGTAACTACTTTAAATGACTGTTAACCTACCTTATACATAACTGCCATTGCAAGCCCCATTTAGCCTTGGTATGCTAAAAGCGTACTATGCAATTCTTTGTTACACCCATATTTTACCAATTCAACCTAAATGCTTTTGCCTATCCTTTCTAAGAATTGGCCACTCTAGGATTGGGTTGGGATAACATTGAAAGTTGAGTAAGGGTATTTATTGTTAGAACAGCTTGGGTGTGAAATCGTGGAATATTGCCTGGTATATTGTTGATTTTCCCTTAATGAAGTCCAATTTTGTTAGAAAATGAAAGTTGTAGAAAAATTAAGCTATCTCTATCTGAAAAAAAATGAGAATGCTGATCATTGATTTGAATTTTGAGCTAGTCATATTTAGAAAATTCAAGTGTGGGGTACCCTCAAATAGAGGAAAATATTTATACGTTCAAAGATGATCAGGTTTAAGAGAAGAAATTCACTAGGGACTTTTGTCTCCTCTTTTTCTTGTGGTTTAATATTTTTCATTTTGGGGAGTTTAGTCGAGTTTTGGCAAATGTGGGTAAATTGAAAGTAGGACAATGCAAATTTTTGTTCAGAATGGGTAGTGGTGTATGCAGGTGGAGTGGCTAACTCCTTGTTTGATTTGCTTAACTATTCTTGTTAGCTAATTCCCTTACCTAGCATTTTAACCTTGGAATAAGTCCTAGTGATCCTGTTCTTGATTTGAGTTGTTTAGTGGAGATGACCCGTGTGGTTCCGGTACTAAAGGAGAGGCTTATGGTTATCCTAAGTTTCGAATGCGAAATCAGTACGCAAATTACTTGCTAATTCATTTTCTTTGTTCAATTGCTGGAATACGCTGGTTGTTTTTTTTTGAAAAAAAAAATGTTTTTAGCCTAGCACACATGTAACACCCCCTTCCCATACGTAGGCGTTCCCATCCGATAAGGAGTGAGAAGCCGTATGAGACAAGGTGTCACCAAACAGATACAAGCAAAGTATACATCCATTCATAACATACATTCAGAAATACAGAATAATTAAAAACTTTACATGCAGGAAGCAAAAGCTGATCATGCATTACTATAATTAAACTATTACAATAATGATCAGATCAACCAGCTGATATAATAATATTACATATACAAAATATAGATACAAAAGCGGAAGCTGATACAGAGAGTTCTATACAAAAAGAATCAATAACTGATACAAAACTGAGCCCTACACTAATCCCTTCTATGTTGGCTTGATGACGGCGACTCTCTCAAGGCAAAACGTCTTCCGCACCTGCACGGGTAAAAACACCGTGCTAAGCGATATACGCGTAGTGGGGAATCACACATAAATTATGGACGGCCACTCACAGTGGTCATCAAGGCATAACACATTCACAATGGCAGAATGCAAGGACTGTTGCATAAATCATATAAACATGCCCGTAATTAAATACCATACTTTCAAAATCTCATCATCATATGCATTACAGAATAAACCAACATGTATTTCATCATTAAACTCATTCAGATATTCCATTCAAAGCCATATCAGATCAGAACCTTTCCATTAACATTTAAAGAACACCTGCTGACTCTAGACAGTGGATAACGAGTGTACTGAGGGTACCTTACGGGTACGAATCGAATACTGAGGGTACCTCACAGGTACAAGTCAATTATTATATCATTTATCAAAACATGTTATTTATATACTGAGGGAATCTTAAACAAGATTCTATACTGAAGGGTTCGCGAGGAACCAAACGGGGACCTGATCGGGGTCCAAACTGAACTGAGGGCTGCAGCTAAAAGACTCTATTAGGCATGCCTAACTATCCACTTACTTGACTCTAGCAGGTTATGCGTCAAACTGATCACATTTCAGGATATAGAGTATAATTCATCAGAAAATCATGCTATCACGCATATCGAAGCATCAAACAGTAAGACATGCATCATTCAGCAATAAAGTCCATTCTGAAGAAATACCAAATTCATTTCTGAGTTAAAAACTAGGAAATTTCGGAAAAACGGGCTGAACGGAGAAACTGGCGACTCAACAGGCAGGTCACGGCGTGACCTAGGGTCACGTCTCGTGACCTGCTTGTTTCCCGCCTATCGCGTTGCGTGATCCTCGCGGATCACGCAATGCTAATGCAGGTCACGGCGTGACCTAGGGTCATGCGACGTGACGCTGCTTCTCCCTCGCAGATCACGTTGCGTGATCTGCCTCTACTTCGCAGGTCACACGCCGTGACCGAAGATCACGTCGCGTGACTTGCTTGCTCTTCAGCTGGTCACGCGACTGGCTTCTCAGCAGGCATGTCACGTCGTGACCGAGAGTCACGCGACGTGACTTGCCTTCCTTCGTAGCGAGTCGCGCGACAGAGGGTGTTTCTACAGTATTTCGATTTTCCAGAATTTCCACGATTTCCAGAACCAAGAATTCAATCCCAATTTGATTTAAAACCAAACAAACCTGTATTTACCTTCCAGAAATCATCTCAAATCACATAATCAATATACATGCAACTCAATTTAGCATTTAAACAACCAAATCAAGACTAATTGATTCAAACTCTTCAAGAACATATAAACCCTAGAATTTTACAGTAAAACATCAAAATCGTACAAATCAATATTCCCAAACCTGGATTCTAACTTCTATCACTTAGCTCCACTTGGTCCAGCAACCTCTTTCCCCTTTGGATCACGTGGAGCTTCAACTAATCACAAATTCAACAAGAACATTCAACAAAACAAACCCTAAGTTAAACCTAACTCAAGGAAGAAGGTTAAAATGAAATAAAGGAAACTAGGATGAGAATTGCAGTGACTTACCAAGTTAGAAGCAAGAGTGACTAATTTCCACTAGCACAATTTGATTTACAGCAAGTAGCAATTAGGAAAGGGAAAAGAACAAGAAGATGGAGCTAGAAAAGGGAAAAACGTGAATTGATCTTCCCCTCACTCATACTTCTTTTCTTTATTCATTTCCCCAACCTAATACACATGTCAATTTCTTGGTGGTGGAATTTAATCACTCATACCCTAACTCAACACATCACACACACCAAATGCAACCTCCAATAAATGTATTCTACAATGGTATAAGCACATGCACGCAAATGATTCCCAACTAATAACACCCTAATATGGTATGCTCAAGTGTACACAAATAATTCCTAATTAATTCACACACTAATGCCATGTATGCACCCACACAATAATAAAACCCCAAAATCATGCATTTTACTGAAATACCCTTATGAAATACTGTACACATGCGAATGCTTACACATACAGACAGACAGATAGACAGACAGACAGACGGACAGACAGGCTCATTCTACTAGGGGGCAAATGGGGTGTGACAACTCTCCCCTACTAATAAGAATTTCGTCCTCGAAATTCTCACCTGAACTGAATAACTGTGGATACTGAGCTCTCATCGACTCCTCTGGTTCCCAAGTCGCTTCCTCGACCCCATGATGGATCCACAACACTTTAACCAAAGGAATCTGCTTATTTCTCAACTGCCTAACCTCACGGGCTAGAATAGCTCGCGGTTCCTCATCATAAGAGAAGTCTGGCTGAACCTGGATATCCTGAACTGACAGAACATGAGAAGGGTCTGATCTGTACCGACGAAGCATCGAAACGTGGAACACATCATGTAACTTTGCTAACTCCATCGGTAACGCTAATCTGTAGGCTACAGGTCCCACCTTAGCCAAAATCTCATAAGGTCCAATGAAACGAGGACTCAGCTTACCCTTCTTTCCAAATCGAAGCACTCTCCTCCAAGGAGAAACTTTAAGGAAAACCTTGTCCCCGATCTCAAAATGCACATCTTTTCTTTTCAAATTGGCATAAGACTTCTGTCGATCCTTGGCTGCCTTCAAATTCCGCTGCACTACTCTGATTTTATCTTCAGTATCTCTAACCAAGTCTGGTCCAATCATAGATCTCTCGGATAGCTCGGTCCAACAAATCGGAGTCCTACACTGACGACCATACAAAGCCTCATATGGTGCCATACCAATACTCGACTGGAAACTGTTGTTGTAGGCAAACTCCATCAATGATACATATCTGTCCCAACTGCCCGGAAAGTCCAAAGTACAAGCCCTCATCATATCCTCCAGAATCTGAATAACTCGCTCTGACTGACCATCGGTCTGAGGATGAAACGCTGTACTGAAGTTCAACCTAGTGCCCAAAGCTCTCTGTAACTCCTTCCAAAACTTGGAAGTAAACCTCGGATCCCGATCTGACACTATGGACAAAGGCACACCATGCAGTCGAACTATCTCATCTACATAGATACTGGCTAATCTGTCCATGGAGTAGTCCACTCTAACTGGCAAGAAGTGAGCTGACTTCGTAAGCCGATCCACAATAACCCAAACTGAATCATGCTTCCTCTGAGTCAAAGGCAAACCAGAAACAAAGTCCATGGCGATATCATTCCATTTCCACTCAGGAATGGATAAAGGCGTAAGCAAACCGGAAGGAACCTGATGCTCTGCCTTTACCTGCTGACAAGTCAAGCACTTGGAAACAAAATCCACAATATCACGCTTCATACCGGACCACCAATAGAATTGCTTCATGTCTCTGTACATCTTCTCACTGCCCGGATGCATAGTAAAGACTGAACTATGCGCCTCACTCATGAGCTGACTCCTCAAATCCTCAGACTCTGGCACACACAAACGATCTCTGAACATAAGTACCCCATCCTGAACTGAGAACTCTGACTGCTTACCCGATCCAATCTCATGCACAATCCGCTGAAGCCTCACATCATCTCTCTGAGCATCCACTATCCTCTGTCTCAAAGTAGGCTTCACACGCAACTGGGCAAGCAAAGCTCCATCAGAACCAAAGCGCCATCTGAAACGCCTCAAGAACAAGGCTGAAACTGACTTACGACTCAAAGCATCTGCAACTACGTTGGCCTTACCAGGATGGTAATCCACAATGCAGTCGTAGTCCTTAAATAACTCAAGCCATCGGCGCTGTCTCATGTTTAACTCTTTCTGTGAAAGGAAGTACTTCAAACTCTTGTGATCCGAGAAGATCCTATACTTTTCCCCATACAAGTAGTGACGCCAAATCTTCAAAGCAAAGATTACAGCTGCCAACTCTAAATCATGCGTCGGATAGTTCTTCTCATGTGGTTTCAACTGACGAGAAGCATAAGCCACTACCTTTCCTTCCTGCATCAGTACACATCCAAGACCAACTCCAGAAGCATCACTATAAATAACAAACTCCTTACCCGAGATGGGTTGAGTAAGGATAGGAGCCTGAACAAGCAACTGCTTTAACCGATCAAAACAAGACTGACACCTGTCTGACCACTCAAATCTAACTCCTTTCCTCAACAATCTAGTCATAGGAGCAGCAATCACAGAAAATCCCTTAACGAACCGACGGTAATAACCTGCTAAACCGAGAAAACTCATCACTTCCTGAACATTTCGAGGCGCTTTCTAATCAACTATCGCCTCAATCTTAGCTGGATCCACCTGGATACCTCTAGCTGAAATAATATGACCCAAGAATGACACTTCTCGAAGCCAGAAATCACATTTGCTAAGCTTAGCAAACAACTGATGCTCTCTTAACATCTGCAAAACAAGTCTGAGATGCTCCTCATGCTCACTCTCATTCTTGGAATACACCAAGATGTCATCAATGAACACTACTACAAATCGATCTAAGTATGGTCTAAACACACGATTCATCAGATCCATAAAAGCCGCTGGAGCATTTGTCAAACCAAACGGCATCACAAGAAACTCATAGTGGCCATACCTAGTCCGAAATGCAGTCTTCACCACATCTGCATCCTGAACACGAAGCTGGTAGTACCCTGATCGAAGATCTATCTTGGAAAAGTCACCCGCACCTCGAAGCTGATCAAATAAATCCTCAATCCTAGGCAAAGGATACTTGTTCTTCACTGTAACTTTATTAATCTGGCGGTAGTCAATACACATCCGCAGGGATCCATCTTTCTTCTTGACAAACAGAACTGGAGCTCCCCAAGGAGATATGCTCGGTCTAATAAACCCCTTATCCAATAACTCTTGTAGCTGAGATTTAAGTTCCCTCAACTCTACAGGAGCCATCCGATAAGGTGCTCTCGAAATAGGTGCAGTACCCGGCATAATCTCAATGGACAACTCAACCTCTCTCTCAGGAGGCAAACCAGGCAACTCGCTCGGAAACACATCACCAAACTCCCGCACTACAGGAATATCCTCAATCTGAACCTGATCCCTCCTTGAATCTAACACAACTGCAAGAAAAGCCTCACAACCTTTCCTGATGAATCTCTTAGCTTGCATCGCAGAAATAACATTATTCAACGAACTAGCACCCAAACCTTTCAGAAACACAAGAGACTGACTTCTATCCCGAAGTACAACTGTCTTCCTATGGCAATCCACTACAACTCGATGCTTACCCAACCAGTCCATACCCAGAATCAAGTCAAACTCTCTGAAGGGTAACTCAATCAGATCCGCTGGAAGCACAACTCCCTCAACAATCAGAGGACAACTCCTAAAAACTCTACTCACACTGACACTATGCCCTAATGGACTGGTCACACAAATCTCATAATCTAACTGATCAACTGAATGCAATTTATCAACAATTTTATCTGTGCACAAGTATGAGTGTGTGGAACCAGGATCAATTAGAGCATACAACTCAGTGTCATGGAGTAGGAACTTACCAGCAATAACATCAGGCGCGTCCTGCTCATCTCTGGCTCTCATAGCATAAGCTCTAACGCCACTCTGATGAGGATGCTCAACAGTCTCAGAAGCAGCACCATCTCTATGCCGACCACCTCTACCTCTGCCTCGGCCTCTGCCACGGGTAGCCTGAGAAGCATTCGAACCGACCCTACTGCCCTCTCTCTGAGAACCTGAATCCTCCTGTACTCTCGGACAACCGGCCAACTGATGCTCTGAACTCCCACATCTGAAGCATGCACCGGAGAGCCACCTACACTCACCCCGATGTGACTTACTACAGTGAGGACAAACTGGTGTAGTCTCAGCTCTACCACCTCTACCTGAACCTGACTGAGCTGCAGGACCCTGTCGTCTACCTCTCGAAGCTGGACCAGGTGCTGACTCATCCTGTGGGTTCCTAGATCTCTTACTCGAAGAAGATCCTCCACGAGAAGAACTCCTCCTCTGAGCTCTCTCTCTCATCACAGTCTCATTCAACTCAGCTCTCACAGCAGCCTCAACAATCTGATAATAGCTAACCCCAGGTATACACATCAAAGAAATCAAAGCAGTCTTCAATGACTCATTTAACCCTGCCTCGAAATGCTTACATCTGAAGTCATCAGTCATAACTCCTCGTGGGGCATAGCGCGATAACCTGTTGAACTCTTTCTCATAATCAGCTACTGACAATGCTCTCTGTCTCAAACCCAAAAACTGTGCCCATCTCGAATCTCTATAGGTCTGAGTGATGTACTTCTTTAAGAACTCACCCTCAAAGAACTCCCAGGTAATCGGATCCGGTAGCTGAGGATGCCTGTAAACCAACTCCCACCACTCAAAAGCAGACCCCTGAAGAAGAGCTAATGCACACTCTGCCTGCTGGTCGGGAGGACATCGAATCTCTCTCAAAGCACGCTTCACTTTATCTAACCATCTCTCTGCAGTCTCAGACTCATTCAACCCAGTACCATAGAAATCCTCAACTCCTGCTCTCCTCAGATTCTCCATAGGTGCTCTAGGAGCAGTCACTCTCTCCAAAACCCTAGCCATGTCCTGATGCAGTCTAAACATAGCCTCTAAGGGCATGGCTGCGGCCTCGGGCTGAACCCTAGTATGCTGAGCCGACACATTAACAGAAACAGACTGATCTACAACTGGAGGATTCACACTCTCGGCGGATTCCTCACGCGCACCATGAGCAGAATTAGAAGCCATCTAAACAAACAAGAAACAACCGTATCAGCCAACACAGATCTAGACACATACGCATCTAAGAAACTCAGAACAATCATAACAACACCCAGAAACGCCTAAACCTATGCTCTGATACCACTAACTGTAACACCCCCTTCCCATACGTAGGCGTTCCCATCCGATAAGGAGTGAGAAGTCGTATGAGACAAGGTGTCACCAAACAGATACAAGCAAAGTATACATCCATTCATAACATACATTCAGAAATACAGAATAATTAAAAACTTTACATGCAGGAAGCAAAAGCTGATCATGCATTACTATAATTAAACTATTACAATAATGATCAGATCAACCAGCTGATATAATAATATTACATATACAAAATATAGATACAAAAGCGGAAGCTGATACAGAGAGTTCTATACAAAAAGAATCAATAACTGATACAAAACTGAGCCCTACACTAATCCCTTCTGTGTTGGCTTGATGACGGCGACTCTCTCAAGGCAAAACGTCTTCCGCACCTGCACGGGTAAAAACACCGTGCTAAGCGATATACGCTTAGTGGGGAATCACACATAAATTATGGACGGCCACTCACAGTGGTCATCAAGGCATAACACATTCACAATGGCAGAATGCAAGGACTGTTGCATAAATCATATAAACATGCCCGTAATTAAATACCATACTTTCAGAATCTCATCATCATATGCATTACAGAATAAACCAACATGTATTTCATCATTAAACTCATTCAGATATTCCATTCAAAGCCATATCAGATCAGAACCTTTCCATTAACATTTAAAGAACACCTGCTGACTCTAGACAGTGGATAACGAGTGTACTGAGGGTACCTTACGGGTACGAATCGAATATTGAGGGTACCTCACAGGTACAAGTCAATTATTATATCATTTATCAAAACATGTTATTTATATACTGAGGGAATCTTAAACAAGATTCTATACTGAAGGGTTCGCGAGGAACCAAACGGGGACCTGATCGGGGTCCAAACTGAACTGAGGGCTGCAGCTAAAAGACTCTATTAGGCATGCCTAACTATCCACTTACTTGACTCTAGCAGGTTATGCGTCAAACTGATCACATTTCAGGATATAGAGTATAATTCATCAGAAAATCATGCTATCACGCATATCGAAGCATCAAACAGTAAGACATGCATCATTCAGCAATAAAGTCCATTCTGAAGAAATACCAAATTCATTTCTGAGTTAAAAACTAGGAAATTTCGGAAAAACGGGCTGAACGGAGAAACTGGCGACTCAACAGGCAGGTCACGGCGTGACCTAGGGTCACGTCTCGTGACCTGCTTGTTTCCCGCCTATCGCGTTGCGTGATCCTCGCGGATCACGCAATGCTAATGCAGGTCACGGCGTGACCTAGGGTCACGCGACGTGACGCTGCTTCTCCCTCGCAGATCACGTTGCGTGATCTGCCTCTACTTCGCAGGTCACACGCCGTGACCGAAGATCACGTCGCGTGACTTGCTTGCTCTTCAGCTGGTCACGCGACTGGCTTCTCAGCAGGCATGTCACGTCGTGACCGAGAGTCACGCGACGTGACTTGCCTTCCTTCGTAGCGAGTCGCGCGACAGAGGGTGTTTCTACAGTATTTCGATTTTCCAGAATTTCCACGATTTCCAGAACCAAGAATTCAATCCCAATTTGATTTAAAACCAAACAAACCTGTATTTACCTTCCAGAAATCATCTCAAATCACATAATCAATATACATGCAACTCAATTTAGCATTTAAACAACCAAATCAAGACTAATTGATTCAAACTCTTCAAGAACATATAAACCCTAGAATTTTACAGTAAAACATCAAAATCGTACAAATCAATATTCCCAAACCTGGATTCTAACTTCTATCACTTAGCTCCACTTGGTCCAGCAACCTCTTTCCCCTTTGGATCACGTGGAGCTTCAACTAATCACAAATTCAACAAGAACATTCAACAAAACAAACCCTAAGTTAAACCTAACTCAAGGAAGAAGATGAAAATGAAATAAAGGAAACTAGGATGAGAATTGCAGTGACTTACCAAGTTAGAAGCAAGAGTGACTAATTTCCACTAGCACAATTTGATTTACAGCAAGTAGCAATTAGGAAAGGGAAAAGAAGAAGAAGATGGAGCTAGAAAAGGGAAAAACGTGAATTGATCTTCCCCTCACTCATACTTCTTTTCTTTATTCATTTCCCCAACCTAATACACATGTCAATTTCTTGGTGGTGGAATTTAATCACTCATACCCTAACTCAACACATCACACACACCAAATGCAACCTCCAATAAATGTATTCTACAATGGTATAAGCACATGCACGCAAATGATTCCCAACTAATAACACCCTAATATGGTATGCTTAAGTGTACACAAATAATTCCTAATTAATTCACACACTAATGCCATGTATGCACCCACACAATAATAAAACCCCAAAATCATGCATTTTACTGAAATACCCTTATGAAATACTGTACACATGCGAATGCTTACACATACAGACAGACAGATAGACAGACAGACAGACGGACAGACAGGCTCATTCTACTAGGGGGCAAATGGGGTGTGACAACACACACATGAAATTACTTGATATAAATTGACTTGAGAATTTGTGGTTAGGACTCTTCTACTAAGTGCTATGTTAGTTGTTTGAGTTTTCCTATTCCGAGTTAGAGTTTGAAATTTCAGGAATGTGGATAATTCATTTACTCGAGGGCGAGCAAAGTCTAAGTATGGGGTATTTTGATAACTTCAATTCAATACTTAGTTTTGTTAGTCTTTTCGTGTGATTTTTTGTTTTCTAGTTGTGTTTATTGTTGTGTTGTGGTTACTTTTGGTTAATTTTGTCAAATTTAGTTAATTTAGGTTTCTATGCATTTTTGATAGCATTTTAATAAAGTTTGATTTTGGGTTGCAGGATTTTCAGGTAGCTCATGGTCACAACCATTTGGTTGTGACTGTGACATACAAAATTCTCAAAAACAGAATACTGGTCACACATACCTCACGGTCACAACCATTTCATTGTGACCGTGACATAGAAACTTAAACGGCAGATTGGAAAGAGGAGGTACCTCACGGTGGCAACTGATCTGGTTGTCACCGTGACATAAGAATTTTCAAGGCAGAACTGAGAGCTGAAGTACCTCACGGTGACAGCAAATTTCATTGTCACCGTGTCCATCCAAGCAGAATCGCTTCTTTGACTATCTCATGGTGACAACCATTTAGTTGCCACCGTGACCTATTTTACCTCATGGTGATAACATTTCATTGTCACTGTGAGCCCTTTGAATCTATAAATAGCAAATTTCTGTTTGGCAAAAGGGTTCTTTTTTTTTTATTTTGTCTATTTTGAAAATAGGGTTTTTAGATCTGAGTTTCTCCCTTATTCTTAACTTTAGGGTTTCTATATTTCCTTTAGATTTACATTACAAATAGACAGATTTAAAGCAAAAACACATAGATTAAACACAAATACAAAGCATAGATACTGAGATCTCCATAGTTTTGAGTTTATTTCCATTGAAGAATTTGGGATCCAGCTAGTTTTTCCTCCTCAATGAATATTTGGGTTTATTCTATCCTTTTCCCTCTTTATTTTGTGATGGATAGTGAGTAATCTCTTAGTTGTTTGGGGGATCTTTGAATTCCCTACCCATGATGTGATCTTGAACATATTTTGAATATATATATATGAATGAATGGTTTATCTCACTGTTACTTACTGTTAATTCATGGAATTCATTTTCTCAAGTTATTTTCTAATTTTGATGAATGGTTTTTATCATGTATCTTTGTTGGCTGTTGAGCTTGTATGGATTGAATCCTATGAATGATTTTACTTAGTTTTTCTATCATGAATGTTGTATATTTTGGACTGCTCCGAAACGGGACTCTAGATGTACAGGAATTTATGGTTTTATGACTAGAGTGGGGAGTGAGATGGATGAGCTTTGGGTTGTTTGGCTCCGGAATGGGAAAGCAAACCAAACTTAGGATTTTAGACCCGTACTTAGGCTAACTGTACGGCTTGCTCCGGAATGGGACGTTATGCAATTAGAGTAGCTTGCTCCGGAATGGGACGCTTGGGTTAAGAAGGTTATCCCGAATTCATTTGTATATGATTTTTAGATTAAGTTAATTCACATTTGGGTATGGGGTGGCTGAGTGAACCCGAGCAACGTTTCTTTTATATTGATTTCTATACTTGTTAATTTTTCCATAGATTAATTCTTACCAAAAATTACTGTCAGCTTAATTTAACAAATTTTACTTGCATATTTTAGCTGTTTAATTTCTTTAATTTAATCAATAGATAACTCATACACACAAACAAATGGGGAATTCTTTCGCATACATTTAATTGTCTTAACTTGCACACACAATCCCTTGGGTACGGTAATTCGGCGTCCTAACTATATCCCACTTTATTACTTAGCCGATCTAGTATATTTGCTAGACACGTGCCATTTAGCTTCTCCTTACTGTGGGTAAAAGTGATGGATGCTGCCAATGGGACTATCATTATTTTTTTATTTTTATTTTCTTTTGCTATGGTTCTTCAAATAATGGACAAAGTGATACAACCTATTAAGCATGTTTTAACCATTTGTTTCTTTTGTTTCCAAATTGCAGGCAGTCTTTTTTTTTTTCTTTTTTTTATTCCAATTTTATTGAATATTTACATATTGCTAACTGTTGGAGTTTATCCTTTTCAGGTCATTGCTGCTTCATATTATTGGCCTCAAATTGACCCATTAGCCAGTCCCTCAAATTTCAATTCGCTAAATGACTGTTCGGGGGGCAGCAGTAGAGTTTTGCACCTTCATGAAAAGTGCCAAGGTTCACCTTTCATGTGGTTGTATAAAAATTGCTGGTTTCAAGTTTGGATATAGAGTAATGATACACGTTTCTAAATATGTTAGTGTTTTTACTATTTTTACTACTTTAGTTGTAGTATTGTTATATGTTAAGTTAATACATTATTAATACATTTATATGTTAAAATATATTATTATTACATTTTTATCAAATTTATTTATTTTAATTAGAACTTTTTTCATTATATTAATTTTGCTAATTACAATTTTTATATTATTTATTATTATATATTTAAAAATAAAAAAAAACCATTTAGCATATAGCGACGGAGAGCATATGGCTGTCACTATTTTTAGCGATAGAATAGTGACTTCCGTCACTATCTTTGGCGTCCAATGATTTTTTGGGGGATTGATTTCACCCATGGTCACTCAACTTATCACTTCTCGCGCAAAAGTAACCGACTTCTTTTTTTCTTACTTAAATGTCACTGAACTTTTAATATTATTTCACAAAAGTCATGTTGACCGGAATCCGGCGACGACTCTTGCCGGATTGATAAGTTCAACAAATGCTACATTTAAATTAATTTCACTCACGGTCACTAGACTTATCATTTATCTCGCAAAAGTAATTAACTTTTTTTTTCAACTTAAATGTTACTGAACTTTAACATTTTTGCAAAAAAGTCATCAATCCTGCAAGGGTCGTCGCCGGATTCTGGTCAACATGACTTTTGTGCAATAATGTTAAAAGTTCAGTGACATTTAAGTAAGAAAAAAAAAGTCGGTTACTTTTGCGCGATAAGTGATAAGTTGAGTGACCATGAGTGAAATTGACCTATTTTTTGGATTGTGAAAATTAGTGACGGTTCGATTGCTTCCGTCGCTACTGAAAAATTCCGTTGCTAAATTTAGAAATGGCGTGAATAGCGATGGAATAACTCAGTCGCAAAATTCCATCGCTATTTTGCTTCTTTTTTTTGTAATGAACCTGGACCTCCAAATACGATCAACTATTAACATTGTTTCGAATCTAGGTCCAGAACTACAGGAATCAGTAAAAAGAAAGAAGCAAATTGGAAGGTTAAAAACTAAAATACAATTAGGTATAGGTAAAACCAGAAGTTCAATCCAAAGACTGTAAATACTTGCTGGGTATCAAACTTATTATTATCATGGACATTCAAAAAGCCAGATGCCAACCAATTAACTGATTGCATATCCCACACATCATGCCTTAAAACATGCTTAATAGCTGTATCACCTTATACATTATTTGAAGAACCATCGCAAAAGAAAATAAAAAAAAATCAATGATATTTCCATTGGCAGCGTCCATCACTTTTACCCACACTAAGGAGAAGCTAAATTTAAAGAAAGTTTCCCGGCAGTTTCAGTTCTACAGCATGATCAGTTATCTCTTGAATGCCACAAAATCAGACAGGTAGCATCCTCAAGATGGAAAGGCATCACATAAAATAAAAACTAGATATATATGCATAAACTGCCTCAGTTAAAATGCAGCCATTATTAATTAATAATGACGATAATAGTTAATTTAGCATCTCAAGCAGAAGGTCAAAGAATTTTCTAAATATTATAATAGCATTAAAAGCAAATATATCACTGTTGCTTACATTAAAATTTACATAAGAAAAAAATATATTAATAGAAGGGCAAATTCATACCTCACTGCCATTCAATGTCATGAAGTAGAAATGCTTGTGACCCTTAAAAGCATACTCTTTTTGGCGTAAAGCATGCTATTTTTTGGCGTGCTTCATAGGTATGTATATCAAGCACCTGATGAAAATTTTGTATATTGAAAATATTTGTGGAAGTATATCCAGACTTCCACATGCAGGCCCACAGATTCCACAGAAAATAGGGAGAAAAAGATAGTGTGTATGTGTCCTAAATTTACACTTGAAACAGCCACAGAACTAAACTTTTTTATGGTATCATCTTAATTATACTAAAGAAAAACTTTTTTTTTGCTGTAAACATAGAGCAATTTTTCCAAAATAGCAGTGAGGAAAAGCTAAAGAGGGATAGAAAATGAAAAAAGAAGAAAAAAGCTACACTTACCGAATACTGTGGCCGACAAAAACTGAAGTTGGTCGGTGACTGTCCTAATCAAGATTTACAAGGTTAAAGCTAACATACCTGATACATACTAAGAAAATATACAATTTCATATATGTAAACTCTTGGAATGAGAAGAAAATAGTTATGTTTACCCTTTCAAGAAGCTGAAGCAGAGCAGTTTCAAATTGGCACTGGCTTCCAACCTATGTGCTTTTGACACAACGAAAGAGGCAAAAGTAGAATTTTTTTAGGAAAACCTCAAAATCCAACTGGAATTATTCTTAACCTTTGTTTTTAACAAATAAACCTATTTATAGGTTTACCATAAATAAATAAAATCAAAAATTACAAATAAATCCCTGCCCTAAATAAATAAAATCAAAAATTACAAATAAATCCCTGAATAAAACTTTAAACTGTCTGAAACACCTCAACACAATTTAATTTGGGACTGCCGTAAGCAGTTACGAGTAATATAATTATGTAACTTAATCATTTGACATAATATTATGTAAAAATACAAAGTAGTATAAACTTCTTTGCTAAATTAATGTGGTCAAAAAAATATTACATTGAATCTTGTTTGGCCATAAATACAATAGTTCCACCAATACAACATATTTAGAATCTCCTACTCGTCCTCCGACTACTGCGAGATAAGCTGCTTTGCCTTTGGAATTGGGGATCCATCTCGCTTGGGTTTGAGTCTTGGGATATATGTATAACAGTATTATATTCTCCACTGTACAGTAGATGATCGACTAAACCCATTGTATTACAGACATTTGTACTGTTCAAAAGATCATTGAAAAAATCATCATATTGTCCAATTTAACTGATTTATCCATATATATTGTGTGGTACTGGTGGACGATCTCCTTCCGATAAACTCACGTTCAAATCAGCGTTCAATCTAGAATGGCTAGCTTCAGAGTTATAATAATTTGAGGTACCAGCTTGAGTTTCATAAAATTGTTGCTGACCAACACTAGGACTATTGAATGAACTTGAATTATCGTCAAGAATATATGGCCATGACAAGGGTGGAGGGACCTGATGCACTCCGGGTTGAATAGGAATTGATGCAACTATCATACGTCTTTCCTCCATGCCTCTCCTGATACGTCTAGTCGAACGAAAATCTTCACATGGAGTTGATAGAGTTTGAATCTCCATAGGATCAGGAACTGGCTAACGGGGATAATCAATCGAACACTACAAAAAAAAATTGATTTAGCGACTAAATTGTTTAGTCGCTATTTTTGCGACTATATTAAATTTCAGTCGTGAAAACTTAGTTTGCAATTTGGAAAAGCAAATAAGCGACTAAATAAAAATTTCGTCACTATATTTTGCCGCGAAAATCCCGCGCCATTTTTAGCGACTAAATTAGCGTCAGAAATTGTAATCGTTAATATTTAGCGACTAAACGTTAGTCGCTAATATTAACAGATAATTTTGCGATAAAATAGCGACTAAATTTCCTCTTGCAATTTGAAATAGTATAATTAGCGACTAATTTAGCGATTGAATATTCTTGTTGCTAGAGCATGACATTTTAATTTTATGCATTTAGCGACTAAGTGTTGGTAGTCGCTATTTTTCGATTAGTAATCAGATCTAAATAAACCTAAATCCCCAAATTCCTTTAACACCCAAACGAAAAAAGCAGAGACCGAGAAACCAGAAATCCCCAATCCCCCTCCACTAGATGCGCCGCTTGTTGTTGCCGGAGTTCTAATCGGCGATAGAATCTCCGTTTGCTCCATTTGTTTGTACTGTATGATAGGTAATTTAGATTTACTTATAACTCGTACTTAGATTTCATTTTCCAGATGTTTAAAAGTTGGTCTGTGTGAGTGTAGTTAACGTAAAATTAATCTTATTTATTGATGTGTCTGGCGAGATCGAAGACGTGAAGGGAGCGAAGGGAGGAGGAAGGACAACAGATCTGAGTTTCTGCCATCAGAACCAAATCGTGCCAATCTTAGCTGGAAAAAAGGTATGTTCCATATCATAAACCATAAATTTTATTCTTCTTCTTTATCTGTAACCTTCAATCAATTGATTTGTGTGATAATGGATTTGATAAATTATTGATAAACCAGCTAGTTAAAAGCTCTGCTGCTTTTATGTGGTCATAGGTCATAAAAGATATATCCCTATAGATGTTTTATTCTTCAGTTTACACTTGTTGAAGTTGAGATTATTTTGTAGGCAGTTGTTTAATTCTTTTCTTACTCTGGGATTTTTCTTGGTTTTGCTCTTTTATTGTAGTTTTAATTTTTGTTTTTTCATATCTCTTGGCAGATCCAAAGAAGCCTGTGTGTGGTATAATAGGTCTGCCTGCCAAGTTAGTGATCCCTCTCTTTTTTTCTTCCATATTGGTTGTGTTAATTGCATTAGGTCAATTCTTTTTTTTCTGCCAAATTTATTTTTTACTTTCAGTTTTATCATAATTGAGCCTTAAAAATTGAAAATTAACACAGAAAATTTTAACTACAAGATGTTTTAGGTTGAACATAGGTAATTGGGATTGACTATCAAATTTAATAGAAAATGATTTATCCTTTCAATGATTAGAGCCACATATAAATTGTGAATAAGTTATGAAAACATGTTTAACCACATTGCTTTTATATTATATATTTGCCAGGCTCGAACTTTCCTCCCAATGCTCTAGGATTATAACTAGCAATTTCCATCAGCGGACAGACATTAATGAAGTTAGTTGGAAGGAGGTTGCTAGAGAAATCAAGGAGTTTTATTGGGGAAAATTCAAGGTATATGTATATATTTATTTGAAAATTAATGGTAATTTCTCATTACAAATTTTATTATTCAAATTATATTAAATTAATGTATGATTATAAATACTAATGAACCAATTGAAATATAAATGCAGAAAAGGTGCCACTGGAATGTTGAAGTAAATGGTCCTGTTAGAGCAGGTTGGGAAATAAAGGTTGCACAAAGGTATAAAAATTATGTGTATTACATAAAGATCGCCAAGCAAAAGCCTTAAGATTTTCCAGAGGCTGCATGGAAGCGGTGGAATCAGATTTTTAATCTTCCTCCACGCATTCAAATATCTACTCAGAAAAAGATCAATCGTTATGGAGGGTCTAAAGATAAGACTCCTGGATCATACACCGGTGGTACCATTTCCATTGGTGAGCATATCTCACGACTGGTAAGTACTTTAATTATAAGAGAATTAAAGTATACTTTTATATTAGTGACTTTCAATTTGCATCTATTTTCCAATGGATATGTTCATTTCAGTTCTTTTCAAACGGTTTGCCTTTTGAATTTGGAATATATAGAACCAATCAACTATTGAATTTGATAGACATGTGAATTGCTTAACAATATATTGATTGATTGATATATGAAGAGGAGGATGGAAAAATTGTGTTAGAGTTTGTTGATGACATTGGATTAGATTTGTAATTTTTAGAAGTGTAAACTGTATTTTTCTGTATAGGAGGATGGCAGTAATATGGGGAGGTTATGCCAAATTTTCAGTGATTTTTTGAAAATTTTTTACTTTATATATTACTTTTGAAACAATTTACCTTTTGAATTTGGATTATATAGAACAAATCAACTATTAAAACCCATAGAAATGTGAATTGCCTAACAATATATTGATTGATTGATATATGTAGAGGAGGATGGGAAAATTATGTTGGAAGTTGTTGAGGAGATTGGAATAAATTTGTGATTTTTAGACGTGTAAAATGGATTTTTCTTTACAGAAGGATGGCAATAATATGGGGAGGTTATGCCAAAATTTTTATTGATTTTATAAAAAATTTTCACTTTAAAAATCTTTCAATAACTACTTTATACTACATGTGATATAGGAGAAGGAGTTGGGCCGACCACCTACAATTCTCGAGGCTTATCTGCACACACATACCATAAATCATGATGGAAAGACCTATGTGGCGGATCGTAGCAGGGAGGTACATCTAAGTAACAAGTACTTTTAGTAGTTGATAATGTTTTCTGTTATTCAAATGCTAAATTGTTGTAAAATATGTGTTGTTTTTATATTTACGTTTATTTAATATTGTTGTCATTTTATAGGAGAAGTATGGGCAACTCCGATCGGAGAGATCACAAGATGAGTTATCCGTCAATGAGTCGAAGTTGTTTATCGAGGCCGCATGATGCAATAAAAGGAAAATAATATACAATCTTGGCTCATATGTGCCTCTTGGTGTTTTTCCATCCGGCCCATCATGTGCTGCTAGTACAAGCACTGCCACTCATTCTGGTGGTACCTGCTTGACAAAGAAAGATGTTGAGGAGATTGTTGCATGGACTATTCGTTCGTTGCTTTCTCACTTAGCCCCTCAGCCCAATACCACTACTGCATCACCCGCACCACATGATGATGTTGGCCCTTCAGGTACACATGATCTTGACCCGCATGATGATTCTCATTTTGGTAGTGGCGGCAGTACCTAAAAATGACTTTACATATCTTTTTTTGTATGACATTATTATTAGTACAATTTATTATTTATAAAGATATTTGTGTTACGATAAATTTATTTACTTTTCGAGTATTTTTAATTAGCTATACATATGAATTAATATGAATTATATATGTTTTAAGATTATTTGTTTATAACTATGATTATAATTTACATTTATATTCATATGAATTTTATTTTTCCGTAGTGTATATATTAATTTATTTTATTATTTAATGATATGAAAATAAAAAAAATCAGAAATTTAGCGACGAATTTGCGACAAAACAATCCGTCGCTAAACATGCAATATATAATACTACTGATTAGCGACGGAAGCCTAATTAGTCGCTAATTTTTAGCGACTAATAATTTTGGGTGACTATTAGTCGCTAAAAATTTAATTAATAAATAGCGACAAAATTTTGAGACTAAAAATTCAATCCCTAATTTAATAAAAACACATTCAGCTTCTAATTTTATTTGTTTATTAGCGACTAAAAATATAACAATTAGCGACTAAATTTAGTAGCTAAAAATAGTGATGGTTTTTCATATTAGTCGCTAAATTTCTTGCGACTGCTGAAATTGCGACAGTTTGTCGTCCTATTGCTATATGTAATTAGCGACTAAAATATACAAATTAGCGACTGAATCTGCAGTCGCTAATTACCCTTTTTTGTAGTGGAAGTCATTTTTATTGCGCCAAGCACACCCATAATGCATTTTGATATTAAACGAATATTACCAGTCTCATTCTGACTCAAACGAATATTAGCAGCTTCATTCAATGACAAAACAATGTCAGCATGGTAAATTCATTCAGCACCATCAGCCTGCATTATAATAAATACATGTTTAGAAAATAACAATTCAATTTACTCAAATTATATTGTAGAAACTGTTGAGCATTTTCTATAGATGCTAATGACCGCAAGTATACGGTGTACCGAAATAGTATTTAAGAATGTTGATCCCACGAGGAACGTGATTTACACACTATTACTACTCAATTTTAATTTTGTTTACAATGATCAATTAATTGGTGATTTAAATCTAAACTATCCTACTACATAAACTAATTAATCCTAGTTCATGTTCATCACAAGAAAATAAAATGTTCAATGAAGAACTTAAATAATGAACTTGATTCCATCATTCCAATTAATTATAATCATCTTTTCATGCAAGCCAAGTTGAACTAAAGTTCTAATTTACTCTTTCGACATAAATTAAGATGCCTAAAACATGCAATTAAAATTCTAACTCACAATTTTCATTAATGAATTAGAGGTTTCTAATCACATATTCCAAGAATAACAACCAACCTATAGCACTTATCTCAATATACCGATCTCTCAAAATATATCTTGATAATGAGTTCCTATTAGATTTCAGTTAAAACAGTCTTTCGAATCTACTTTAACTTATAAAGATCATGCAAAATATACTAATAGAAAATATGCAATCAAAGACTCTTAAAGTAGATGGAATTAAAGAATGTTAATAATGAACAAATTCATTAAATTAGTATTCATTAAATGTTCAGAGAAGAAATAAAAAATAAGAGATTAAGATAGAAGTCCTTCAACCCTTTTCTCAACTCTTCAAATAGATTTTCTTCTCCTTGATCTTCTTCTTCAAAACATGAAAACTAACTAAGAAAATTAACTAGAGAAAAGAAACTGTTTAACTAAAATACAGAAAACTACTTAATAATCATCATCCCTCTTTTTTACATATAACGTTATATATTTATAGAATTCTAAGAATTATGTCCTTTGGAGGTGCCCTTTGCAAATGGTTGTAAAGATTGATGAAGTTAGGTGCCCCTTCAGATGACTTTCCAAGGAAAACTGCTCCAACGGTCACTTCTGTCGCGATCGCGAGACTGTCACGCTCGCGACAGAACGTGTATTTGGCTTTTCCCTCTTTCTTTTCTCCCTTCGCTTTTCTTCTTCTCTCTGGCCACTCACGAGTTGCAACCTCTGATCACTTGTCGTGACTTCGCGTGTGAGTCGTGACTGGTGCTCACGTCTCGCCTTCTCTTTCTTTCTCTTTCTCTTTTCTTTCCTCGCTGTGCTTGGCCTCTCTGTGTCGTGACGAGTCGTGATGGTCTTTCACGACTCGTGACCCCACTTCCTCAGCTCCTCCTCTTATTTTCCTCCTTCCCTCTGCGTTCTTCTTCGCCAGTCACGACTCGTGATCTAGCATCACTAGTCGTGACCCTTCTCTGCTCTCGTGATCCTCTCCACATTTATGCTTCTTCTCTTCATTTTTCACCTAAAAACACCAGTAAACATAAAAACACTCAACTAATACAAATAAAGATAAACTAACACATATGACATCAAATATACACACAATTGCATGATTAATTTCATAAACTCATACAAAACATATACTAAATTATACCTTAATTAAGCTACTATCAGAAACATATCATACCGTTGCTCCCATTGAAGCACCAATTTGGGTTATCTAGTGTCAGGTTCGTTGAACATACCACTGCATGTACTGGGGCCTTGGATGTAGGAGAGCATTCAATAACTAAGTTGCCACAACCCGATTCTGTCTATTTCCCCACTCATAAATAAAACTTGAGAATTTAATTTTTCAATTTACATCATTGTGCTCTCGCAAGTCAATCAAATGCATAATATCGTTATTTTGGGGTGAATATGGAATCATTTGTTCCATCTCGAATTGCCATAGGCATCGATTAAGTTGGTGCCACTCAATAATATGAAAATAAACTAATGGCACAACCAATCTCCAACTATTAATACTATCGTTATAATAATCAGGCAATAAGTGGATTTACTATAAGAAAATTGATTTTTAACGATCAAAATTTAGCGAATGGATGAAATCTGGTCGTAAAAATATATCAGTAGCGAAAGTAAATAAATCCGGTTATTAGTTCTTAAATTTTATTACCGTTTAACAAGGGGCTTAAAATCTGGTCATTGAAACACTGTAAATCCCATTGTTACTGGTCTAGGAAATTGGCGAGACTTTTATTTGGCTTACCTCCAAAATAATTTTTCATTATTTCATAAAAATATAACACCAAACTGGCATACCCACGCAAAACTAAGATAAAGAAAACAAAAAATAGCAAACCCAGAAAAAGAAAAAACAGCAAAAAATGCAAATCCTTTTCTGATCTTCCAAACCTAAATTAAACCTAATAGAAATGGCAGTCGTAGTAGAAGCAATTGCTTCATTTATGTCATAGTTGCTTCAATTTTCTTTGGTTTGGAAGATCCAGATTTAATATTTGTTGGTTTAATCGGTCTAAGGAGCTGTGCAATTGGTGATTACATGTGAGAAATTGAAAAAAACCTTTATTTCTCTTTTCTCTTGATACAAGTTGTATGTCTATTTATTTCTAATCATCTCATCTTCCCGTCGAATAGGAAAATAGGGCATACCAACTCTGAGATATTTTGAAGATTTGTGTTTTTGTTAGGCTAATCGATCACGTAAAATGGGTAAGTAATTTGGTTTTATTTTTGTTCTCATTTCTTCGGAAGCTAACCCCTGCTAAATTTTTTTGGGTATTTTCATATTCTGATCTTTTTTTATTTTAAAATCGTATCTGCTACTTTTCTGGGATTGCATAAATGTCTATATAGATTGAATATTCTCTTTCATTCCTTTTTTTCTCTATTAATTTCTTTTTCTTATTTCGGTTTAAGAAGCTATGGTCGTATATGGAGGCTAAGAGCAGCGAAAGCTATAATGCGGTACTGTTTGTTTCTGGCTATTCTATATATGCTGAGTTCAGTTAAAGTTTCCTTTTTTCCTCATCTTTTCATATAATTTCTATTGTTTGCCTTTTTCCTTATATGTGGGTATTTAACTTTATTTCTGTTAAAAGGAACTTCACAATCTTATGCCTGTGTTTTTTGGTTATGCTTAGGAATTTATGATCTATTCAATTCCCTTTATGGACTTGCTCTAACCACTTTGAAGCCCAGGTCTGAGTATAGGGCTAGTATTTATATCTTTGATAGAAAAGGAATAACGAAAAGATCCTATCATGAACTCTAAATTTCTCATTCTGATGTCCTTTAGTAATGTGTAAATGATATCTGCATCTTCTTGGCCTTCCAAATATATAATTTGTAAATATATGCCATGGCAAGTTATTAAAGGATGAATTTAGCATTTTAGGTGTATGAATTCATCTCCTCATATTTATTAAGGACATAAATTGTCACAATGAGATGGAAAGTGAATACTATTGTATTTTTATTTACTATGTTAAATCAATAAAAAGAAACAGAATAGAAGAAGAAAGAAAAAATGTAGTGTAAAGGAAAGAATGGATGAGAGACAGAGAAGTAAAAATTAAGATAAGGAAAGACGAAACATGAGAAAAGGGGGTAAATTTTAGATCTTCAATCGAATTTCGTAGGTCTTTTGAACTATTTCTGATGACATTGCAGAAACCTTTATATAAGCACATTGAAGAAGTGTATGTAAAATCATGTCTACATAAACTGGCCAAATTTAACCCTAATAGTAAAATCTTTTTGCTGAAATCTGGTACAGTCCTATCATATCCACCTTACTAATACAAAATCCCTGGAGAGCCACTTATGAGGTTGGAAATTGGATGGAAAAAGAATGATGTAAACCAGCTGCTAATGAGGTGACCAAGAGTAACACTGATTTGTCTATAACTAGATTCCCTGTACTTCTGCAGATATTCTTCCTACCACATGCTTGTGAGAAGAGTGTCCTTATAAACTCATCTCTACTCTTTGAAATACAAGAGTCTTTCTTTCAACAGCAATGTAAAAAATTGCAACGGATGCCACTAATGAGTGGCAGTAACCTCCGTGTTGTACTTGTCTGGAATTTCTAGTGGTTCAACTATCTTCTGTTTATTAGCAGAGTCTTTTCTCCTTTGGTTAGTGATCAAATTGCTCTAGAGATGATAATGAGTGTAGTAAGACCTATTAATGAACCAAAACATATAATGATCTATTTTCCTTATATGTGATTGGGTTTACATTTCTCCTTATAAAAGTTTTCTCCAATAATGAACCAAAACTTGCTTGTAGAGTAGTGCTTCATCAAATTATTCACACTTAGTAGTATGAAATATTATGAGTAATAGTTGCTTATTATACTTTATATTTTAGAACTATTAGCAGTTTTCTATATGTATGGCTAGTGCTTTTTGATGGACTTAATTTCTAATCATGGAATGATATTTCTATAATTTCTTTTTTATCATGATCCTGAAAGTAGTTAGTATTTTCTTGCTCATCCTTTGTGTATTGTTCTTTTACATTATTGTAGTTTTTTTTTTTTGCTGTGTTTTTTCCCTCTCTTATTTTTCTTGTTTCTGTTTTTATTGGAAAAAGATTGATTTGATTTGGTGATATGTGTAATTAGCGACAGCTCTGTTTAACCAGCATTTCGTTCTGCATTTGATTATCGTTTTGCTTTTGATTCTCATTCTCGTTTATCGACAGATTGATGTTTACTTTAGAGTGATAGTATTAGGTGTATGTGTTGCATTAAAAAAACATTAATTGCAAAGATTTTTTAACTATTGGTGGCCAATAGTTTATGGATAACTAGTTTTGTGATAATTGTACTTATTTTCCTATTAGGAACTGTAGGATAGTTCTTGTCGTTGCATCCTTCATAGTTTTCTCTAATAGATGGAGCCTTATTATCAAGTGCGCTACCTTTCTCCTATTCAGCTTTAGAATCTTGTGACTCTTTTAAGCTACTGCCAGGAAAATAATATCCAATGTCTCATATACGAGTATATACCAAGTGGAAGCGTTCCCAGTCACTTATGCGGTAACTTTCTATCCTGTCACTATTTTGCTTCTATGAGTTATGTGTTCCACTGTATATTCATGAATATAATACACATCTTCTGTACTTGTGAAATTCATTTGATACGTGAAATATAAATTGTGTATTTTGTTATGCGATAAATGGCCAAAACTATTAGTAACAATGCCCTCATGCCAGTAATGTATGCAAACAAAACATCCTTGATATTTTTTTTTAATTTTAATGATTCCTAAAACCATGCAATTTCTTAGCAGGACCCAGTCAATTTTAGATGGGAAGCTAGAATTCAAGCATAGACTCTCAATAGCTCTCGGTGGAGCTAAAGGTGATCCTCTGCAAAATTAATGAACATTTTGGCTTTCCTGGTATCAATTTTTCTTTTATTTAGGATAAATAATTGGTTCAACAAGAAAAGAAATATAAAACTGAATGGAAATACTGGATTTTCAAAAAAATTTTGAAGTTTGGGAAGACTTGAAATTAATATTAACAGGCCATTCCCCCATGCGTGAAAAAACTTGAATTGAAGATGCCCCTGATGTATTCAATTTATACAGGTTTGGCTCATCTTCACTCTCTCAGTCCCCACTTAGTGCACAAGATTTCAAGATAGGCAATGTTCTCATAGACGAAAATTTTATTTCTAAGGTTGCAGATGCAGGACTGCATAATTTCCTGGGTAGAAGTGATGTTGCAGGTCCATCTTCACAAGTGACAGCAGATGAGATATTTATTGCGCCAGAGTATAGCTCCTAACTTTCTGAGTCTTATACAGATGTTAAGTTAATATAATTCATTGTGTTATCCATATCAAATTCATGTATGCAGGGTGAGCGAGTTCAGAAGGTTTTCTGACAAAAGCGATGCATTCAGCTTTGGCGTATTCCTTTTGGAGTTGCTTTGTGGATGGGAAGCAGCAGAATCAAAATCTCTGAACTCCAGCCAAAACCTAGTCGAATGGGTATGGTATAAGTCCAGTTGCCTCATAATATGAATTCCCAACAGAATGAAATATTTAATAGGTAAGTAGGCAATCCATAGTATGAAAAAAGCAAAACAAAAATATTGATGAAATATTTTTAATTAGATGGCAACATATGGTCCTTAGAAATTTAATAATTTCTTATTTCATGATTGTGATTGTGCTTTACGAGTATTTTCTATATCTTGTCTTTGTACATAATTTGCAGGTATATTTAGTGAACACTTACAATGAATTGTTGAGTATTTATGTGACCATAATATTGTTGAGAATTATTTTGTTACAGATTCAATGCAGAAGTTGCAAGATTTATCAATAATCTTGGAAAAATAAGTTGCATTTGATATTGATGTTGTTTGGCTAAGTTGTTTATTTTGACACTGTCTTTTATTCTTGCTTTAGCTACTTTGATTCTCTTGGTTTTAACTTTGTTAGCTTATTTACTGTCTCTTTATTTATTTGTCTATCATGGGTGTAAGTTGTATTCTATCTTTTTATTGTTATAATGTCATTAAACTTGCAGTCCTTTTCATTTTTTGAATATTTTGAAGTATATATACAATTACGCTTGTTGGATTTTAGATATTTTGAAGTGTATACATAATTACACTTGTTGGGAGATTTTGAATATTTAAGGTAAATGATATTTTAAATTAAAAATATTAAATTATTTTGCCTTTTGATTTATTGCCTTTATGCATGAATTTTAATTATAAATTTATATTTTAAATTCTACAGGTCTTCAAAACAATGGACAATGAAGATATGAGATTCATTATGCATTCTTCTAAAAATTCTAAGTGAATAGAAAATGATATAAATAGGGGGCTATTTTTATATATTATACTTTTATATGATAAATACAATGTCAAACAATTTCGAAATATCAATATATTTTGTATTTGGTATTTTGCAATCTATGAAAAACTATTGATTATAATTTTGGGTATATATATATGTGTGAATGATGTGTACAGGTAATAGTCAAATAAAATATTTTATTTTTATGAAAATTTAATATTAATTCCTGAATTTTCTTTTAACGATGAAAAATTCGTGGTTAAAAGGTATCTTTAACGACCAGAAATCTTTTCATTGATAGTGAATAGAGCAAAGGAAAAAACTAGTCGGTAAAAAGTATTTTTAATGACCAAAAATTCCTTTGATGAAAGCGAATAGAATTAGCGAAGGAAAAATCCGGTAGGTAAAAAGGTATCTTTAACGACCGAAAATTCCTTTGTTGAAAGTGAATAGAATTAGCGAAGGGAAAATCCCGTTGGCAAAACGATATTTTTAACGACTGGAAATCTCTTCGTTGAAAGTGAATACAATTAGCGAGGGAAAAATTTGGTTGCTAAAAGATATTTTTAATGACCGGAAATTCTTTCGTTGAAAGTGAATACAATTAGCAAAGGGAAAATCCGATCGTTAAAAATCACTATTAAATGACCGGAAACGTTCCGGTCGTTAAATATATTAACGACTAGATTCAATATCTGGTCTTTTATACCTAACAAAGAGGCTTTTACCGATCGGTTTTTTCGGTCGTTATACACTACAAAAAAAAAATAGCTATTAGCGACGGACAAAACAGTCGCTAATAATGATATTTTCATCGCTAATTATAAATAGCGACGGATGACTAGCAGTCTCAAAAACGGCCGTCGCAAGGACTTAGCGACTAAAGAGAATTACCGTTGCTAATTTTTGCGACTGTTTTTTTTTGTCGCTAAATGTGAAATTTGTAGTCGCTAATAGTGAAATAGGTTTAGTCGCCTCAATTATTTAGCGATGACTATTCCGTCGCTAAATGTAGTAGCTAATTTTTTTGTGACAATCAGTCACCAATTTTTCAGTCGCTAAAATTTAGCGAATAAATTTTACAGTCGCAAATAACTATCAGCGACGGATATTTCCGTCGCAAATTCGTCGCTATTTTTTGAATATTAATTTTTTTTTAATATTTTTATACCAATATAAACTAAAATAAATAAATGTGAATATAAATATAAAATATAATTAAATTTATGCATATGTAATCCAAAATACATATAATTATTGGTCGTAGGTATGTACATAGTATATAAGTAATAAAAAACGTAAATAAAAAATAAAAATAATAAATTTATTGTGCGATATAATATAATTTTTTCAAGTAAATGTACTAGTGATAATATAAACAAGAATAAATATGGAGAAACACTGTCAAGCAGGGCCACCACTACCAAAATGAGAATCATCAGGCGGGTGAGAACCGTGCAGAAATGAAGGGCCGGCATCCTGATCATGTGGTGCAGGTGATGTAGTGGTGGTATCGGACTGAGTGGCTGGTGGCTGGGCAAGCAAGTGAGGAAGCAACGAGCGAATAGTTCGTGTGACAATCTCCTCGACATCTTGCTTCGTCAAGCAGGGTCCAGCAGAATGACAGGTAGTGCTTGGACCAGCAGCAGAAGATGGTGCGGATGAATAAAGACCGGGAGGCACATAAGAGCCAAGACCGTAAATGGTTTTCCTTTTATTGTGCCGTGCGGCCTCCATGAACAATTTCGACTCATCGACAGACGACTCCTCTTGCGATCTTTCAGATCGGAGTTACTCATACCTCTCCTGTTAAATGACAACAATGTTTTATAAATGTAAATATAAGTACAAATCATGTTTTACAACAATTAGGCATTTGAATATAAGAAAATATTATCAACATTTAAAGTACATATTACTTACATGCACCTCCCTGCTACAGTCCGCCACATAAGTCTTCCCATCATAATTTATAGTATGTGTGTGCAAATAAGCCTCGGGAATTGTAGGTGGGCGGCCCAACTCCTTCTCCTATCACACGCAGTAGAAAATAGTTATTGGAAAAGAAGAAGATGATGACCAAAAATAAATTTTTGCATTATTTTTCGTATTAATGCTATTTAAATGTAATGTTCGAAATGAAAAAAAAAAATCTAAAAAATCAATGAAAATTTTGACAGAACCTCCCCTATATTATTGACATCCTCCTGTAAATAAAAATGCAATTTACACTTCATAAAATCACAAATTTACTCCAATGTCCTCAACAAACTCCAACACAATATTCCCATTCGCCAATACATATAGCAATCAAATAATATCAAACAGTTCGCATATATTTCCAATTCAATATTGACTGGTTCTAAAAAATCAATGAAAATTTTGACAGAACCTCCCCTATATTATTGACATCCTCCTGTAAATAAAAATGCAATTTACACTTCATAAAATCACAAATTTACTCCAATCTCCTCAACAAACTGCAACACAAAATTCCCATCCTCCAATACATATATCAATCAAATAATATCAAACAATTCGCATATATATATATGTCCAATTAAATAAATGAGTGGCTCTATATAATCCTAAGTAAATATGCTTACTGTTTGAAAGGTATTGATTTGAACAAATCATTATGCGAACATTATGATAATATAGAATCACTAATATAAAAGTAATTTCTGTTATTATTAAAGTACTTACCAATCGTGAGATATGCTCACCAATAGATATGGTGCCACCTGTGCAAGATCCTGGAGCCTTATCTTCAGACCCTCCATAGCGATTTACCTTTTTCTGATTGGAAACCTGGATGCGTAGAGGAAGATTGAAAATCTTATTGGAAAGTCCCTCGGCTTCTGCTTAGTGTTCTTTACGTTATACACATAATCTTTATACCTCTGAGCAGCTTTTGTTTCCCAACCTGCCCTAACAAGAGCATTTACAGCATCATCCCAGTGGCACCTTTTTTGTATATATATATATATATATTACAAGATATTCATTAGTCAATATGATCATACAATAATCCAATTAATTTAAAATATGAAATTTGAAATGAAAAAGTTTCATTGCATGTTGAAAAAAAAAATAAAGATGTACCTTAAATTCTCCCCAATAAAACTCCTTAATTTCTCTGGAAACCTCCTTCCAACTAACTCCATTAATTTCAATCCGCTGGTGGAAAATGCTGGTTATAGTCCTGGAGCATTGTGAGGAGGGTTCTAGCCTGCAAAGTAAACAATATAAAAGAAATGTGGTTAAACATGCTTATCACTTAATCTCAATTTGCAGTCGCAAATACTCACAAGCCCGCCTGGTTCACCGTAACGTCCAATCGATTATTATTTTCACTCGAAACCTCACATCTGGTCGTTGTACTGCTGTTGGCTATGTGTGGAGAAGGAGTTGGTGCAGATGGTATAGAGGAAATAGGAGGCGAAGGTGCATTCCCAGATGAAGGGTCTCCCGGGATATGTGGCATGTCTTCAAAGGGTGGAGTTATTGAATCCCCGCCATATCGTCCTCCCCGTCGACCCCTACCTGTAAATCCTCTTCCTCTACCACGACCCATACCTACAAAATGGTAAAGTATACATGTATGTGTTTAACATTTATAATATAAAATGGCAATCCTAATCCACAACTCATATACATAATTTAAAATTTTTACTATTTAACACACGATACTATAAAAATTACATATAATCACTTAGCAACTATCTGATGAATTTTGAAATTCCTCATCGTCGTCCTCGTTGCTATCATAGTCAACAAATTCTTCTTCATCATCATCCACTTCAAGTACTGGATCCACCTCATGAACATTATCAAGTTCAATGACAACTCCCGAAGGATCACATAAGTCAATATCGTCATCGTTACCAGTATCCACTGTTATATCATGCACTGTAACTTCATCAATTTGAAATGCATTAGAATTTATAGTAGCAGTCCCATCGCTAACATGTGGAGTCACAATAAAGTCTCTTGGTTTTACTGAAAACACAGCTAACCAATGAGATCTATCTACTTTTAAAGAAGGATATCTTGCATAATACACTTGAGTTGCTTGCATTGCTAGGATGAATGGCTCATATCTGTTGAAATGACGGTGATGATTTACATCAACCATTCTATATTTGTTGTGTATCTTAAGACCAATGTCTATAGTGGGATCAAACTAATGACACTTGAATAATACTGTCCGTTTTATTGGTAACGAAGGGTACTCCAACTCCAGGATCTCCTCAATCCATCCATAATATTCACCAACATTATCACTTGAGTTGGAGCCTTTAACACAAACTCCGCTATTCACTGATCGTCTCCCAGAAGCATGACTTTTTGTGTGAAATTTATATCCATTGACGAAATAGATAGAATAACACTTTGCTGTCCTTAATGGTCTTTGTGACAAACTGCTGAGGTATTCATTGTCAATTCCATTGTAACGGACCTTAATACAAAAAAGAAAACATGGCAACATTATCAACAATCCAATGTTAACTTATATTTTTGTGTTATAAATGGAAATTGTGTAGGCCTTACATATAGTTCGAACTAGTCTGCGAAATAGTGATCTATGTTTGCATCAATTTGACTTGGTGTCAGATCAGGATACTTCTCACGTAAGTTATTGCAATATATACCACATTACATTATTGTAAAAAAAAAAATAGTTTCAGCATGTATCCTTGCATATATTACAACTTAATATTCAAAATAAGAATTCTATACCTCAAAAATGGCGAAATCTCCTCGCAATTTAGCAGATTATATTTATGGACTGCCTCATACTCCTCTGTTGTTAATGTTCTGTCATGAATTTCGGAGCATGCTCGGTCGGGGTAAGTAAACACAGATAAATTTCTGCTCATGTTTTCCTGACAACCTCTATCGTCATTACGA